>CM046875.1:492509501-493109501 GCA_025667525.1 Glebionis coronaria
ATTGACCATACCAATGTGAACCACCAAGTGGTTAAACCTTAGACCATCAAATGCTTTAGTCAACAAATCAGCAACATTATTATCCGTATGTACCTTGAGAACCTGTATCAGCTTCTTTTCATTGGCATCGCGTATAAAATGGTGCTGAATCTCTATATGCTTGGTTCGTTGATGAATCACATGATTCTTCACAATGCAGATAGTGCTTTGATTGTCGATGAAGATTTTGGTGTTCATAAAGTTGAACCCATAATCTAGCATTTGATTTTGTATCCACAAGACTTGTCTACAACAACTAGCAGTAGTTACATATTCTGCTTCCGTTGAGGAAGTTGCTACTATTGTATGTTTCTTACATTGCCATGAGATAAGTCTTCGTCCCAAAAACTGACAACCACCAGTAGTTGACTTCTTATCATTATTCGCACCTGCATAATCACTATCACTATAGGCTTCAAGAACAAAAGGTGATTCCCTTGGATACCACAAGCCTAGCTTGGGTTGTGCCTTGATATACTTGAAGATTTTCTTGATAGCATTCAAATTAGACACGGTGGGTGCCACTTGATGTCTAGAACAAGCACTAACAACAAACATAAAGTCCGGGCGTGAAGCAGTCAATTACATGAGTGAGCCAATCATAGACCTGTACATATGAACATTTACTGGAGGATCTGGCTCATTCTTGAGTTTGAATTTAGTTACCTCATAAGGTGTTGCTGCTGGTTTAAGAGGTTCCACATTGATCTTCTGAATTATTTCATGAACATATTTATCTTGACTAATGAAGATACCATCCGACTGCTGCTTGACTTGGAGACCAAGGAAAAATGTTAGTTCTACCATGGCACTCATCTGAAATTCGCCTTTCATTAGCTGTTCAAACTCATCACACCATTCCTTCTTAGTAGAACTAAAGATAATATCATCCACATATACCTTAACCAAGATGATGTCTTTGGCATTCCTCTTAAGGAACAATGTTTTCTCAATAGTGCCTCTCCTGTAACCATGCTTCAATAAGAAAGTAGATAGACGCTCATACCAAGCTCTAGGAGCTTGATGAAGTCCATAAAGAGCTTTGACCACCGTGTAGACTTTCTTAGGAGATTGGATCCACAAAGCCCTTAGGTTGAGTGACATATACTTCCTCGTCAATCTTGCCATATAGAAATACACTCTTGACATCCATCTGAAATACCGTAAAGCCAATATAAGAAGCAAAAGCCAAAAACAGACGAATGGACTCAATTCGTGCAACGGGAGAAAAAACTTTAGTATAGTCAATGCCTTCAAGTTGAGTGTGACCTTGTGCCACTAGTCTAGCCTTATTCCTCACCACAATACCCCTTGCATCTTTCTTGTTTTTGAGAATCCATTTGGTACCAATTGTTGTCTTTCCATTAGGTAAATCAACTAGGATCCAAACATTCTGAAACAAGAATTGCTGCATCTCCTCCTGCATAGCCTCCACACAAATTTTATCCTCAAGAGCATGTGAGACAGACCTAGGTTCCACCTGTGACAGAAAACAAGCAAATAAACAGTGAAGAAAATCTGTGTGATTATTTCGCTTTTGGTCTTCAATGTAGCTCACAAGAGTATGATGACCAGAAGTTGCTTTCTTATGCATGTCGCTAGTCTTGACAATAGAACCAAGATCTCCTATGATTTGAGTAGTAGGATGCACTTTATGGATCTTCTTAAGAGTAGTTGGAGCTACTTCTACTTCTGGTGACAAGTTATTAAGATCCCCAACTATGCCATCATCATATGAAGCAGAGTCGAAAATGCCATATATTGGTTGCTTATGAATACCATCCAGCTTAGTTGAAGACTTCTTTTGATAGTTTCCTAGGTTAGAAGGACAAGAGAACCTAGTTGTGGAAGTTGGATCACTAATAGGGCTTCCAATAGGTGTTGAACTTTCACTAGGAGTAACAATAGGATCACTAGGAGTAACTTGTACAACAGGAGTATCCAAAGGAAACTCAAAGCCTCCTTGGGTAGCTGCAGTAGTAGCATCTTGTTGCTGCTTAAGTATTGTATCAAGAGCTCCTTGTGAGTCCACAATGTCTGATGAAGTAGAACCAACAGGAGTCGCAGTGTTGTCGGGAGCGATTGTGGTGGAATAGGATGGTATGACAAAAATGTCATCATCCTCATCTGAGTCCGAAAAGCTAGAAGTAGCACCTGCACTAGAAGACGCAAATACTTGTGGACCTGAATTTTGGTTAGTTTTAAAACGAAATTATCCCAGTGAGTCACTGAGATAGTCAAGATCAAAATACCATTCAGGACCTTTGCCTTGGATGTTTGTCTTCTCCTCAAAGTACATGAGATTGATAGTTTCAATGACACGCTTGGCAGTGAGATTGTAGACCCTATAGGCTCTCGAGTGAACTGAATATCCCACAATGTAGCCTTCGTCCGCCTTGCCATCAAATATACCCAAATAGTCACTAGTATTTAGAATGGTGACAGGACAACAAAATGACTTCAAATGAGTAATGCTTGGTACTTTGGCTATGAGTAGCTCATAGGGAGTCTTCTTATGTGGATAGGTAATTGAAACCCTATTCAACATATAGCACACAGTGTTGAAAGCTTCTGTCCAAAACATAGTCGGAAGCTTGGAATCAACAAGCATGGTTCTTGCAGCTTCTATAAAGGTCATGTTTTTCCTTTCTACAACACCATTCTTTTGAGGAATCCTGGCAGAACTATAATCTCTTTTGATACCTTTGGAATTTCAAAGTGCTATGAGGTCTACATTCTTGAACTCAGTTCCATTGTCACAACGAATACTTTTTACCTTTTTGGACAACTGATTTTCAATGAGTGCAATGAAGTCTTTAAGAATGAGGTAGGTCTCACTTTTAGCAGCCAGAAAGAAAACCCATGAAAACCTTCTATAACAATCAGTTACCACAAGACAATAGTGTTTATAGTCAATGCTCCTGATGAGACTGCATTTATACATAGTCTCATCGTCCAAATCGGGCTTAAAACGCTTAAAATATCATCAAAATACCCCAAAATATGCTTGTGTTTGTTCATTGTGTATTTTGGGTACGGATATCGTGAAATCAACAAAAGATCACAAGAATGAAGCAAAAACGAACACGGGAAACGAAGCCGCATAAAGAACCGGACCCGAATCGTGAATTTTCATTAAAGTCCTTGAAGTTTGAAGATTTGGCAAGATTGGTCCCTCAACTTTTAAAGACTTGGCAATTTATACCCTTGCAAAACTCATAATTTGCGTTTGGGTCCCTAAATTATCAAGAAAACACAAGATAGGCCCTTGAAGATTGGTCAAATTGCATTTATAGTCCTTGTGATACATTCTCAAAAGTTTTTGTGGCAAATTTGAGAAAACAAAAAAGTTTGTTAACAAAGGATTTCACCTTTTAGGCTGTTTATAAACAAAGTGACAAGACAATGGGATTCTAGGGGCCATTTATGGGAGACAACATAACTTATCCCATCCAACCCACACCTGCCACGTGCCCCACTAATCAAAACCAGCCAATCACCACTCCCCTAACTCCCACGTCACCTTTCCAGCAAAATGTTTTATTAACAGATTTTTTTTAAAATCTGTTTAGTAAATCTTTTGGTGCTAAACACCTTTTTAAACCTACTTAACCTTTAAACACATCAAAATACTATTGTCTATGTTCTTCAACCCCCTAACCCTAAATTGCTAATTACCTTATACCAAAGGGGTTTTGGCTAATTACGTACAGATTGCTAATTCACACCTTTCTCACCACATCCCACCAACAAACAAACCCTCACACTCACCAAAGGTCCCCACACCCACATGTCCTGTTCACGTCACTATCCTCAAAACCCTAGGATGGGACAAAACCAACGGATGGATTGAATTACTTGGCCCCAAAGCTCAAATGAACATCCCAGATTGATTCAACAGCTGTACAACATCACATGTGAAGGATTTGACCAAAATTCAAAATCGTCCAAGGGCATTTCTGGATTTTCATACACATTAGGGTTTTCAGTATTTGTAGTCTCTAGATAGTTCTATTAGTCTATAAAAGGATAAGCCAACATGTGGCATTCCTTGGTTCCAATTTTAACTTTGTAAAATTTTTAAAGTTAATGAATAGTTATAGTATTTCCTTAAATCTGTTTGCAAAGTTATATTGAGTTCCTTTACTGCTTTTGGTTAGTATAAACATTTATTTCATTGTAAGTTATTTAAGATTTCATCTAACTAATTTTTGGTTTAAGGACACTTAGCCAAAAATCAGTTTTGGTCTCAACTTATAGGAACTTGAATGCTTGATTGACTGACAATCAAACAAGCATTCTAAGTTTGTATAAGCTGGTTTTTCTACTTATTTCCAAAAGGTTTTCAAAAAAGTTGGTTTACAAGTTTTTGGTTCAAGGTTTTTACAAGGAAAAGGTTTTTCTTGTTAACTACTTACTGCATACAAGACTATTTGAGTATTGGTTGACAACCAATAGCTCAAACAGCCTTGTTGCAAGTTCTCTCTTGGTTTGTTTTGGGTGTGCAGGTGAAAACAACATCAAACAAGACCCCGTTTATCATCATCTTTTTCATTTTTTTATCTGAAGATATATTCATCACCCTTGGGTCTCTTGGAGATTCCATCAGCAGGGTTTTCTCTACACGTACATAAGAGATCATAGTCTACTCTTTGAAGGCATCAACCACCCAAAAGGTTTGGCTTGATCCCATTAGTAGGATCTTGACATTTCTTATGTTTCTTGTGGATTATTTGGCTTACATGTTATTATGATTAGTTAAGTGTTGGGTTATGGTTGTTCATGCTTTAGATTCATGTTAGAGTAGATTGGAAACAGTTTGGTTGTGTTTTAATTAGATTTCCTTTCTTAAATTTCTTAACTGCTTATTTAAGGGGTGTTTGGGTTTATGATTTAAACTGGTTTAGGTGACACTACATTGGTTAAAGTTAGCTTAAACAAACTTTAATAGGGTAGATTAAGTGTTAATAATACATTGTTTCAGTATTGTTAGGGTATTAAACAATTTGGTGTGCTCAAAATTGGTTAAAGTGGCAAAAACATTCAGTAGATTGATTACTTAGGTTGTTTTAGTGTTTCAAGTTCTCAACTTTTGTAATCTGTTAGAGTTAGAGTTCAACTAGGGTTAGGATATTGTGTGGTTCAAGTTTAGTGGTGAGTTGAGTGAGTTTTGGCCAAGCAAAACTCACCCAAGTGGTCAATTAGACCAACAACACTCTCAGAGCCACTCCCTGCTATATAGTAACTGTATTTGGGTTTTTTGTGTGTGATTTTTGTGTGTAATATGTGCTTTTTATTATTTACTTGGCTTCCCACAACCCAACTGGTTGTGGGGGTGCCTTTGGTTCCAAGCAAAACCCAAAAACAAGCCTGAAATCCACCAAACGTGCCCAGACCATTATTTCTGTTAAGAGCAGTGGGAAAATCTTCCCACTGCTAGCACATTTCTTGCCACTGCTGGTGCTAAAGGACAAAATAGCCTAGCAGTCAACATCAGTTTAGATAGATTTTTGTCTTTAGTGGCTTATTTTAAGCTTTTTCCAGATTTTTCATTTTTCCTTTTTTGTTTATTGATTTTATGATTTTTCATTGAGTGTAATTTTATTTCACTGTTCATTTTGTATTTTTTAGAATTAAATTAGTTTTAATAAGTTTTTATTAAATTGCTTTTTGTCTTTTAGTGCAAAAAATGAATATTTTTTAGTTTTAAAAATTTTCATAGATTCAGAATATTATTTTAAGATTTTTAGTTTAAAAAGTTTCACTGTTCACTCTTTTTAATTATTTTTAGATTTAATTTAAATTTAAATAGTTTTTAATTCAAATTGTTTTGTCTTTTAGTGTAAAAAATTATTTTTTTTCAACATTTTCTATATTTCTACTGTTAAGTATTATAAAATAGGATTTTTAAAACAGTAAGTTTATTTTTAGCATTATTTTATTATTTTAATCATTATTTTAGTTTAAAAAGTGTTTTTAGTGTTTTAAAAATAGGAAAATAGTTTTTAAAATTTAGGAAAAATACTTTTTAGTCTTTAAATAATATAAGTGAGATATTAGTTTAATAAAATAATATTTTGGGCTTTTTCTTAATTATATTTAATTTTAGGGCTTTAATTAGCATTTAGAATTGAATATTTAATTAATAAAAGGTTTTAAAATTTATTTATTGAATTTTTATTCTTATTTATATTATTTTAAACTTAGTGTAACTGTAGTGTAACTCGTCTTTACATTTTCTTTCTCAAACCCAAAAACGACACTAATCCAAACTTTGACTTTATATAATTGGCACACAAATCATACACCTCCGCTGAGAACGAACTTGGACTTTTTGTCTTCACGGTTTTCCTAAACCGTGTCGATTAATACTTGCCTATAATACGTCTTTTTCCTAAAAGCGTATTTTTACCGCAATCAGCTCCTAATAGAGGTAGGACCAAACAAATCCATATGTAGTAGCTGTAATGGTTCAGTTATTAAGCTAAGAACAATAATGGCTTTGAAGGATGCTTTGTGCTGTTTGCCTTTGCTGCAAGCAAGGCAATTGATGTCATTCCTGAAAGTTTTGGGAGGTAAACCAGAGACTAAGTTCATATTAGCCAGCTTGTGAATGGTCTTGAAGTTAACATGCCCCATCCTCCTATGCCATTTGGTGGCTTCATCCTCTGATGCTTTGGCAACCAAACAGGCTAATTGACCAGTAAGATTAACTTCATTCATCTTGATACTGTAGAGGTTATGTCTTCTTAGGATTTTGAGTAGAACATGGGAGTCATCCGGTAACTTAAAGTCTTTGGACAGCACTAGTGCTTCAATATCCGTAAAGAGGACAAACTGCTTCTTGTCAAAAATCTGAGAGACAGAAATCAAGTTGAAGTGTTGAAGTGCTTCCACATAGTAAACCTGCTCAAATGTAAGGTTAGGGGTCTGAATGGTTCCTTTGCCAGAGATCCTTCCTTCACCCCCTCCAAAATATACCTTCCCGTCTTGAAATGGTACAAAGATAGTCAAAAGTCCTTTATTCCCTATCATACTCCTAGATCATCCACTATCTATAATTCCAAGAGATGGATCTTGGTATGGAGTAATCGACAACAACACAAAAGACATATGTAACAGTTAGTGTCTTAAGGGGACCCAAACCATTTCTGGCTTGAGTCTGCCTTATGGATCATTAGTAGATAGCCATGGAGATTGATGAGATCCACTGTTGTTCTTGCATTGCCTGTGCATCATATGGGTGTTATTTTATGACTAAGAACAACCTATTGAGGGCTTAAAAATAGAACCCAAATATCCCAATCCAAAATTCATTTGGTCTGAAGTAGTAGCATAATTCCGATTAAAATTTTGAAAATAATTGATGGTTGGTCTATTAGGGGTACAGAGATTGCTTCTCCAAGTAGTAGAAGCTGAAAGATAGGTCCTCCTAGTAGAAGGAAAAGATTGGGCACATGGATTTAACCTTCTAGAAGCAAAACCTACACCAATAGGAGCATCTCCTGGTGGACCAAGAGTAGCAAAAGATTGATAAACCGGAGGCTTTTGATCATAAAAATCACAATCTTTAATCAAATGAAGTTTACTACCACAAACAAAGCATGTTTTAAAAGACCTTTTATTCAAATGCGATTGTTTGAAACTGCTATTCTTATTACAAACCACTCTAGGAGAAGCAACATTCCTGGATTTCAACAAAATAAAATTAAAAACAATGGAAGTAGAAGCAGTAGCAACTCTCTCATCAATCATCCTAGCACTAGTAGCAATATCATTTGTCTTGGGACTCGAAGGTCTTGACTCTTCACTTGAATCACATGATGCATAGTCACTTGCCTTGTCACTGAAAGTACAAGAGACAAAGTCATTAGTATTAGTAGAGCTTTTTGGGGACTCATTCATCTGTGATCCATCCAAGTCTTTATGCATGGATGTGGGCATAAATGTTCCTATAAGAGGTGGAGGAACAACATGCATTGCTACAGCTAGTTTAAACCTATTGTAACTAGGTTTTCCCTCCTCCTCTTTGTCAGGATCAAAGACACTTGAAAAGGATAAATCAAAAACATCATCTGGACCAATATATTTGTCAAAGCCTAACCCTCTCTTAGTTTTACCTGCTGCTATCTATTAGCTTGGAAAGATTCTTGGGTTCTTTTTGCCATTTATCAAATCTTAATAGTGTAGCATCCAATTTTTCTTGCATTTCTTGTTTTGCCTAAATACTCGTAGTGTTAAGTTTTTCAGTATACTTAAGCATGTTAGTGGTATTCTCTAAATCAATACTTAACACTGTAATCTTACCCTCATATTCAAGTTGAGTATTTTGAAGCCACTTCTTTTGTTGTTCTAAAGTATTGAGAGAACTCTTATAAGCTTGAACTTCTAAAAAATATTTATCATTTTGAGCATTTAGTTCATTGCATTGAGTTAAGAGGTCTGAGTATTTATCATCACAACCAAGAGGGCAATTTTGTACCTGAGGAAAGATTCCCATGAGAGCAAACTCCTCTGCTTCCTCTGCATCAGATATGTGACCAACAATCATAGCAAACATATCAGTAGAGGACTCAATTGATTCTAATACTAGAGTCTCATGCTCATTCCATTTGACCATGGTATTAACCGACACCAAAGCTTTCTTTTCATCCTTGAGATCTTGAACCTTGAAAGCTGAATACCTGTTCTTCTCCTGGTCATTTTTGTTACGAAATTCCCTAGCAAAATGTCCTTGCTGTTGACAATTATAGCATTTGACTTTGCTCCTATCAAACCTGGTTGGCACTCTTGGGTTGTAACTGAATTTTCTACCAGCATTCTTTTCAAAATTATGAACTTGGAGAGTAAGCATAGCCATCTACCACTTAAGGTCCATTTCATCCAAGTCAAGTTTATCAACCTGTTTGAAATCATCAAAAGCTAGCTGTTGTTATGGATCAACATCAGCAACAAAGGAGTGAAGAACAGTTTCTACCATGCTACTAGTCTTGACTTTTGATTCAGGAGTAGAAGTATGTTGGGATGACAAAGTATAGGTTGGGCTACTAGTATAAGACATCGGACTAGAGCCCATGGAACTCACAAAAGCAGAGTTAGCAGGAGTGGAGTAGGAATCACTTGAGTACCCTCTCACATGAGACTCAAAAGTTTTGAGTTTGTAAAATAAGTCATCAAAAGAAAGATATTCAAGTTCACCTTTAGCCTTTAGAGAGATGACTACCTGGTTCCATGAATGAGGCAGGGCTCTAAGAAACCTGGCATTGATGTCTTCATTTTCAGGTTTGGAACGGAGTTGATTCAATTGGCTGAGAATCTTTTGAAACCTGTCATAGCCTTGATGAAGACCTTCTGTCTCAGAAATCTTAGATTCTGTAAATTCATCTCTCAGCATTGATCTGCGCATCTTCTTGGATTCCTCATTCCCTCCAAATCTTGCCTTGATCCCATTCGAAATCTCCCTAGCATCATCCAAGTGATAGAAGTTACCCATATGATCATCAGGAAGAGACTGAAGCAAAATTGTTTTTGCTTTGATTTCCTTCTAAACAACAGTGCTTTCTTCATGAGTTTTAGGATCTAGAATGGTGATATTACCATTCTTGTCTCTACCAGTAGTCTTCTTGCTGTTGCCATTCTGAACAATTTTCCACAAGTCTAGATTAGTGTTGGTGATCCAGCACTCCATCTTCATGGCCCAGCTATCATACTCTTCCTTCTTCAGGAGTGGGAATTTTCCATTTGTATTGGAAATAGTAGCAACGATTTGTTATGTTTGTTGTGTTGTGGTAGTGCTTGGTTGTCCTGTTTCAGTAGAACTAGAAGCAGCCATGATTAGACAAAATAGTTATTAAAAAAATTGGTTCTTCTTGTGTAGAGACTCTCCCAGGCTCTGATACCACTTGTTGGGTCCACTAGTTGTAGATCTTGCAGCCTGTTAAGGATGGTGAACGACTTCTATAGTCACAAGTCTATTCACAGAGAGACTCTTAATGAAATACAAAGTATAAGTGCGGAATACAAATACTAAGATCAAGAAGAAACAGAATAACTAAATAACTTAATCCTTACTAAGGATTTCTACTATTGATATGAAATGAATACTAGTGAAAGGTGTGTCTAACCCTTCTGCCAATGGGTTCCTTTTATACTACAAGGAAACCCTAAAATACATTAAACATAAAACGTGTAACTCCTGATATGCATATCCTTTCCTAAGATATCTCATGCATATCCTAACAAACTACTAAGAATAATATTGTTTTACTCTCTACTAGACCAGGAGCACATATTGCTCCTACTACTACTAGGACTAGGACGAACTAGATACCTCCTAGTTCATCTATTACAAATATCCTATTACATAGGTCCTAACATTTACTTAATTCAAAAGGGTATTCGTAAATTTATGGATCAAAAATCATTTTGGGATATATTCGGCGAACAAAGTGAACAACCAATTCCGAAGGGCGACGTTAGTGCCATCACGACAATGACTAATATAGACTCGTCTTCACCACCTTCGAAGGACTACGTCTTTGAGGTATAAACTTCTAATTCCTTTGAAGTGCCTCCATCACTTAGCCCATTATCAATTGAGGCTAAAGGTTTTATCGATCTCGATCCTCTCGTCATTGAAATGCCACCTAAGCATATTCATTTGACTTGTAAGACCATGGTTGTGAGTTCCTACATCGACACTTTCTTTAATAAAGACGATGAGGATGACTTTTCCGAAATTGATCACATACTCAAAAATCCATAAGCTATATTTGATTCTCCCAAAAAGAATTCTACGTGTGGTGAGTGCGATGATTTCGTCTTCGAGCCCGAGATTGAGGAAATTATCGAACGAGAGCTAGCTCTTTTACCCCCATTTCCACCTACGAGTGAGGTCAATTTTTCCAACGTCGAGGCCGAATTTGATGAGTTGGAACGTCTTATTTTTAATAATGATGAACCAACTCACGTGACCCAAAATCCCATTCTCGAGGAGTTACTTAATAAACGCTCCTCAAACGAGAATGACGTATACCACATTCGTGAGGTTCTAACTTATCAACGATCCTCACAAAAGAATGATGGTTTTGTGCTTGATCGTGATCTAATCTGTAACACCCCTAATTTTGTGTCATAGCAGCGGAAGGGTCTTTGGGAGTTACTGCCATGGTTCAATCTCAATATCATAGAAAACGCCTCAAAACGAGTCGTTTTAATAAAACATACATCCACTCATTAATTAAAGATGAAACAGTTCACACACGGTCCCAAATAGTTTTAAGTTTACACAACATAACAAACAAAAAAAGTTTCTTTGAATGGACATAGTTTAGAAAAGCGGGCCAAAACATTTCAAAGAAGCAAGCTACACAAAACCGCCTTCTCTTAGTGCCTTCTTCATGGACCTGAGATAAAACATTATATAAAATCAACAAAAATGCTGAGTGAATCTATAGAGTTTAAATTAAATAAACGAACACAAGTATTCTGAATAAACCTTCCATGGTTGACAATCATGTGGATCAAACATAATCATCGTTGTTATTACATAAGCCTCATGACATTGAACGTTAACATATATTATTTCAGCCCAACACACCTAGCCAAGTGCGTATATTTCTCTTATACAATTGCATCCGATGTTTCATTACTATTGTATCACAACACCACGTGATAGCTAGTCGCGACCGGACTGGGCGTCACCCCGATAGGTCTATCCATAGTATTAGCGTTCATTCGATTAACAATTCATGATTCAGTGGTTCTTTAAGGCTATAAGCAAACTTATGTAAATAACGTTCATCTAGCATACAATCGGCTCCCTTGTGTTCTATTTTAAAACAATCATGTTATCCCCCTCGCGGGTTTTAAATTACTTTACAAGATAGTATAAAAGCGATAGTAGTAATGCGACGATTGCCGACAATAAGTGATGCCCGTCAAATACGAAAACCGCAACCTATCAAATAAGGCGCGCTCGTTAATAAATGACTCAAGTATAAATCATACTTAAATAATACAAAGCTCAAAATTACAAAACAAGACAATCCCGAAAAAGTAACAATACAAGTGTACTTCTATACTCCTTTTACATTTTCTTTGTTAAACTATATCATCGATAAAAATCTGTCGGTACATACCAAATGTACAAGCTCGTTTACCTTACTTAAACTATTCCGTTTTCGACGAAACTTGGTCACAAACTCACATATAATATTAATAAGACTCAGTTTAAGTTTCATTTAAAAATATTACTTCTAAGGCTTTCTGCCCGACACATCTATGAGCTACAAAAACCGGACAGATTTACGTCTTCAACTCATAAAACTATTTTGACTTCTCTAAACAACTCCGTTTACAAAACCGACAATCGGGTTTGAAAATAGACTCATGACCTGAGGTTTAGAAACTTACAACATCCCTTGACCATTTTCAAAACTCATTCTATAGTCACCTAGATTCGATCCAAATATCGACAACAATTTTCGGATTATGCCGATACTCGTCTCCCGGTAAACGAATACTAAAACTATTGTAACTTCGCACTCGTTTGGAGTTGAAAGTCCTACTTTATATCAAATCGAAGCTAACGAAGTTCTCTACAACCCTATCTAAATAGTTTAACAAATACTTGACCTTAAGGTACCCAAAATTACCCTTTTACCTACTGATCTAAAATGACTAGTAAAAAATCATGTTAAATCAATATTTTGACCCATTTTAACAATTCATATACTCCTAATATCAGCTATCAATCATCTACATAAACCTTTCTTAAACCTATATCACTTGCATGTACATATCTTCAAAACAAAAATTAAAAATCTATACATGCAACAACACCCTACTCAAATATAATAATAATAACATGTTTAATCATAAAAATGGATCAAACAACATGTTCTTCATCAAAATTTAAAAAAGAAAATAAAATGAATGCATGTAGGAAAAATTTATACCAAAAGAATCTCCTTTTGATTTGCACAATGGGTCTTTGCTTAGAATTTTATGAATCAAACTTGATAAAAAAATCAAATGGTTTATGTTGTTGGATTTGGACGGCAAAAACAAAGAGAAGGAGAGAGTTTGTGATTTTTATTTTTAAAAATAAGTTAGTGAAATAATTAGGTGAGATTTTTCTTTTTATACTAGGTAGTGGAGGGCTAGTTTTGCCACTTGTGCATAGTTTTGGCCCCAAAAGTAATTAAGTAATTTAGAAGGGTAGAAAATGAATATTAGTAAAAAATAAAAATATTTACGGGACTCGAGTTTCGTAAAAATACTTTTCAAAAGTTAAACGCTTCATAAATATAATAATAAAGCTTCGACACGACTTAAAACGTAATTAAATCGAAAATGTCGAAAATATAAAATATCGAGACAATCGATAATAAAACATAAATTTTTGGGCATCCGTCGTATCGCGATCACTAGTAGTTCTCGTCGTTCGTTAAAACGTAAAGCACGAGAAAAAAAGATTAAATATAATAAAATCATTCTTATGATAAGTTGAGAATATAATAACGATACCTAACGTATTTCTTGCCGGTTTTCATCTAATCGGCATTCTTAGGCTAGTTTCAAGTCGTAACCTTCTCGGTTAGTCGATAATTTAAAATTCTCATTAGAGTAAACACGTAATACGTAATAGTCGAGATTAAAATAACGACCTGAAATTGACGGATTGTCACATTATCCCCACCAAATTAGGATCTTCGCCCTCGAAGATCAACTTGCGTTCTTTCCCGATAGCTTGTTGAAATCAAAGAGATGAGGGTAATTCTTCTACATTTGGTCTTCTCGTTCCCAAGTAAACTTCGGTCCTCTCCGAGAGTTCCATCGAACTTTGACGATAGGGATTCGGCTTTGTTTTAGATTCTAGACCTCGCGATCCATGATCTCGATTGGTTCTTCAATAAAGTGCAACTTTTCATAAACCTTAACTTCGTCCCACGGTATAACGAGTTCTTCATCGGATAAACACTCCTTCAGATTCGACACATGAAAAGTGTTATGAGTCCCATACAGTTCTTGTGGTAATTCAAGCTGGTATGCCACGAGACCTACTCTAGATATGATCTTCAATGGTCTGATATAACGAGGACTTAACTTCCCACGTTTTCTAAATCGTACAACACCTTTCCATGGTGATACCTTTAGCATAACCTTATCTCCCACACTAAACTCCAATGGTTTTCTTCTCACATCCTCATAACTCTTCTGTCGGCTTCGCACAGACAACAACCTATTCTTGATTTGCACAATCATGTCCGTTGTTTCTCTAATCATCTCTGGTCCAGTGAGTTGAGCATCACCAACCTCACTCCAGCTAACTGGCGATCTACATTTTCTCCCATAAAGTGCTTCAAAAGGTGCAACTTTAATACTCGCATGATAATTGTTATAGTACGAGAACTCGGCCAAAGGTAAATGCTTATCCCAGCTACTTCCAAAGTCTATCACACAAGCACGCAACATATCCTCCAATGTTTGAATAGTTCTTTCGCTTTGCCCATCAGTTTGCGGGTGATAGGCTGTGCTCATATCCAAATTGGTTCTTAAAGATTTCTGAAGCGATCTCTAAAATCTAGAAGCAAAACGATTGTCTCTATCTATTGTCCCATATTATTATGATGATTAATGATAGAAAATTGATGAAAAGAGATGGATTCCTAGAGAGAGAAAATAGAGAGAAGAGATTATTAACATGGTGAATATTAGATTAGAAATAAGAATCAAAATGTACAACCAACGCTCCTAACATGCTAGGAGGGTAGTATATATAGTCCACCCACATGCGGGCTTTAATGGGCTATATATTGGGCTGGGCTTGTCTTTTGGACTTTAATTAGTTTAAATCCAAGCCCGTAAACCACGACTAATCAACTACCTATTACAACGTTCTAATTAATGTTACAATAATAACCTATGACCGAACATTCTTGTTTGACTCAATATTTTGAGGCTAACAATCTCCCCCAATGTGAGGTCATTCCTCTTTGATGTTTGGAGTCCAATGGAGATTAATGAATTTCGTCATAAATGAGTCTTGAACGTGTAATAGTAGTGTTGTTCCTTCATGCTGTGATCTTTAAGCCTTTGTCGTTGTCTTTTGACTTTGCCTTTAAACTTGATATCTTCAAATTATCCTTGACTTGTCTTTGCCATCTTGCGATCTTGTGTCTTTATACACATTCTCACACTATTAATTGTTGAATAAGTCTTTGGGCATGAATATGTGGTTTTGAATCTTTGACTTTGCTGAGTACACCGTGACGCCACCTTCTCGAGACAAAACATAGACACGGACTGAATGGCTTTGACATTCGTCCTAAATCGGTAGCGTTTTACCTCCGGTTGGTGAAGACCGTTATAAAATATTAAATACCGTACCTGTGATTAGGTAGATTCAATTAAGAATCTCCTTGACAGGGTTTCGCGGTAGTACTAGCCGTTCTCTTTACTCGACCGTCTCAAAGCAAGACTGCGAACATAAAGAGTGAATCAATTGCATAAATATTCGCTTGATTTAAAGTCGTCAATTCAAAATTCCTGGAACAAGTTTGATTTATTAAGAATCTTACCATTGTTGCTTTCCAGTTGACACAAGTTTGATTCATAAGAATCTCACAAGTCACCTACCGTAGCGCTGTTTGATGTTGACGCTAGAAGGATTTCCATTCGTCACTGTGAGTATTAATGAATATCACTCTGAATGTTCTGGCAAGACCATAAAGATATTGCGTAGAAACCTTAAACGAGTTTGAATCAATTCAGAATCAAACCACTGTCTCTTTTCAGTTTTACACATGTTCAATTCATAAAGAATCTTGCATATGACCTACCGCAGTGCTGTTTGATGTTAACACTGGAAGGATTTCCACTCATCATTGTGAATACTAAGTAGTATCATTCTAAGTGTTCTAGCAAGATCGCAAGGATATAGCATAGGACTCTCTTGATCTCCATCCGTGTGTCCTAACGAGATTTGATTGATCTCTTGGCTCTAGACTCGATTTGTGCACTTTTAGTGGTTGGAGGTTGGAGCAGATGCCACCTATTCAATATCAACTATCTCGAAGTAAGAAAGTCAATAGAATTCGTGTTGATCTCCGTGACAATAAAACAAACTTCTTTTAAGAGAAGCCTGAGTAGCTAGGAAAGGGTTGTGCTTCACATCACTGGGTCCATGATGAGTTGTCTTCATGATGTGTTGACCCGGTTTCTTCCTAAGTTGTATGGAGGGCTTCTTTATTTAGACCCTTTATCCTTACATTTCTTTTTCATTCTTCAACCCCTTCAATTCTTACCAAGACATCATTAATAGCACATTGTTGTGATTGTTCTAGTGCTATCATCAGTACTTAGTCGGCATTCAGCTTCGTTCACATTCTACTCCATCTTTCCTAAGGACTTCTAATAATCTATTGGATTGTCCCTGGGAAGATCCCTCTGGTTCTAGTTGGATCATAGGACTTAAACCTAACCTCCCTTTTGACACCAATAACGTCGTGAATTAAAGATGTTGTGGGTATTTGATCGTCACCATGAGTGCTTGAGTCTTTAGATCACACATTTTAATCACATTTTCTCCCCCTATCTCTAATATATAAAATCGTTTGATATTAGAGATACCAAATTTGATTAAAATATATCGTAAAAAATAGTCTTGAAAACTTTCGGGAGAAAAATGTGTCAAACTTAACATGAAATTTTGAAAGCTCCCCCTCAAAAATTGATCCAATGGAATTGTCATTACGAGGATTTGATCCACATTAAACTTTTGAGGATAGGAGTTGTTGAACACACAATTTTTGAAAGATTTTGAATATCATTGAGAAATTCTTGAAAAAATTGTGTTCAACGTTATTTGAAAAATCAATTATTTTTGACGAAAAAGGTTTTTCTAAAGCATAAACTTGAGTTCATAGACTTTGAATGTCTTGACGAATCCACTCAAGTGTAAGAAGATTTAACTTCTTTTGCTAAGGGTAATGGCACGAAATCGTACACTCCCCCGTGAATATAGTTCCGGGTTGACATCTGAAAGTGATTACAAGCCATTGTGTTGAGCTCAAAACGTTGAATGTTTTGTGACTAGCTCAACCCGTGATAGATTGCTCTACCGATGTTTGGAAATATTGTCCGAAATAGACAATTTCCTTTATTAAAGGAAGAAAGGACATGTTTTGAAAAATATTTACTGTCGACGTAAAGTCGGTATTCGGCCCGGCCTAACAGGCCCGCGGCCCACACATACCTAACTTATCCTACATGAAACCCTAGCACTATATAAACAAGGCTAGGGGTCTCATTCTACAACAGGTTTTCTCTCACAACTACACCTCTTATACCACATATTAATCCGATACTAACTTGACCGTCGGAGGTGGACCCCGGGGCTCCGGCCTCGGGTCCACGTCTAACCGGTTTACCTTTGTTTGCAGCATTACTCAGCACCCGGGAAGACGATTAACGGCCCAGGAGAGTCGTCGAACCGGCCCAGCCAAACTATGCTCCAACAAGTTGGCGTCATCCGTGGGACCACGACTAAAACAGGCTTTTTGCTCTTGCACGGTTTGTTGTTACTTGTTACTTATTACCACGACTAGACTACGCTTCGTGTTCTCATAATAGCAAGACCTGATCTCGAAAATCAGTAACCTACTACCGTCGCATATAAGGTATCAAACATTTTCTTTGTTTCATATTCTAATCACGTTAGAGTAAAATTTGCTGTTTGATCATCACTATGGTTATACAAAATTGATACCATGCATTATGTTAAAAAAAACAACAAGCTGCGTTTAAATTAGGCGTGATTCCATGCATCATGCTAAAATATACATGCATATATTAGACGAGGTTATTTTTTATATGATTCCCATAAAATCGGGTGTAGCCCGTGCCACACCCGGCTCCTATGTGGGTACGCCCCTGCATATAAGTGAAGTACATCGGCTGAAACCGGTCCAAGAATTTGGTTTTTTTCATAAGTTGTGTACTGTCAGATCTGCGGTCACGAGTCACGCACGTTCGAATGTATTGATTATATTAACAAAAGATATTATACATATCATTTAAATTGTTAAAAGATATTATTTATCTTTTAAATTTAGCAAAAGTATATTCTTTTTTAAGAGGATAATATATTATCCATATATTTTAAATGGGTAGTAAGATATTACTTATATTTTTAAACTAATAAAAGATATTATCTATATCTTTTATATTCAAAAATCTTGTTATATTCTTTATGTTTGTAAAAATATTACATATATCTATTAAATCTTTAAAAGATATCACGTATATGTAAATTTGAATAATATATTTTATTTATTGTCCGCGGTGATGGTATGTCCATCCGCGCTACCCCGTACACTCGGACATCTTTTAGCCTACGGGCGTACGCGTACACATCGTTCCCAGGTGGAATAAGAGGATTGAGTGAACCTAATAATTCAACTTGTCGTGTAAGAGGGATGCAACCCCAACGACCAGGGATCATGTATCCTTGTTAGACACCTTGCTATCAAGACGTTGTAGTAAGTTACGCAAACCACATGACTCATGATGGACTTGCAAAAGACACACTGTGCACGTCTAACAAAATTTTGTCAAAACTTTGACCGTCCTTATGGTAGTAGCGGTACGCCGCGCGTAGTGGTATAGCTCATCCCATAAGTTAGTGAAGATACGTCTTATACTATATGACAATTCGCGGTTATGGCAAGACCCATCCGCGTTGGTTCTCACGTTCAAACCCAATTTCTATTTTTCGTACGCAGCTATGGTACGTCCATTCGCGTTGGTCTACGCGACCATAATTTTTTTTTTTTACTTGATTAAGTTTAATATTACTAATCGAGTTTAGCACCATTAAACTTGGGGGCTACCAGGGTACAATAATACCACTATTTCCGTGCATGACACGCAAATATCTTTGGATATATTTCTTTGCCGCAGAAGTCCGCCTTCTGCCGGGTTATTCCTTTGCCATGGAAGTATCACTTCCATTGGCTTATTCCTTCGCCGCGGAAGTACTCCTTCCGCGTGCTTGTTTCGGCGCCATGGAAGTATCTCTTCCATTGGCTTATTCCTTCGCCGCGGAAGTACTCCTTCCGCGCGGTTCTTCCTTTGCCATGGAAGTATCTCTTCCATTGGCTTATTCCTTCGCCGCGGAAGTACTCCTTCCGTGTGCTTGTTTCTGCGCCATGGAAGTATCTCTTCCATTGGCTTATTCCTTCGCCGCGGAAGTACTCCTTCCGCGCGCTTGTTTCTGCGCCATGGAAGTATCTCTTCCATTGGCTTATTCCTTCGCCGCGGAAGTACTCCTTCCGCGCGCTTGTTTCTGCGCCATGGAAGTATCTCTTCCATTGGCTTATTCCTTCGCCGCGGAAGTACTCCTTCCGTGTGCTTGTTTCTGCGCCATGGAAGTATCTCTTCCATTGGCTTATTCCTTCGCCGCGGAAGTACTCCTTCCGCGCGCTTGTTTCTGCGCCATGGAAGTATCTCTTCCATTGGCTTATTCCTTCGCCGCGGAAGTACTCCTTCCGCGCGCTTGTTTCTGCGCCATGGAAGTATCTCTTCCATTGGCTTATTCCTTCGCCGCGGAAGTACTCCTTCCGCGCGCTTGTTTCTGCGCCATGGAAGTATCTCTTCCATTGGCTTATTCCTTCGTCGCGGAAGTACTCCTTCCGCGCGCTTGTTTCTGCGCCATGGAAGTATCTCTTCCATTGGCTTATTCCTTCGCCGCGGAAGTACTCCTTCCGCGCGCTTGTTTCTGCGCCATGGAAGTATCTCTTCCATTGGCTTATTCCTTCGCCGCGGAAGTACTCCTTCCGCGCGCTTATTTATGGGCCATGGAAGTATTTATTCCATTGGCTTATGCCTTTTCCATGGAAGTATCTCGTCCGTTGGCTTATTCATTCGCCGTGGAAGTATCTCTTCCACGTGTTTATTATCTTTGCCGTGGATATCTCTTCCACGTGCTCATTATCCTTCGCCGTGGAAGTATCTCTTCCACGTGCTCATTATCCTTCGCCGTGGAAGTATCTCTTCCACGTGCTTATTGTCTTCGCCGTGGAAGTATTCCTTCCACGTGCTTATTGTCTTCGCAGTGGAAGTACTCCTTCCACTGGCTTATTGTCTTCGCCGTGGAAGTACTCCTTCCACTGGCTCATTATCTTTCGCCGTGGAAGTATTCTTCCACGGTCTCATTATCTTTCGCCGTGGAAGTATTCTTCCACGGTCTTATTATCTTTCGTCGTGGAAGTATTCTTCCACGGTCTCATTATCTTTGCCGTGGAAGTATCTCTTCCACGTGCTCATTATCCTTCGCCGTGGAAGTATCTCTTCCACGTGCTCATTATCTTCGCCGTGGAAGTATCTCTTCCACGTGCTCATTATTTTTGCCGTGGAATTATCTCTTCCACGTGCTTGTTATCTTTGCCGTGGAAGTATCTCTTCCACGTGCTCATTATTTTCGCCGTGGAATTATCTATTCCACGTGCTTGTTATCTTTGCCGTGGAAGTATCTCTTCCACGTGCTCATTATCTTCGTCGTGGAAGTATCTCTTCCACGCGCTTATTATCTTCGCCGTGGAAGTATCTCTTCCACGTGCTCATTATTTTCGCCGTGGAATTATCTCTTCCACGTGCTTGTTATCTTTGCCGTGGAAGTATCTCTTCCACGTGCTCATTATTTTTCGCCATGGAATTATCTCTTCCACGTGCTTGTTATCTTTGCCGTGGAAGTATCTCTTCCACGTGCTCATTATCTTCGTCGTGGAAGTATCTCTTCCACACGCTTATTATCTTCGTCGTGGAAGTATCTCTTCCACGTGCTTATTATCTTTGCCGTGGAAATATCTCTTCCACGTGCTCATTATCCTTCGCCGTGGAAGTATCTCTTCCACGTGCTTAGTGTCTTCGCCGTGGAAGTACTCCTTCCACTGGCTTATTGTCTTCGCCGTGGATTCCACGTGCTATTATCGTTGCCGTGGAAATATCTCTTCCACGTGCTCATTATCCTTCGCCGTGGAAGTATCTCTTCCACGTGCGTATTGTCTTCGCCGTGGAAGTACTCCTTCCACTGGCTTATTGTCTTCGCCGTGGAAGTACTCCTTCCACTGGCTTATTGTCTTCGCCGTGGATGTACTCCTTCCACTGGCTTATTGTCTTCGCCGTGGATTCCACGTGCTATTATCTTTGCCGTGGAAATATCTCTTCCACGTGCTCATTATCCTTCGCCGTGGAAGTATCTCTTCCACGTGCTTATTGTCTTCGCCGTGGAAGTATTCCTTCCACGTGCTTATTATCTTCGCCGTGGAAGTAATTCTTCCACTAGTGTATTATCTTTGCCGTGGAAGTATCTCTTCCACGTGCTCATTATCCTTCGCCGTGGAAGTACTCCTTCCACTGGCGCATTCTCTCGCAACGGAAGTACTCTTTCATTGGCTCATTATCTTTGCCGTGGAAGTACTCCTTCCATTGGCTCATTATCATTCGTCGCGGAAGTACTACTTCAGTTGGCTCACTGTCTTCTCCGCGTAAGTACGTCTTTCGCCTGCTCGTTATTCATGTCACGGAAGTACGTCCTCTGTTGGTTCATATCTTTGTTACGGAAGTACGTATTCCGTGACGAATTACTTTGCCCGGCAATGGAGTGATTTTTCCAAAGTTTATATCGTTTGGCCTTAATTAGACGGAGCCTGATCAACTACGTTTGGTTCAAGAAAAACCGCAATAAATTTTGGCATTCATTATCAGATATCGTGGCCGCAAGACGGATATAATATCCGCATAAACATGCCACAGAAGTACGTCTTCTGTTGGCCTTAAGACGAATGAAATATTCGCGCTATGCTACATCATTAGTAGGTATAAGAAGTACGCCTTCAAATGTTCATGATGCAGCATACGGGTTCCACCTCCACCTTCAGAAAACCTTCTTATCATCCTCACGTAAGAGATGAATAAGAATGATACCTTGCCAATGCCAGTGTTACCCCGGCTATAGAAACACGTTTTCTTCTTACGGGGTCCTTATCGTCTAAACACGAGAAACCAAGCATTCGAGCACAACCACCCGTCTTACGTATACATGTTTTCCCATTTCTTTCGACGTGGATATGCTTACAGGTGTAAAGTCTAGTAACCTCGGTGACAACCTCGCATACTAGACTGGGGGGACATGATGACGTATAGTGGCTACACTCACTATTCGTAATCCCTAACCATCATCTTTTCTCTAAAAGTAGCCCATTACGAGTGGAGCTATATGTTACGGACAACCCACGAGGATGTCCTAGCAGCAAGCCGCACGCGGTTGTTTAGTGAGCATGATACACGAATCAGTCTAGTATAACATGATCATGGACCATATCATACTAGACTGGGGGACATGTCGACGTACAATCGGTATTCGGCCCGGCCCAACAGGCCCGCGGCCCACACATACCTAACTTATCCTACATGAAACCCTAGCACTATATAAACAAGGCTAGGGGTCTCATTCTACAACAGGTTTTCTCTCACAACTACACCTCTTATACCACATATTAATCCAATACTAACTTGACCGTCGGAGGTGGACCCCGGGGCTCCGGCCTCGGGTCCACGTCTAACCGGTTTACCTTTGTTTGCAGCATTACTCAGCACCCGGGAAGACGATTAACGGCCCAGGAGAGTCGTCGAACCGGCCCAGCCAAACTATGCTCCAACATTTACAACTTTCATTTGAGCTTTATGTACACACCCGTGTCGTTATTGAGCGACATTTCTAGGCACGTCCATATTATCGATACTGAAAGACATGTCGAGAAGAATATTTTTGGATTTTGAAAGATTTTTAATTTTGTGTTTTGTTTTTATATGTTTTATATTTTTGTATTTTGCTTTTTGATTAATATTTACAGATAGATGTTTGATAGATGAATCAAGCAGGCTTCTTTGCCAGAATCTCCAGTTCTGCTGGAGTCAAACATCTCATACCAATTTGCCTAACAAGATACGCAAACCTCTCTTTCGAAAGAGATTTTTTAAACAAGTGAGCTAATTGGTAATCAGTTCCAACAAAGTACAATTCAACAATACCCTTTTCAACTTGTTCCTTAATGAAGTGATATCTGACATCAATGTGCTTCGTGCGGGAATGCTGTACCGGATTGCAGGAGATGGCTATGGCGGACTTTGAGTCACAGTACATATGTACTTTATCAAATTGGAAGCCATAATCCGTGAGTTGTGTTCTCATCCAAAGAACTTGAGCACAACACGCAGATAGACACACATACTCCGCTTCGGCTGACGACAGTGACGTGCAATATTGCTTCTTGGAAGACCATCCCACAAGCTTATCTTGTCCTAGAAATTGTGCACCACCAGAAGTACTTTTACGTGTATCAAGACACCCTGCATGATCAGAATCTGAATAGGCCGTTAGAAAGAAACCGGTTTCCCTCGGATACCAGAGTCCCATGTGAATGGTATTCTTAAGGTACCGAAAGATCCGTTTAACCTCCTTGAGGTTTTTTTCAGTGGGTCGTGCTTGATATCATGCACAATAGCATGTAGCATGATGTATATCAGGTCTGCTTGCTGTCAAGTACATGAGGGACCCGATCATGGAACGATATCTCGTTTGATCTATGGGTAATCCCTCCAAATCAGCATCTAGGGATGTGGTTGATAATGGTGTCCCAACGGGGTCACATGATGTCATACCATGCTTTGTGATTATCTCTTGACAATACTTAGCTTGGTTAATGAAGATACCACTTGGGGATTGGTGAACTTGAATTCCTAGAAAGAATTTTAGTTCGCCCATCATAGACATTTCAAATCTGTTGTGCATTACTTTTTCAAACCATTTTGAAAGTTTTGGGTTTGTAGACCTGAAAATAATGTCATCAACCTAAATTTGCACAAGCAAAATGTCATCCCCATATTTATAAGTGAACAAAGTTAGATCAATGAAACCTTTTGAGAAACCTTTGGAGACCAGAAATTTCGAGAGCTCGTCGTACCACGCCCTTGGAGCTTGCTTGAGTCCATAAAGTACTTTGTGGAGACGATACACCTTGTCAGATAATTAGGATTGACGAATCCTTCCGGCTGCGTGACATAGACTTCTTCCTTCAAAGTACCGTTAAGAAACGCCGTTTTTACGTCTATTTGATAGACAATGAATCCTTTATGTGCAGCATAAGCAAGAAAAATCCTGACCGCTTCCATTCGAGCTACTGGTGCAAATGATTCTTCAAAATCAATACCCTCTTTCTGTCCATACCCTTTAGCCACTAGCCTAGATTTATTCTTGATGATCGTGTTCTCTTCATCCATCTTGTTTTTCTAGATCCATCAAAGATTTAATGGTATTACATCGTATGGTCTATCAACAAGTTCCTAGACTTTAAGTCTTTCAAATTGTTGATGTTCATCCGTCATCGATTCAATCCAAGCGTGATCAGCCATGGCTTCTTTGATGCTTTTCGGTTCAGCTGAGCTCACGGCGAGTGCGAACATACAAACATCACCATCAGTGTTAAGCTGTCGTCTTGTACGAACGGGCAGTGAAGGGTTTCCAATTACATGAACTAAAGGATGATCTCGGGTCCAATGATGTGTTGAAGGATGTCGTTGGTAGAACGTATGCATATTTGACGGATCAACATGGCGAGTAGAAGACTCTCCAGTTTCGTGTACCGGTGTACCGAATGGGTTGATAAATTCGTCTTCGTCAGATAATGCATTGTCTGCTTGATTTGTATTCTCTAGAGCAATGACAGTAGTTGTGGATGTTGTAGGATCGATTGTTGAAGTGATATTCTGAGGAGGTAAATCTACAGCAACCCGTGTTGAAGTAGATGAAGTTGTATCTTTTTGTTGACGATGATCGGTATCATCATTCTTATCATAAGTGACAGCGGAAGACTTCAATACAAATTGTTTCTCCCCCGTGAAATATTCATCATACATTGGTCCATATAACATTTCCAACTCTTCAATTGTCGTGTCGACTGTCATATCAGCTCTAGGAACATGTTCTGGAACCAGCGTTGAACTTGACGGTTCATTCATGTGGTCTGAGTTCCGAGTTCCGTGCGATTATGAACGGAATTCGTTTGTCGTTGTGGATCGGGACTTAAACTGTTTTGTTCAAGTTCCATTAACTTTGGTATTAGAAAGGTACGTTTTTTAACGTTCATCCATTAAGAAAACATTATATTGACGCTTCTCTTTGGTTAATAACTCAAGAGTTGTATTATATTTGTTTTCAAAATCGTCCTTTTGACTTTTTAACGCACTTCCCTTGTACCCCTCAAGCTCTTTGGTTTTCTGAAGGAGCTCATCTCTATAGCTTTCAGTCATCTCAGTAGATTTGATAAGAGCAGCTTTTCATTCTGCAAAGTTTTGAGTGAGCGTAGCGTTTGCCTTCTTTAATTGCTTTTGACTCTTTTTATTTTCAGTGACATCTTTTTGTAAAGTGGCAATTAAATTAGCAAGCGCAATACATTCCTCTTCATCATACTCATTTGCATGTTGATCATCCTCAGACTCATTATTGCACATATCTAATGAAGCGGGTGTGGTATTGCTATCAACCGTTTCCATCATACACGTGTCATTAATGGCATTGGGTAGATCACTATGCTCATGAATATCACCAAACACATTATATTCATCAGTAGTGTGTACCTTATCGATTGGCTCAGTGTCAAAGATAGGGCCATTGTCATCTTCAGTGACTTTGAGAACTTCTTCAACCTTTGCCATGTACGAGTAATGTGCATCGAGCTCTTGATTAGAATCTTCATCATCAGTATCATCAAGCATTGCTCCTTCCTCAGCTGACAATTTAACCCCTGCTTCCATCTTCTTGCATAGCAGCATCTTTTCCTTGTGATAGCTGGAGTCTCTAACCCTTTTTGGCTTCCTGCATTCCTTTGCCATATGCCCATAACCTTGGAAATTAAAACATTGAATCCCACTCTGCTGAACCACTTGACTTCCAACCTTTTCCCTATTCGCAGTAGCAGCAGCAATCCTCTGAGTATCATACTTGGCAGTTTGTCAATCATACCTTGCAGAAACCTCAACATGTGTTGGATTATGTCGATCATAACTAGAAGGACTTTCACCACGTCGACGTGTGTCATACCTTGGAGGACTCTCAACATATCGGTTCTTTGTGTTAGATGATGTACGAAGATTGTTGTTGGTGGGTTTGTAAATTTTCTTGTAAGTCTTCATTATGAAATCAATTTGTTGTTTCATCTCTCGGTTCTTTTGAGCTTGGTCTTCATGACTCTCTTCTTCAGATGATGACTCAGATGGTGGTGATGGTGCTCTTGGCACTTTACCTCGAGATCTTGTGGATGATGAAGACTTAGGTGATGTGGAAGATCGTGGTGAAGATGATGTAGTGGAATATGACTTAGAAGCACGAGAGTGATGATCTGGAACATTTTGAGTGGTAGTCACTAAAGCAAGTGGATTAGCAGTCTTGGCAACACGTTCAGCTCGAATCTCATTTGCTTCATTCTGAAATTGCTTCAAGATATGAAATAGTCGATGATATGAGACCTCGTCTAACTTTTCTTGTTGTTTTACCAAAGTGACGAACCGTGTCCACTCGGGTTGGAGTTGTTGAAGAAATTGAACATTTACTTGCATGGTGGAGACTTGCAGATTATTTCTTGTCATGTCATTCATCATCTTATAAAACCTAGAGTAGTAAGAGTCAATTGATTCTCCATCCTTTGAAGTAAACTTGCCAAAATTACAAAACAAGTTTGTTTTGACATCTTGTTTGTTGAGTGATTCTCCTTGTTGCAAGCGTTCAATAGCAGCCCACATTTCATTGCTGTCGGGCATGCATCAACCGTGGAATAAATATCATCTCCAATCCCACTTAAAACCATATAGATGTCTTCCTTCTCCGCATCATGCCAAGCATAATTTTTAGGTGTGAGATCGGCTCTTGTTTCATCATGTTCACATACGGGTATTGGATCAGTAGTATCTGTGGCTGCTCTTGGAGGAATTGAGATTTTCTTGAATACATATGGTCCATGAGTAATAAATTTCCTCAAGGCATCACCATTGGGTCTTGTATCAAGATATCGTATGAAACGTGATTGCCATTGAGCATACCGACCAGACACATGCATTGGTGGTCTCTCTTTATTACCCGCCACCATGATGTTGTTGTTTGTGACACGATACTCTTGAGTAGAATCCATATCTAGAGACTTGAAATCGATGAATTGAAAATGGATCTTAAGTAGATGTGTTTTGATTGTTGTTGTCGATGACAAATGTTAAAATCCCCTAAAAATTGTCTTCACAAGAAACCAAAAAATCGAAGGCGAAAAATCACACGTATTTTCACTTTTGAAAAAATCTTCAATTTTCGGAATAATTAACATTTTCAGAGAAATTGGAGTATTTCGGAATATCTGACATTTTCAGAAAAAAAGTCTTTATTCGGAATAATGAGGTTTTCAGAGAAATGTATTTTCTCGGAATAATGTTGTTTTCAGAGAAACAACTTCTTCGGAATATTGATGTTTTCAGAAAAACAACTTCTTCGGAATAGATACTTCTTCGGAATATTGATGTTTTCAGAAAAATGCGCTTCTTCGGAATAAACCAGTTTTTCAGAGAAAATGACCTTCTTCGGAATCTTCTTCGGAATAAAGACTTCTTCGGAATAGATACTTCTTCGGAATAGAGGCTTTTTCGGAATGCTGATTATTTCAGAGAAAATTTCGGAAAACCCACTTTTTTGGAATAAACACTTTTTTAGATAAATCACTTCTTCGGAATACTCACTTTTTCAGAGAAAGATACTTTTTCGGAATAACGGGTTTTTCGGAATAAACTAAATTCAAGTAAAAGATAATCTTCGGAATAACAACAAACCTGAAATCTTTGGAATAAGCCACTTTTTCAGAGAAATCACTTCTTCGGAATAGTAAACCCTTATCCGAAAACTCTTTTTTCGGAATAATTAAGCCTTTTCTGAAAAGCTTATTTCTGAATGATCTTGAATCAGTGACGAACCGTAACTCCAAAATGAATCCAAACACCTTAAAATCTTGCGATTTTTACCACAAAAACAAAACCAAATCCCTACCAAATCGATATAAATGATTTATATCAAGATTTCTAGTCCAAAATACTAAAACGAAATTTAATTCGGGATGATTTATATGGAAAAATCAACCGAATCAAACTAAAACCAAACAACCAAACACAATCTACCCCGTGGCGATTGATACCAAATGTTGTCCCATATTAATATGATGATTAATGATAGAAAATAGATGAAAAGAGATGGATTCCTAGAGAGAGAAAGTAGTGAGATAAAGTAGAGAGAAGGGATTATTAACTTGGTGAATATTAGATTAGAAATAAGAATCAAAATGAACAACCAACCCTCCTAACATGCTAGGAGAGTAGTATATATAGTCCACCCACATGCGGGCTTTAATGGGCTATATATTGGGCCGGGCTTGTCTTTTGGAATTTAATTAGTTTAAATCTAAGCCCGTAAACCACGACTAATTAACTACCTATTACAGCGTTCTAATTATTGTTACAATAATAACCTATGACCGAACATTCTTGTTCTACTCAATATTTTGAGGCTAACACTATCGGAAATGATTGAAATAGGAACACCATGCTTACACAGGATCTCCTTCAGATAAAGGTCGGTGAGTTTCTCCAAACCGAACCTCTCGTTGATTGGAATAAAATGAGCGGATTTAGTTAAACGGTCGACAATAACCCAGATTACATCGAACCCAGACGGTGTCCTTAGGAGTTTTGTGATGAAGTCCATCGTAATTCGCTCCCATTTCCAGATTGGAATTTCAAGTTGGACAAGTAATCCTGACGGCTTCTGATATTCAACTTTCACTTTTGCACACGTTAAGCATTTTGCGACGTAGGATGCAATATCAGCTTTCATATTCGGCCACCAGTATAACTTTTTCAAGTCTTGGTACATTTTGTCCGATCCAGGATGAATAGAATACTTGGACTTGTGATATTCTAACATGATCAAGTCTCTCACTCCACCATAGAATGGTAACAAAATTCGACCTCTCAAACATTTGATACTATCGGATCGCGTCTCAGATGTTTCGCCATCTCCTCTAAATCTTTCGGCTGCAATATTTTCCTTCTTACACGCTTCGATTTGTGCGTTTCAAATCTGCTCAGGTAAGTTATTATGAACTGTCACCACCAAAGCACGCACTCGAATCGGTTTCTCCCATTCCTTTCGACTTAACGCGTCAGCTACCACATTCGCCTTTCCCGGATGATAACGAATTTCGCAGTCGTAATTGTTGATCCCAAACTTAGATCGATTAGCTTTATGTATACGAGATTAGATCAAGTAATACACGTAGAGAAACCTTTGTATATGCTTATAAATCTAAGTGTTATGCGGAATTTAACACTTAAACAAGAACACACAATTATATAAACAAACTTTCACTTTGATTATCAATATCAAACTTGCTTACAATGAAAGTAGTTTACGAATGAAAACTTATATGAAACTTATATCAAACATTAACCTAAAGGTCTTCTTTTATAGACATAAGAAGCCTTGTACAATAATCTACGTATCAGCTATTCTAGGTAAAGATAAATATAGAAAATACATTATCGTTCCTATCCTTACTAGAAGTATTCTAGAATATAATAAACGTGTCGAATATATCTTCCATCAGTGCTTGTCTTCAATGTGTCAACGCTTGACTTTAGCTTGTCAGCGCTTGAGCTATCAGCGCTTGTTTTGTTCTTGTCAACGCTTGAATTGTTCTTGTCAGCGCTCAAGTGATCTGGCCTTAATTTATTCCCAACAATCCTCCCCTAAACTTGATATCCACTCTTATGATCAAGTTTCTGAATAAGCATTAAGGACTAGGAGGAATCTTACAAACCTTCTCATATTGGTAATGAATAAATCTAACCAAATCTTTTGCCACGTCACTTGAATAATCTATCTCCAGCTGAGTGTCCTTCATCTTCTCCAAAATAGCTTTGGATATGAAATACTGACCATCCACAAGCAGATACTCAGCAAACTTTGTAGAACTCAAATGGTATACACCAGCAGCTGAATATAACCTCCATTGAAGACCACTGAGGTCATCTTCAAGATCCTTCCAAATTGCAGGATCCTCATCTATTGGTCCACACATTCTTTTGAATGTGGTCCAAAGTTTTATTCCATTAGCTGAAGTTGGTGCTTCAGCCTCATACTTGGTCTCCAGCAACCTCCAAAGGTCCACCAAGTCTTCTCAATCACAACTTGCAAACAAAGATATGAGAGTGGTAAAAGTGTGTACCTCCTTGCCAAATCTGTTAATCTTCCAAAACCCACATTCATCTTCTTCATAGCTCACAATTGGGTTCCTAGAATCTAATGGTAACACTTGCACCATATCTGAAGCTTCTAAAGGTGAGAGCTTGAGGCTCTTTCTGATGACAGCTTCACTTGGATATAGTGGATCCATATCTTTGGGAAACTCAAATGAAATTCCCTTCTTCGCTGGCCTGAGAACAATCATAGCTTTCTTGATTTCCATTTCTTCTGCAAGTTCCTCCTTTCTTTCATCTGAAAGATGTCTGAGAGTGTTTGCTTCATGCACTCTCACCCAAATGGGATAAGCCCTGTTTTCCAACTCATCAAATGTCAAAGCCTTCAACTTCTGATATGTCCATCCAACTCCATGACATCTGAGCAACATAAAGTAGAGCTCCCTTCTATCCCTTTTTCAACTCTGAGAGAATATTGCTTGCATTGTGTTTCAAAATTACCTGGCAATCCTTCTGAACTCTAAGAAGAAGCTCCAAACCCCATATTTGATCTGAAATGGTCAAACCTGGATTATCCATGCATCTTTCTTCCCAAGCATTGTACATTTGAACCACCTCTAGCATGTCAAAGTCAACCTGCAATTTCAACTCTCTCAGCTTCTCTTTGGCCAACTCATCCCCATACTCAAGCCTTTCTGGTTCTATAATCATCACACTTGAGTCTGAGCTAGCTCCATCACTTCCTTCTTCAGAAGTCACAACAAATGGTGACTTTTCCTTTTCATCCTGTTCCATGATTTGTGTAGCCAATCTTCTATCAAATTCAACTTGAGCTGCATCCTTTGGAACAATCTCCTCTACCATTATACCCTTACCCTTATCCGATGGTGCAATGGTTGGTAAGGTAGATGGTAATACCTGAGTAGAAACCTCCTTGATGATAGATGATGACTGGGATACATCACCTTCATGTGCAGGTTTGTCAACACCCAAATTTGTCCTATCAGCGCCCAAAATACTTCTATCAGCGTCCAAATTTTCCTTGTCAACCCTCAAATATCTTCCCTCAGCGCCTTGTGTAACCTCTCTTAACATAGCTGTAAATGATAAATTTAAGTTGGTGGGAGAGACTAAAGACGTATCAAAACCTGTTTGTTTCTTCAAAGTTGTAAGGGCCTCAGCAACATCCATTGATTGACCATTATGGCTGCCCTTATCACTCAGATTTATTGGATCTTCCTCCCCTTTGGAAGATTCCTCCATACCCCTCCTAGCACGATCACTTTCCGAAACAACAATCCTCTCCCTCAATTGCTTGAGTTCAAGGCCTTGTGAGCTGACTACTTGTACTAAGTCTGCATTTTGCTTTTGCAAGCTTATGCAGACTGCCGTCAATTCCATAAGAGTCATTGGTTCCAGTCTGCCCTCTTCTAAAATGGTGATTTGACCTCCCAAGTCAGATTCATTGGGCAAGGATGAGGACTTAATGATGGTGGGACTGCCTTGGCCAGCATCTAAGCCATAACCAATAGTCCCAGCCTCATCCAGGGCACCAACCACACTTGTGGTGGTGGTTCTCTCTGCTACATGGCTAGGACCACCAGAGGAGAACACTCCAGTAGTCCTTTGGCGTTTCATCAACCTATATTCAGGGGGTGTGGAAGATGGTGTGGAAGAATGGGTAGATGTGGGTTGGTTAAGGGGTGTTTGGGATTGTGAAGGTTGTGTGTCAGCGTTGGAAATAGGCACATCAACACCAACATTGAGTGTGTCAGCGTTAAAGGATTCTGAGTCAATTTGCATGTGTTCAGGTGAAGGTAAAGGTTCACGAATTGGTTCAAGTTGTGGTTGAGGGTCAATTTGTGGTTGGGGGTCTGGTTGGGGTTGTGCTGCTGCAATAACAGCAAGCATGGCTTGGGTTAAAGGTAGGCCACGATGGGGTGGTGAGTTCATCTTCATAAAAATAGCTTTCTTTTGCTCAAGGATCTTATAAAAATCATTGTGATCCCTTGAGCAGTAACCTTGAACATCAAAATCCCTTTGTAGAAAACGGGGATATGTTAGAAATACGTTTTAACGTATATTAGAAGTATCGGTCACTCCACAATATTATTTATGTTGTAATAGCTCGTAGTTAGTGTTACTTATTAAGTTAAGTAAGAAACCGGCCCATGGGCTTGTCATGGGCCGGCCCAAGTCCAAATAAGGCCTTGGATATAAAAACCCCTTTCCACCATGGAAAGGGGTTGGTTGTTGTTCATTTCTTGTTTTCACTTGAATAAAAAGACACATAGTTTCTCTCACTTTCTCTCTCTAGTTTCTCTCTCTAGAAAACATCAACCCACTTCATAGATTCATAGGTTATCAAGATTCTACATTTGGTATCAAGAGCTATGGGGTGATTTAAGGTAATGATTTGTGTGGTTTTTTAGTTTTTGATTGTATTAGTGTTCTTTAAGAAGATCCATCTTGATTCTTGGAGTTTTTGGTGTTTTTGTGATTGGGATTAGTAGATAAGTATTAGTTTTTTACTTATTATTGTAGAAATCACAAAACTTTTTGGGTTATTTGGTAAAAATCTGGGTTTAATCTTCACTTTTGATCGACTGTTCATCACGAAACAAGTTTCTGTTTACCCAGTAAAGTTCCGAACCAAAAACATCCGGATCAAAAAGTTCCGGATCAACAAAAGTTCCGGACCAAAAAGTTCCGAACCAAAAGTTCCGGATCAAGGAATGTTCCGGATCAAGGAAAGTTCCGGATCAAGAAGTTCCGAACCAAAAGTTCCGGATCAAGGAAGTTCCGGATCAAGGTAAAGTTCCGGATCAAGGTAAAGTTCCGGATCAAGGGAAAGTTCCGGATCAAGGAAAGTTCCGGATCAAGGTAAAAGTTCCGGATCAAGGGAAAGTTCCGGATCAAGGGAAAGTTTCGGATCAAAGGAAAGTTCCGGATCAAGGGAAAAGTTTCGGATCAAGGGAAAGTTCCGGATCAAATCTTCCGAACCAAAAGTTCCGAATCAAGGTATTCCAAGCCAAAATCTTCCGAATCAACACTTCCGAATCAACAAAAGTTCCGAATCAAGGGATATTTTACTTGTTTTTTCAACGATTTTTTAGAGGATTTAATCTTGGTTTCTTACAACAAAAACTCAACACAATTCACAAGATTTACTTCACTGCTCGATCAACCGATAATCTTTGTCTCTTTGAAGTGAACAAAAATGAATCCGAATTCAGTAATGCCTCAGATGACATCACTTACGGATATTTCCGTCATTACGGGAACGGATAATCGCCCTCCAATGCTCATCAAAGAAGTTTTTAAAGCATGGCAAGGCCAGATGATGTCTTACCTTAAGGGAAAACCGGTATATGGGAGGCTTATGGTTAAGTCAATTTTAAATGGTCCACTTGACTATGGTACCATCGTGGTTAACAATGTGACTCGACCAAGGGAGTTTGAAGAACTCACACCAGCTCAACAACTTGTTGCCGATGCAGACGAAAAGGCTCTTCAAACCATTCTCCAAGCTCTTCCACATGACATCTATCGAATGGTAAGTCAGTATACGGTGGCAAAGGATTTATGGGAACGTCTAAAGGTGTTGCTACAAGGTACGTCTCTTACCAAACAGGAAAGGGAATGTCAGTTGTATGATCTGTTTGATAGATTCACGTACAACCCAGGGGAAACGCTTCACGATTATTACTTCAGATTCACCACTCTCATGAATGATCTGAATGTATACAATCTTGTGATTGCTCTATTCTAGGTTAACACCAAATTCTTGAATACTTTACCTCAAGCTGAATGGGGTGAGTATATTACCGATGTTAAGTTAACCAGGGATTTGCATAAGTGCAATTTGGATCAACTATATGCTTTTCTTCAGCAGCATGAGAAACATGTGATCATGCACCGTTCGCCTTGAGGTATGTACCCTGATTCCTTAGCTTTGATGGCGAATCAACCAAGCTTGTCACACAACAACACTCCTTATATCTTGGGACATCAAGCCTATCATCCATCCCCTTACATGACACTAACCTTTCCCCAATACTCGATTCTACCGCAACCACCCACCTCACATCAGCAACAATATCGATTTAATGCACCTTCATCACAATATGCTACACAACATCACCCAGCAAGCATTGCACCTTATGCTCAGTCTTCATATTCTTCTTATCAAGAGAATGCAGCATATCCAACAAGCTACCCTGACCACATGAGTATTCCTTCTAGTGATTATGCAGCTCATCAAGACCAAGCAATGTATTGTGATGATTATGAAGTCCCCATTCCTGTGTTCAAACAAGGAACTGACCCAGTTGAAGTGTTAACCACTAAGTCTGCTTATCTCACAAGGACATTAAGCAAAAGAGGATTTAGAGGATCAGCTCCAACTAACAATCAGTTGAGGAATTCATCCAATTCTTGCCAACAAGCTACTACTGAGAATGGCAGGGTAATGGTTCAACCTATTCAACCTTATCAGGGGAGACCTACTACATCAACCACCAATGCACGCACGGTCAATCCTCTCCAATGGTCAACACTCCTCCACGAGCTAATTCCACAGGCAAGTTGAGAATGATTACATGCTACAACTGCAAGGAAGAAGGTCACATGTCCAGGGATTGTAAGAAACCCAAGAGGAGAAGGGATGGTCAGTGGTTTGACATCATTTCTTGCTGATCCAGGGATTGCTGAACAAGACGTTGTCACCACACAGAATGCAGCATACCAAGCAGAGATCTTAATGCGTATGATTCATACTGTGATGAACTTCAATCTGCACAGGCAGCTCTTATGGCAACTATCTCCAGCTTAGGGCCAGAAAAGAGATCTGAGGTACTTATTAATACCACTGATAATACCACTGATGCTAGTATTCAACCACATCAAGTTGTGCAAGAAAGTGCTAATTCGAATGAGTCTTCGGTGGTGAGTCTTTCAAATGAGGAGACAATAAATGATAGAAATATCAATGTGAGTCCCCAGAATTTGAGTGAATCACAACCGGGAGCCATTTCGCATACGCATACTCCTGCTCAACAAGATTTGGTGATGATTCTTGCTACATTACTTAGCCAAATGAATGCTGCACTCTTAGAAACCCTAGCTAAGAATAAGAATTTGTCTGATGAGCTTGCCTTAAGCAACGAAAAAGTTCAAACTTTGGAATTAGTGCCTTCGTCTAGTGTTCTAACTAATCCCGAATATGATCATTTTCAAAATAAACAAATGGGTCATTTGCAAGAAATTGAAACCTTAAGAGCAGATCTTTCTAATGAACTTAAAGAAAAAGAGTTAGCGGTCACTAATTTTCAAAAACTTCAAACGGATTTTGAATTACTAGAGTCTAAGAAGAATGAAGTGGAAATTAATGCGGCTAATAAGATTAGAAGTCTAGATTATTTGCTTTTAAGACAATACGCTGCCTCTCAACTAGTGCACTTATTTGATGCTTCGTTTAGAGAATTTAACTTATCGCGTCAAAAAGGCCTTCCCCCTAATCCACGGTATGCAAAACAAGCTTTAATCCATAGTCCTAGACTTTATAATGCAACCCAATTAGGATTGGTCTTAGACCCGATTGATATTTTCGATGATCGCACCAATAAGGATCTAGTTGATGAGAATCGGTCATACAACTCTGCAAAATATCCCGATTGTGATTATTTTAAAATGAACCAGGAGCTTGCTAAAACGGATTTTAGAATTCGCTTCCATATGGACAAAGATCTCATTATAGCACCAACCTACATGTTAAATGAAGAAAACCCTAGTACACTTCCTACACTTGTCAAAATGGAAGGTCCTAAGGAAATTCCAAAGGATCTTCCACCTGTTAGCACTGTATGGTTAAACTTGCAAGAGATTAATCAATACTTTGTTAGTTTTGACAAGGTCATTTTGGAATGTACGACTTCAAATGGCCTAAACGCCGGAGAATGGGCTTTCGAACACATGAACGAGGTGTTTAAGAATGAGATCAATCCGTTTGTCGAAAGTCTAAAAGGAAGTTTTGCATCTCTTAAGGAAAATCTTGAGTTTGAAATTGGAGAAGTTCAAAAAGTGTTTTATGAAATGGACACCGCTTACGAACTACAACTAATTGAAAAGGAAAAGATTTTATCCGAATATGACCGATTCTTGTCCCAAGTAATTTCGTGTGATGTGCTTACTACTGTAAATGTTAATTATTCGAATGAGCTTACATCCGCTATGATTAATTGTGATGCGGTGAATATATGTGATGATGTGTGTGATCTCTCTGTAAATGTTGCTGATACTGTAAATGAGGTAGATAATCATTCTTGTCACGAATCTAACGCTGAGTTTTTAAAGCTACAAGATTCTTACAATTTACTTTCAAAACGCTTTAATCAACTAGAACAACATTGTATATCTTTAGAATTGAAACAACAAACTCAAAATGAGGATCTTTTGATAACAAATAGTTGTGAAAACGGTGTTGAGACGAGTGACAAGATGATTGCAATAGTTAAGGCATTAGAGGAAGAGATTATGAGATTGAAGAGAGATGTGTCATCAAATGAAACACTAAAATTGGAACTAGAGGTTGTAGAGTCTAAAAACCAGGACTTAGAAATCAGACTTTCGTCTATTCTAGGGGAGATGAATCGTGCAAGACAGGGAATGTCCAAACTTTATGGTTCACTAGAAGAACGCTTCGCTTTTAATGCGGCACAGCAACAATTTTATGTTGAACAATTGAACCAAAAATATGAGGAAATCTCTGACTTAAACATTCTGCTCATTGACAAAAACATGGTTTTGGCCGAGTTAAAGGAGACACTTCTTCTCACCCGACAAGAAGCTGTTGATAACTTAGCTACCAAATCTGCACCGTCCTCTAGTGCTCCAACAACCAAGTCAGTAGTGCTTTATAAGAACCCGCTTCATAAGAGAAACCCGGTTACCTACGATGATTATATGAGGAATGCCATTAAGCATGTAGATCTTGTTAGGGATATTTTAGACGATCTTTATGCCTTAGATCCCTCAAGTAGCTACTATTATTCAGCCCATGAATATATTAAGCGAGTTCAATATTGCTTAGCTTATTTGCAATACATAGGTAAACCAGGTTCTGCACTACTCACTAATAGACCCATTGCTGTAACTCCATTCAGTAAGACCCCAGGAGCAAAACCGTCATTGGCACCATCAAGTAAGGCACCTTTAAAATTTGTTGCTAATGTTACCACTTTGACTTCTACAGGAGTAAAAGAGTCTACTAAGGCTAAAGGATCGCCACTCAAGAAAGATAAGATCAAGCCCTCCACTAGTAGTACCAACAAGAAGAAAGTAGAAGCTCACCATAGGAATGTTAGTTCAGTTTTAAATAAAAAGAATCATGTTAAGACTAAAAGCTCTGCGCCTATGCAGAAGCCTAAACCATTCGTGAATTCTAATTTGAATTGTTGGAATTGTAATGAATGTATGTTTTCCCAACGTCATGATTTGTGTCTTATTGATCATGTGAATGAAATGAATGCCATTAGGAATAATCTTGAATGGAAGCCAACTGGTAGAACTCGTACCCAAGTTGGCTGGCAATGGTGTCCCACTGGTAGGACCTTTACATTAGATGGAAAAATGTGCCCTTTAACTAGGAATGCATCCATTGAGGTTAGGTCTGAGCGTCCTTTAGTTAGGCACACTCGCACTAAAGTATGGAAACAGCGCCCTTTAATTAGGTCAGCCCCCACTATAGTGCCTATCAGTGAAGAAATACCACAGGATTTAAGCCAACTAGAATCTACACCACCAACTAGGAAGAAGAAGGCTAGGAAATCTAAGAAACCTAAAGTTAGCAAATCTAAGATTACTAAATCTGTACCTGCTAATAACAAGGAACATTCAGATTCTGATACCTCTACATTGTCTTCGTGTGGTGATATTTTCAGGTGGTCCAAATCATCCTCTGGTATTTGGACTCCGGTTGTTCAAAGCATATGATCGGAGATCGCTCGATGCTCCGAAATTTCGTCAGCAAGTTTCTTGGAACAGTTAAATTCGGTAATGATCATATAGCAAAGATAATGGGGTATGGTGAATATCAGATTGGAAACGTTACGATTTCAAGGGTATACTATGTAGAAGGTCTTGGTCATAACTTATTTTCAGTAGGGCAGTTTTGTGATTCCAACCTAGAGGTTGCTTTTCGACAACACACTTGTTTCATCCGCAACTTGGAAGGAAAAGACTTGTTGAAGGGATCTCGTGGTGCAAATCTTTATACGTTGTCCTTACAAGACATTATGGCCGCCTCTCCAGTATGTGTTCTCTCTAAAGCATCTAAGACCAAGTCATGGTTATGGCATCGCAGATTATCTCATCTCAACTTTGATGCTATTAATCATCTGGCTAAAAACGAATTAGTTCGTGGTCTTCCAAAGCTCAAATTTCACAAGGACCATTTATGTTCCGCGTGTTCAAGGGGGAAAATTACCAAGAAATCATACAAGCCCAAAGCTGAAGACACCAATCAAGAAAAACTTCATCTTTTGCATATGGATCTTTGTGGGCCAATGAGAACTGAAAGTGTGAGCGGTAAGAAATTCATTCTCGTCATTGTGGATGATTTCTCCAGGTTTACATGGGTTAGATTTCTACGTACAAAGGATGAAGCACCGAAGGCTATCATCACTTTTCTGAAATTCATTCAGGTACGTTTGAATACTACTGTCCGCCGTATTCGTACAGACAATGGAACAGAGTTCGTCAACCAGACTCTTCGTGATTACTATGAAGGAGTTGGTATCTCTCATGAAACATCCGCTGCACGTACTCCACAACAAAACGGTGTCGTTGAAAGACGGAATCGTACGCTTATGGAAGCTGCTAGGACTATGCTGATTTATGCGAACGCTCCATTGTTCCTGTGGGCAGAAGCTATATCTACTGCATGTTTCACCCAAAACCGTTCTATCATTCGGAAACGCCATGGAAAAACACCTTACGAGCTTCTACATGATCGTAAACCCGATGTTTCATTCTTTCATGTGTTTGGTGCTCTTTGTTATCCAAACATTAATAGTGAGAACTTGGGCAAGCTTCAACCGAAAGCCGATATAGGTATTTTCATTGGTTACTCTCCCTCCAAGAAAGCATACCGAATTTACAATCGTCGTCTTGGTAAGATCGTAGAAACTATGGACGCAGATTTCGATGAGCTGACAGCGATGGCTTCTGAGCAACGCAGCTCTGAACCCGCGCTTCATGAGATGGGAACCGGTGCTATTAGTTCCGGATTAGTTCCCAATAATCCTACTTCTACATCATTTTTACCACCTACAAGGCCCGAGTGGGATAAACTGTTTCAACCATTGTTTGATGAATTCTTTGATCCCCCAAATGATGAAGTTCCAGCACCTGTAGTGATAGCTCCAATCCCTGAAGTTGTTGCTCAAGCTAATGAAGCTTTATCTAATGCATCTTCAATTAACATTGAACCGGATGCACCTTTACCAAGTGATTCTCAAACCACACCTGAATCGTCACCCTTACTTGTGCCTAATGATGTTGAAGAGGATTCTATTGATCACGATCTGGAATATGCTCACCTACAAGAGCTTCCTTTCTTTGGTGTAGCGATACCTGAAAACCCTTCAGCCGCGTCTACCTCAGAAGAAGCTCCTTCTATTGTTCACTCCAGACCACCTAGGATTGAAAATCATAGCACCAAATGGACAAAAGATCACCCAATTAGGAATGTCATTGGAGATCTAGATCGACCAGTCTCTACACGCCATCAATTACAAGAGAGTGCACTCTATTGCTACTTTGATGCATTTCTCTTCGAAGTTGAACCTAAAAATTGGCAACAGGCTATGACTCAATCATCTTGGATTGAAGCCATACAAGAGGAACTAAATGAATTCCAAAGAATTGAAGTATGGGAATTAGTTCCTCTCCCTGACAAGGTTAACATCCTTACTTTGTTATGGGTTTATAAGGTTAAACTTGATGAGATAGGTGCAGTATTAAAGAATAAGGCTAGATTGGTTGCTAGAGGATATAAACAAGCCTTGGGTATAGACTTTGAAGAATATTTTGCTCCTGTTGCAAGATTGGAGGCTATTAGACTATTCCTTGCGTATGCTGCTCATATGAACATGGTCGTCTATCAAATGGATGTGAAGACGGCATTTCTAAATGGTGAACTAAGGGAAGAAGTCTATGTTAGTCAGCCGGATGGGTTCGTTAGCACGGAGTTTCCTAATCATGTGTACAAGCTTAAGAAGGCTCTCTATGGGTTGAAACAAGCTCCACGCGCGTGGTACGATCTCCTTTCAACATATCTCATCTCGGAAGGCTTCTCCAAAGGCAAAGTAGACCCCATTCTATTCACTCTCAAGGAGAACAACGACATGATTCTGGTACAAATTTATGTTGATGATATAATATTTGCTGCCTCTAACATAGAATTGTCAACACGCTTTGAGAAGATAATGTCCACACGCTTTCAGATGTCAATGATGGGAAAAATTTCATTTTTCTTAGGATTACAAATTTCTCAGAATCCCAGAGGCATCTTTATTAATCAATCCAAATATGCTCTAGAATCATTAAAGAAATATAACTTTGATAATTGTGACCCCGTGGACACTCCAATGGTGGAGAAATCCAAGTTAGATGAAGATAGGAATGGGACTATTGTCGATCCAAAACTTTACCGTGGGATGATCGGCACCCTTCTCTATCTGACTGCTAGCAGGCCTGATTTGCAATTTGTCGTATGCATGTGTGCCCGGTATCAGGCTCGGCCTACCGAAAAGCACCTACATGTTGTTAAAAGGATCTTTTGGTATCTCAAAGGAACACTTCATCGTGGTCTATGGTATCCGAAAGATTCCTCTATTGCTTTAATATCATACGCAGATGCCGATCATGCTGGATGTCAAGACACGAGGCGTAGCACTTCTGGATCTGTGCAACTCCTTGGAGACAGATTGATCAGTTGGTCTTCAAAAAGGTAGAAAAGCACTGCAATTTCTAGCACGGAGGCTGAATACATCGCCATGTCCGGTTGTTGTGCTCAAGTCCTTTGGATGAGATCACAATTAACTGACCACGGTTTGGGATTCAACAAAATCCCGATGTATTGTGACAACAAGAGCGCCATTGCCCTTTGCTGCAACTACGTTCAACATTCCCGGGCCAAGCACATAGACATTCGCTACCATTTCATTAAAGAGCAGGTGGAGAACGAAGTGATCGAGCTGTATTTTGTCACTACTGAGTATCAGCTGGCAGATATGTTCACCAAAGCCTTAGATCGAGGACGAATCGAGTTTTTGATCGACAAGCTTGGCATGAAATCTTTCACTCCAGCGACTCTCAAAGAATTGGCAGAAGAATCAGCTGAATAGTGGTGGTAAACTATTCAGGCGTATCCTTTGTTCGTGATCATGTATATTATCGTATATATATAAACCACAAAAAGAAAATACAAAAATATAAAACCAAGAAAAACCATAAAAAATATAAAACCTACAAAAACCATAAAAATTATAAAATCCAGAAAAACCAAAAATATTTTTCGTTTTTTAAAACGGGCATGTCTTTTAGTACGGTAATATTTACGGCCTTAGAAATTTCAATCAATATTGACACGGTGCCATAAATAGAGTCCGTATAAAAGTTGTAAATTTTTAAAACATGCCCATAATGGCTTGTAGTTATTTCAGACTGCAACTCGGTTTTCATATTAAAGTCACGTATTTCCTTGGAAAACGTTGGCTCACAACGGGAATTAATTTTCTCGGGCATGATTTACAAGCCAAATCATGCAAAGGCATCAAGTTTACTTTACAACTTGGTCTAACACGAGTTAGTGTACGTCTCAATGCATTAATTTGTCAAAATAAGAGAAATCTTATTGCCACCACGAATCAATCTTTTTCAAGACATTAATTGGAAATGCTTTCATCAATATTTGTCTCTTTAAACAATGACTACAGCTCTTTAAATAGAACACGGGTCATCGTTTAAGGGGGAGAAAATATTAAATCATCTTCGTCATCAAAATGATTTTCAAAAAAGTGATTGTGGAAACTTAATTGGCTAAATGGTTTATGAGTGGTCTTGCTTTAGAATACAACTTGTGTTTGTTCAATGTGATAGGAATTGCTTTATATCTTGGAGATTTGCTAATAAGTTGTGATGTTTAAGTTGTGTGAGAGTGTCGTGATGAGTATTAGCTAAGCAAGGTTAAGTTGGCTAAATTTATCGATGGTTAGGGAGACGAGAAAAGAAAAATGAAAAGATAAGGAATAAAAGATAAAATTGAAAAGTGTAGGGTTCAAAATGACAATTTATAAAAGTTGTTAAAAAATTTGACCTAAGTCAAACCAAACCCCCCCCCATTCATTTTCTTATCTTTACTGTTTCTTTCCCTCCGCCATTTACACACACTTAAGCTTTCATTCTCGTGATAATCATCCAATCCATTTCATTCGAAGTAAACAAGGTACAAACATTGAATCTTTAAATTATATTTCGTCTAATTCATCATGTAAATTGATTCGGATAATCCACCTTATCAAAATTAGGGATCGTTTGCCTAATTAGGGTTTAATTGATTAGGGTTTTAGATGGGTTATGCTCGGAATATCTTTAGATTGTGGTTGGTTACCTTAGATTGCCTTAAATCTCACAAACGCGACTACATTCATCATTAATTGGGTGCGTTTAGAAGTTCCGGATGAACATGGTGAACTAACTTCCGAATGAAGGAAAGTTCTGAACTAACTTCCGAATGAAGGAAGTTCCGGATGAACTTCCGAATGAAGGAAGTTCCGAACGAACTTCCGAATGAAGGAAGTTCAGAACGAACTTCCGAATGAACGAAGTTCCGAACGAACTTCCGAATGAAGGAAGTTCCGAACGAACTTCCGAATGAAGGAAGTTCCGAACGAACTTCCGAATGAAGGAAGTTCCGAATGAACTTCCGAATGAAGAACTTCCGAATGAAGAACTTCCGAATGAAGAAGTTCCGAATGAAGAACTTCCGAATGAAGAAGTTCCGAATGAAGAACTTCCGAATGAAGAAGTTCCGAATGAAGGACTTCCGAATGAAGAAGTTCCAAATGAAGGACTTCCGAATGAAGAGTTCCGAATGAAGAAGTTCCGAATGAAGGAGTTCCGAATGAAGAGTTCCGAATGAAGGAAAGTTCCGGATGAAGAGTTGTTGGATTAATAGTTGTTTGCATGTTATAAGTACTTGTTGAAATGTTTTATGCTTAGAAGTAATAATGATACATATCTATATAATTTTGTGCATCAACCTTTCATGTCCGCAGATACGATGACTAATCCAACAATACAAGCAATCCAAGATGCTAGAGCAGCCGAAATGGCCGAAGATTGACTGAGGATTGGCATCAGGGTTATCGGCAGATGGCGAAGTATGTGATCAAGAAGATTGATCAAAAGCTCCGTGAACGAAGATTGATGAGGAGTTTAGAAAGATTCGTTGGTGGTAGACCATATGGAGTGCACCACAAGTTACTGCAACGATCCATCTAATGGTTCATACATTTCAGGTCCACTTTATATTGGTTTTTAATTGTGAATATGTATATTTGTGAATATTGTGCTTTTATGGCTTGATGTAGTGTTAAGGTATGATAATTTTTCAAGAATTTCTCACGAGATTCTAAATCTTTCAAAATATATCATACTAAAGCACTACAACTATCCCTTATTAATTTAAGGGGGAGCATTAACTTGTTCTATGGCCAAAACATCGATTTCATTTTTACCCAAAGACCGGCTAATCCATTCAATATCCCAAATATTAATGGTTAATATTTTGGATAAGGGAAGAAAATGGGATTAAGGGGACTTAAATGATACTTGGCTAAAAGATGAAAAAGACTTAACGATAATCCAACTTAATATGTGTAAAGCACGTGTTAAGGGGGAGCGTTTTTGATAAACAAAAACACCTAAGGTACAAAACTTTTGATTTCAATATCATAAGTATCTTAGGTGATTTTCAAGGATTTCTCATGGTGGCTATACTTTCCCAAAACACGCTTAATTCACGACGAATGTGGTGACAAAAAGGGTGGTAGGAATAGGTTTAGTCCAATGATTCATCAGAGCTGATGGAATTTTCCCTAGGACAATTCCCTAGATAGAATTAGAAGTCCTAGGAAAGTTGGAGAAAGATTGTGAACGTAGCTGAATGCCGACCAAGTACTTAAGCTAGCACTGGAACAATCACAACAAGGTGCTAGTTATGACGTATTGGTAAGCATTGAAGGGGTTGAAGAATGAAAAAGAATTGTAAAGATAAAGGGTGTAAAGAAAGAAGCCCTCCTTACAACTTTAGGCAGAAACCGGGTCAATACATATGTTATTGAGATCATTTTTGTTAATGATTCTCGATATTGAAGAAAGACATCATGGACCCAGTGATGCAATGCACAACCCTTCCCAGCTAACTCAAATATCTCTCAAAAGGTATTTGTTTTAATCACACGGAGATCAACACGTTATCTATTGGTTTATTCACCCCGAATAGACTGGTATTGAAAAGGTGGCACTCCTCTCCAGCCATCGCTCACTAAATCAAAACGCACTATCGAGTCTAGAGCCAAGAGATCATCAAAAGTCTCATTAGGACACTTTCCATTTATTCCTTGCTTTCTCACACACTGTGAAAAGTAAGAGATTTTCATGAGTCCTACGCAGTATTCCTGTAATATTGCCAGAACATCTGAGTAATACGCAAGTATTACAATGAAGATGGAAATCCTACTTGAGCCAACATCAAACAAGCTCATGGTAGGTTACACGTGCGGTTCTTTTAGAACCAATCTTGTGGAAAACTGGAAAGAAACAGTGGTTCAATTCTTAATTGAACTTAAACTCGTTCCAGGCCTCTACGCATTATCATATGATCTTGCCAGAACACTCAGAGTGACTCTTTATTGATCACAGTGACGAGTGGAAATCCTTCTAGTGTTAACATCAAACAGCACTTGGTAGGTGACGTGCAAGATTCTTTATGAATTGAGCTCGTGATAACTGGAAAGCAACGATGGTGAAAATCTTAATTGAAATTCACTTGTTCCAGGTTTCATGAATTGACGGCTTAAAATCACAAGGATAATTTATCCAAGTGATTCACTCTTTATGTTCGCAGTCAGCTTTGGACGGTCGAATAAAGAGAACGGGTTTACCCGCGAAATCCTGTCAGGAAGTTACTTAATTGAAACTATCCGTCACGGGTACGATATCTAATATCGTCCAACGGTCTTCACCGACCGGAGGTAAAATGCTACCGAATTAGAATAAAATGTCAAAGCCATTTTATTCGTGTCGTTGTTGTGTACCTGTTAAAGACGGTGGCGTTGCTGTATACCTGTTGAAGACGGTGGCGTTGCTGTGTACCAGTTAAAGACGGTGGTGTTGCGGTGTACCTGTAGAAGTCGTTCCCACATGCTTACGTTTTAACGTATATTAGAAGTATCGGTCACTCCACAATATTATTTATGTTGTAATAGCTCGTAGTTAGTGTTACTTATTAAGTTAAGTAAGAAACCGGCCCATGGGCTTGTCATGGGCCGGCCCAAGTCCAAATAAGGCCTTGGATATAAAAACCCCTTTCCACCATGGAAAGGGGTTGGTTGTTGTTCATTTCTTGTTTTCACTTGAATAAAAAGACACATAGTTTCTCTCACTTTCTCTCTCTAGTTTCTCTCTCTAGAAAACATCAACCCACTTCATAGATTCATAGGTTATCAAGATTCTACAGGATAAGCTAAAGTCATTTTTGTCCCCTTGTTTTTACACATGCCCTCAAAAATCATTTTTGAATAATTGAATTTTTGCCCTGTTGCAATGCACACAATAGCACTGGCAATGGATCTATTGATCTGATTGTGTGCAGTACATTTGGGACTCAAACATTGAAGGAGGACATGTATGAGGTACTTCCAGGATGGGGGAAATTCCTGCTTATGATACTTATTAAGAGTACCTTCATCAGGAAAAGGATATCCCAAAGCCCTAAGCCCTTGTTCTATTTCATTTATGGGAAGGGTGGCTATACCTTCAGCATCATCAAGATGCAAGGCTTGGCGTACCAATGCCTCAGTAACCACCCAAGGTCTCCCATGAACAATAGAAGTCAATGTGGTCACTCTATTAACTGTTGAGGAACTGACAGTGTTCCAAAACTACTTAATATGTGTGTCTGGAATGAGTGGTGCATGAGAAAGAGCATACCTTAATGGGGATGCGTTCAAATACGCCACCATTTGTGTGTATTGGGGAAACAGAGTATCATCAGCTTCAAGATATGCAATCATGTTGTGTTGAGATCTGAACCCCAATTCCAATTCTGATGGTCTAAACTTTGGTGCCATTGATGAAAGCTGTTAATTTTAAGTGAAGAAGATGAAGTTGATAAGAGAAAATTGTTAGTTGATAAGAATTATAGATACCCTGTTTTAAAATAGGAGCCAAATTTATAGGAGAAGAAGATGCATGTGATAGGCCCAAAAATAGGCAAGTATTTTCAAAAATAAATCATGAAAATATTGAAAAAGTTATAAGTTATCTCATGCATTAAATGAAAGTAACTCCTAAAATTACGGCTCAAAAATATGTCAAAAAGTAACAACTGGGTAGGTCCCATTGAGTGTCAACGGTCAAAAATAACCTATCAACGCCCAACGGCTATAATCTTGTCAACGTTTCCCTATAGCCATGTCAGCGTCCAATTTGGTTACAACAACGCTTGGAAAATTCTTGTCAGCGTCCAAAAATAAAAATGTTTTAAAAATGAAAAATGACCTTAACAAGTAATTTATCCTAGAGAAGATAACCAAAAGCTGATAATTATTATAGGGCGGCAAGCACTGTCCAGTTACGCACACTTGCATAAGCAAGATAGACATAACAGTCCTCTAGTGTCCCTTGCTAACCAAAACTCTTAACAACCAAGTTACCTTATAAAATCCTTGTTACTCCCAGGTAAATCCCATATCAAAATCATTCCCAAGTCTCCCAACAGACCACAACCAATTCTAGGCCAAAAATGTCTTGGCAGCATGCATAGTGTATCAACTTTGCATGCTACAGTGCCTCATGATTTAGTAAAACTAACTCATACTCACCTGTGGACACAATCTAGAATTGTGATAAGAGTATCATATGGATACTCAAACATCCTAAAGGTTCCTAAAACCTCCCCTTAAACTATGATACAAAAAGTTTGCTAAAATCATGCATGAACATAAAAAATTTATGTCAAGATAGGAATGAAACATTCCAACCATCATCCATAAATAAAAACTTGTCCAAATGCTTCTCCATTGATCCATAAGCAACTCTGTATCCAATGGTATACTGCTAACACCATCTGCACATTTAGATTGAAAACCACAAAACTAACATTGTTGCTGACAACGCCCCGATAACACATGACAGCGTTGAGGGAAGCTTTGTCAGCGTTAGACAATTATATTGCTGACAACGTTGCAAAAACACTTATCAGCGTTCAAGCAACCTTTGTCAGTGTTAGAAAAATATAGTGGAAAATCTAAATCATCAATAAGACCAATAACCATGCATCATCCGGTACATACTTTTACAAAAAGACTCCAAAACACATATTATGTGAGATTGACCATTCCAATACTTGTTACCAAGTATTGAAATCTCCCAGCATCAAAAGGTTTAGTTAATAAATCTGACACGTTTTCCTCAGTGTCAACCCTATCTGGTTGTATTAAACCTTTCTCAAAGCAATCTCTTATAACATGGTGTCTAATTTCTATGTGTTTAGTTTTAGAATGATGTACAAGATTCTTAATGATGCATAAAGTACTATTATTGTCAACAAAGATCTTAGTATGCATGAAATTGTACCCATAGTCCAACAGCTGGTTCTGAATCCACAACACTTGACCACAACATGCAGCTGCAGCCACATACTCTGCTTCAGTTGTAGAATTAGCTACCACTGTTTGTTTCTTGCATTGCCAAGATATCAACCTGCTCCCAAGAAACTGACATCCACCATTTGTGGATTTCCTATCGAATTTATCACCTCCATAATCACTATCTGAATATGCAATCAGCTCCAATGGTGAATCCTTTGGGTACCACAAACCAAGACAAGGATAGCATCTTAGGTACCTAAAGATCCTCTTCACAGCATAAAGGTGACATTCTTTGGGAGTCACTTGATGACGTGCACAAGCACACACAGCAAACATGATGTCAGGTCTGGAGGCAGTAAGATACATCAAGGATCCAATCATGGATCTATAGTGCTTGACATCAACATCTTTCCCATCTCCAATCTTTCCCCAAGGGTGTTTCCTATCCATAGGAGTAGTAGCCCTCTTTTCATGTGGAGAAAAGCCAAACTTCTTCAAGATTTCAGCCACATATTTGTCCTGGGAGATGAAGATACCATCCTCTTTCTGCTGAACTTGTAAACCAAGAAAGAAGTTCATCTCCCCCATAGCACTCATCTTGAATTTGTCTGTCATAAGCTTGGAGAAATCCTCACTCATCTTTGGATCAGTAGACCCAAAAATGATATCATCAACATAGACCTGCACAAGCAACACATCCTTGCCTTTCTTCTTTGTAAACGGTGTCTGATCTATGGTGCCCCTCTTGAATCCATTGTCCACCAAATAGGTAGACAGAGTACCATACCATGCTCTAGGGGCTTGATGAAGGCCATACATAGCCTTTTTGACTCTATACACTTTATCTGGATGATCTGGATCCTCAAAACCAGGAGGTTGCATTACATATACTTCCTCAACAATGGTGCCATAGAGAAAGGCACTCTTGACATCCATTTGATAGACTGTGAAGCCCATGTAGGAGGCATAGGCTAGAAAAATCCTAATAGCTTCAATCCTTGCAACTGGTGCAAATACCTCCTCATAGTCTATCCCCTCCTCTTGTGTATAACCTTGAGCCACTAACCTTGCCTTGTTTCTGACCACAATGCCTCTTTCATCTCTTTTGTTCCTTAGAACCCAACTTGTCCCTATAGGTCTGACATATCTAGGACAATCAACCAGCTCCCAAACATCCTGAATTGCAAATTGGTGAAGCTCATCCTGCATTGCTTCCACCCAACTTGGTTCTTTGAGAGCATCAAATATTTTCTTAGGTTCTTCTTGTGACATAAAACATGCAAACAAACATGCTTGCACAAGAGGGGTATCAACCTTCTTGTGTATATTGGCAATAAACCCACCAAGACCTTGATGAGATCTTCTAGTCTGAACTGGAGTCATAACATCACCAATGATCTGGGAAGGGGGTCATTCTTCATTGTAGAAGTGAGAACTCCTCCTTCAAAAAGTCTGGTGTCCTCCACCTCATGCTCCAAGTTGCCAATATCTTCTTCATCAGACTCTCTTAAATCAACATAAGGATGACCTTCTTCATATGTATTGGAAGGTTCACCTTGTTCAAAAGTGGAAGAGAAAAGATGTGCAAAGGTGTTGTCAACGTCTGAACCTTGTTTGTCAGCGCTTGGGCTAACAACGCTTGAACTGTTGTTGTCAACGTCTGAGCTATCAACGTCTGAATTGGCCTTGTCAGCGCTAGATTTGCCTTTGTCAGCGCCTAAAGGACCATGCATGTTTGTATCTGGTGGTACTTGGAAACCACCATTATCTTGTCCAACAGCAGCAGCAGCAGCAAAAGCATCTGTCCAAATGGGAATGGTAACATATTCTAGGATAGGAGATGTCTTTTCTGCTTGTGATTCAACCCTTTTATGAACCTGTGTACCTGAAACATCAACAACTTGTTCTTCCACAACATTTGAAGTTACCTTCATAATGTCTGGATTAGTGACAGGCATATAGTTTAAAGTTCTAGATAAGGGTTCCAAGTCAAACAACCAATTAGGACCACTTTCAGGATCACTAGGCTTATTCTCTAAAAACCTAACATGTACTCTTTCAAGTATACGTTTGTCCTCTTTAAGATAAACCCTATAACCCTTGCTCTGGACTGAATACCCCATGAAGTAGCCCTCATCACCTTTTGCACTAAATTTCCCTAAGGCATCACTAGTGTCTAGTACTACTACATGACAACCAAAAGGTCTGAGAAAACCAATATTAGGTTTTCTTCCCCAAAGTAACTCATAAGGTGTTTTGTTCTGAATTTTGTTAACCAATGCTCTATTTTGCACATAGCAAGCTGTATTAACAGCCTCAGCCCAAAAGGCTATAGGAAAGTGAGCATCAGCCAACATTGTTCTGGCTGCTTCAATTAGGGTTCTATTTTTCCTCTCAGCAACCCCATTTTGTTGTGGGGTTCTAGCAATGCTAAATTGCCTAGTAATTCCTTTCCTGGCACATAAATCATCTAGCTTCTTATTCCTAAATTCTCCACCATTATCACTCCTAAGCATTTTAACCTCATTGCCAGACCTCTTCTCAATCTGAGTGATAAAATCAATTAGAATATCAGCTGTGTCACTCTTCATAGCAAGAAAGAATGTCCAAGTAAACCTAGAAAAGTCATCTGTGATGACAAAACAATATGACTTACCATTCAAACTTTCTATATTGGTTGGACCAAAGAGGTCCATGTGTAGCATATGAAGAGGTCTAGAACTAGTGTGCACCTGTTTGGACTTGAATGAGACCTTGTGCTGCTTGCCTTTAAGACATGCAACACAAGAGTGGTCATTGTGGAAGGCCTTCTCAGGCAAACCATCAACTAAACCAAGCCTCACAAGTCTATTTATATTTTTGAAATTTATGTGCCCTAGTCTTCTGTGCCACAAATTACTCTCATCTACTGAGGCCTTAGCATAAAAACAAGACATATTATTATTCATTTTAATCCCATTTAAATTCACATTATATAATTCCTTATGCCTAGGTGTTCTATACTCAATATATTTCTCATCAGGGATCTTAAAATCCTTGCTTAACACCAAACACTCAGTATCCGTAAAAAGAACTTTATTTTTGTTATCACAAACTTGTGATACACTAAACAGGTTGTAATCAAGTTCTTTTACCAGGAAGACGTTCTCAAAACGCAGATTCTTGGTGAGAAGGGTTCCTTTGCCTGTGATAGTACCATATCCGCCTCCAAAGTATACCTTATCACCATCTTTAATAGGAGTGAAGTTCGTCAGATAGTCTTCCTTCCCTGTCATGTGCCTTGAGCATCCACTATCCCAATATCCATAATCATTCATCTGTCTTTGAATGCCCTGCACATAAAGAAAACAAATTAGTTTTCTTTGGGAACCCAAGTCTTAAAAGACTTGGATTCATCTGGTTGTTCGATAAGAACAGACTTGGTTCTCACAACAACCCCATTCTCATCCTTCTTAGGAGGAAATACCCAGTTAACCCCAATAGGTTTTTTAATGACCTTTGAAATGTAATTAAATCTGTTGCAGGTCATTGAAATCCCATTATCATTAGGGTTTTGATCTTTCTTGGGTCTCCATGTTAAGCTTGAAGAAGCTTTAGACCCCTTACCCTGTGGTTGCAAATATTTAGGTCTGGTCACGTTTCTTTCAGCGTTAGAATTTGTCCTGTCAACGCTGAAATTACCCTTGTCAGCGTTGAACCTAGGGTTTGCTACAGAAACCCATTGCCTATTTGACCAGGTGTTTGTCTTTTGAAATGGTCTTTGTCCATGAGTGTTAGACCCTCTAGTAAAGAATGGGGCAGGTCTAATAACTTGTGGACTTTGCTGCACACAAGGTTTGGGTCTGACAACGTTTGACTTTCTAACAACGTTGACTTTGTTCCTGTCAGCGCTAAAATTGTTTCTGTCAGCGCTGTATTTGGGAGCGTTGACACACTTGTAAGCCGAATGTGAAAAGCTACCACAAGTGTAACAGGCTTTCTTAGACACAACCTTAGGTCTAGAAGAGAAGAAACCTGTTCCATGATTGCTAACTTGGCTCTTGGGTGACCTAGTATTCCTATACATCTCTGCATATTTAATGGTAGGTCTTCTAACAGTGTTTGAGCCTAGGTCAACAGCTTTACCAGTGATTGGGTTAGTAACCTTAATGGGTGATGACTCATTAGGACTTTCACATAGCAAGCCACCCTTGACAAATAAAGTAGGGTTAGCCTTCTTCCACTCATTCAGGTCAGTCAGTTTTTGTTGATACTCTTCAACTGGAGTGACAACTCTTGGTGGAGGAATGAATTTCTCCTCTTGGAGCTCTGGCAAACCAGTACAAGATAAGTCCCTTTGTTGGACACCATAGAAGTCACCAGCTGGTGGTGGAACCAAAGAGTAATCATTCATCCCAATCCCAGTCATGTCCTTAGGATCCCTTTGTTTACCCACACAGTCTCCTAGGGTTTGGGTGGCTCTATCAAATCTTTGAATTTTAAGGCCAACATTATCTTTATTCTTAATGGCCTCATCTAACTTAGCCTGTAATTCACCATTAACCCTTTCCATGATGTTTCTAATATCCATGCTAGCATCCAACTCATGTTTTAAGATATTGATTTTATCTTTTAAGTCAAATTCCATTTTCTTATATTCAGAAACGGTTTTCTCAGTTTCAGTAAGAGCTAGTTGGTAATTAGACAGTTTACATCTTTCAGTGCTCATATCATCTAATAATCTTAACACCTCTTTGTTAAGTCTTTCAATATTTAATCTACAGCCTTTGCTACAAAAAGCGACATCATATACCTCATTATCAGATGAAGAGGAGGAGTGTGCCATGAGAGCATATTCAACATGCTCTTCTTCTTCAACATTCTTAGCCAGATAGCTCCAATCCCATCCCATACCATCAATTCTTTGAACTGCAACCATGGCCTTGGAATCCTGAGCTTTAACAACCTGACTTGAGGGTTTACCAGCATCAGATCTTCTAGGAGATCTGCATTCCCTCATGAAGTGCCCCATACGATGGCAGTTGTAGCATTCAACTTTGGATTTGTCAAATCCAGCTGTGTCTTTAGCATTGAAGGTCATTTTCTTCTTAAACCTTCTGTTCCACCTGTTTGCTCTTATACTAGCAAGAGCCATGTTCCACTTGATGTCCATCTCTTCCAAGTGCTCATCACTTATCTACTCAAGGTCCTCATATGTAATCACTGAACCATTGGGCAAAGAAGCAATGTAAGCACAAACAGTATCCAAATCTAAACCAGCAGGTTTAACTCTTGGGGAGTCATTCTTGTATGTGTCAGCGTCTGAAAAGGAGACGTTGACAGAACTTGTTCCAGCGCTGACATATGATGATCCAGTAACTGGATGCATGTAAGAGTCCTTCTGATTGAATTGACCTTCACTATGAGAGAAAAAGGCCATGTTGCTATTGGTAGATTTGCTTCCATGTTCTAAAAGAGTTTCATCTTCCAACAGCCTTAGTTTGTTGTAGATGTCATCAAACGAGGAGCTCTTGTAAGTATTGTTGGCAAGAATAGATCTTGCCTCAATCTTCCATGCCTCACCAAGACTTTTAAGAAAGGTAGCATTAATGTCAACATCACCAACTTGTGTCCCCATGAAGGACAACTTGCTTGTAATGTCAAGCAATCTGCTTCTCACACTACTTAGTTTCTCATTGGGTTGAGCTTTGAAGACAGCATAATCATGCATGAGTTGCTTTTTCTTTTCTTCCTTAGTGTCTGCATTGCCACCATGTGCAACTTCAAGAGCTTCCCAAAGGTCTTTAGCAGATTCATAACTTCTGTATTTATGCTGATTCTCTTGTCCCAAAGAGAGCTTCAGAATATTTAGGGTTTTCATGTCAACCCTTCTCTTTGCTATGTCTTCAGCAGACACAGCTCTACCATCATCAGGTTTTTCCCTCTTGTCAGCTTCTGAACATCCAGCAACAGCTGTTCTTGCAGAAATGGCATTAAGAATCTTTTGAGCCTTATTGAATGTGTTTCCATATTCAATAACCTCCCAGAGTGTGTAGTCATAGATCCCTAGATATTGTTCAAAGTTTAACTTCCACTGATCAAAGTTGGTTGCATCAAGCATAGGGATCTTGATGTTTGGTAAAGGTGAGGAGGAAGAGTTGGTGATTTCTGGAGTTGACATGATGTTGTTAGGGTTTTTAAGAAAATTAGGGTTTTGGTGATTTCTAGGGTTCTTGTGTTCTTTAAGATCAAAAGTTTCTCAACAAGCTCTGATACCACTTGTTGATCCCAAACTTAGATCGATTAGCTTTATGTATACGAGATTAGATCAAGTAATACACGTAAAGAAACCTTTGTATATGCTTATAAATCTAAGTGTTATGCGGAATTTAACACTTAAACAAGAACACACAATTATATAAACAAACTTTCACTTTGATTATCAATATCAAACTTGCTTACAATGAAAGTAGTTTACGAATGAAAACTTATATGAAACTTATATCAAACATTAACCTAAAGGTCTTCTTTTATAGACATAAGAAGCCTTGTACAATAATCTACGTATCAGCTATTCTAGGTAAAGATAAATATAGAAAATACATTATCGTTCCTATCCTTACTAGAAGTATTCTAGAATATAATGAACGTGTAGAATATATCTTCCATCAGTGCTTGTCTTCAATGTGTCAACGCTTGACTTTAGCTTGTCAGCGCTTGAGCTATCAGCGCTTGTTTTGTTCTTGTCAACGCTTGAATTGTTCTTGTCAGCGCTCAAGTGATCTGGCCTTAATTTATTCCCAACAGTAATCACTCAAGAGTTCAGCCCATCGACGTTGCCTCATATTCAACTCCTTTTGATCCAGTATGTATTGTAGGATTTTATGATCAGTGAATATTGTTAATAACTTGGCTTTTGGCCAGTATAAAAATTATCGTTTTAAGTATGTCTCTTCGAATTGAAAAAGGAGTTTAATGTGCGACTCAGTCGTTTTTTGGTGGAAACAAAAGTGTGTCGTTGTAGTATATTAAAATGTGCAAAACTACTAAAGTAAATCTAATTCTAACTTAAAGTAAAAGCGCAAGTATTTAAAAGCGTGACGGAAATTAAAAGGCACTAAAGTAAATGACGCAAACTTAAATCTATCTAAGCCAAACTTAAAAAGCAACTAAAATTTAAACTAAGGAAAGGCTAAAATAAATCTAAGGCAATAAACTTAAAGTGCGACTAAGGAAAAAGGCAGGAAAAATAAAGCTTGAAATTAGAAATCAAAGACAAAAACTAAAAAGATAAACTAAAAAGAACCTGAATACAGCTCATTCAGAACAATCCTTCGTCCGGAATAATCACTCATCCAGAATGTCACCTTCGTTCGGAATGATTCTTCTTCGCTCGGAATATTACCAAAATCCTTGATCCGGAACAAATTTTCTATTCTGAATATGTCACTTATCCAGAATAAATCTTTCGTTCGGAACTTTTGTTGATTCAAAACCCTTGGTTTGGAACTTCCTAAACAAATCCTTGGTTTGGAATTTCCCTGGTTCGGAAGTTCTTGATTCGGAACTTTCCGGTTCGGAAGCCTTGCTGGTTCGGAACTCCTTGATCCGGAAGTTTTCTGGATCGGAACTCCTTGATCTGGAAGTTTTCTGGTTCGGAAGCCTTGCTGGTTCGGAACTCCTTGATCCGGAAGTGTTCTGGATCGGAACTTTCTGATTCGGAACTTTCGTTCGGAAGTTTCCTGGTTTGGAACTTTCTGATTCGGAAGTTTCCTTGTTCAGAACTTTCGTTCGGAAGTTTCCTGGTTCAGAACTTTCTGATTCGGAAGTTTCCTTGTTCGAAACTTTCGTTCGGAAGTTTCCTGGTTCGGAACTTTTTGAAATTAAAGGAATTTAAGGTGCAAGACAAGTATTTAAATTTTACAAGTAATTAAATGACAATGTAATTAAAAGTGGAAGAACTAATTGTCACTATTAGCCAACAAAATGAAATGATTAACTTCCTAATCTATTTATAGGGGAGGATTAAGGAGTGCTTAGGAAGCTTCTTCCCCTCTTTCCTTTCTCCTTAATTGCATCATTAGGTCCTTCCTTCTTAATCTCTTTGTTAATTGCACCATTAGTCCTTAAGCCTTTAAATCTTCTTTAATCATGGACTTTAATGACTTTTGGCTCGGGATTTCTTTGAACTCGTCTTTTAATTCTTCAATAAATTAGACTTGAGTTTTTTGGCTTTTGATAAACTTCCGTCTTTTGACCTTTTCTTCGATAATTCTTCAGAATTGGTCTTGGACTTCCGTTCTTTTTGCACTCTTAACTTCTTGACTTCGTCTTTCGACTTTTTCTTCAATAAAAGCCCGTGAATGCCCGTATTTTCTCCACTTTTCACCTTTTCGTCCTAAGTCACAACAAAAACACAAACCACGCATAATTCCGACACAAAAGACATAAAATACACGTTTTGGCTCGGTTATTATTGTAATTAAGTGGTAAAAAGGATGGGTGTTTACACACCTATCAAATCCCCTACACTTGACCATTTCAATGTCCTCATGCAATGCATTAGTTACAAAGCACGTTTACACTTTTCATCATAATCAATCCACGGTGGCCTTTATTAAAGAGATAGAAAATTACAAACATTCAAAGTAAAGAAATCAAAAAGCATACCTTGGGTTTTGAAAATGTCATGAATAATCATCATCCTCAAGTTATCACTTTCTCCAAACCAAGCTTAAAAACGAGATCATTGTTATTATAAGTTAGCAAACTAACACGAACTCATGTGGGCCAATTATTTACTTAGACTCCCTTATTCCTAGGTGTATCTCATATATTTTATTGTTGTCTTGAATGATCACGAGGATGCATTGTTTGAATTATTTCGATAGTTATTTAGGCCGAAAATAAAGTGAACGATTTAATCAATAGTTAGCTAAAGGACAAAATATTTTAAAACTGCTTCTCGGGACCTCATAAAGTTCATATATTGGCATAACTCGTTTCGCGATTTGAGACCTCTCTCGGACCGATATTTGGCAGCGACTTCATACTTCAAACCTTGAGAGACGTTCATGAAATTATGGTCTTCTCTTCATATAGGAATTTCTTCACTTGAAGTTTTGAGAGATTCGTACTTGGACCACGACTTCTTCATTTTTCTCCAATCTTTATTTAGGACTTTGATATACAACGATCCACCTCCTTTTTGACTTTGATCTATTTATCCTCATACCTTGCTAGGGTCTTTTCGGATGCACTTCTCCATGACTTTTGGGGAGTATTTGCTTTTCGTCGTGTGTCTCGATCCTTCATATTGATTTTCGATAAATGATTCTTCACATCACTTGGGATCTTTAGCAACAAAATATAGCCCTCATGTCTTGTTAGGACCTTTTTGGACTCGCCAATCTTCGCATCCCGCTTCAATAAGTTATGCCTTGGCTATGAACTCTAATCCATACCGAGCAACTTTTAAACGATCTTGGGCTAGAAGCTAAGTAACTTTTCAAATCGTACAACCTTATTTATTGTAGATAAATTTATTAGCAGGCGATGGGAGAATAGGCTTATAATTAACTCACATAAATTCACGAAAGATACCAAACTTATAATTGACTCTATCATCTCTCGTTCTCCACAGTTTAAAATCTCAAGGAATGAGACTCGTGGATGCTTAGCCTATTACATAAAAGTTTTGGGTTTTCGAGTCGCCTATAGGATCTTGCAAACTCTTAGACTTTTTCAAGTTTAGAAATCGTATTTTAAAGTTTCCTTGATAAACGACTCTCTAGGATCAATTATAGGAACTTGCGAAAAGTTCTTATTTTAACCCGTGAGAGTTAAGACTTTCACGTTTTATAGCTCCCTATATAAAAGCCTAGCAAAACTTGATTTAAACACGTTAAGGATACTAGCTAGAGTAACTCAGATAAGTAAACTCGGGTTGAGTCAAAAGATTCACAACCTTTGAAAATTAAAACCACTTTATTAAAGTTTATTCTAACAAGGAAAGAAAATAACTATACAAAAAGGAAAAACTAATAGGCCAAAATAAATCAAAAATTTTGAAAAATGTCAAAAAAAATTATTTTCCGGTTAAAATGAGGAAAAATACAAGGAAAAGGCCACTTAACTTCGATAGAAGTCCCCCCTACACTTAAGATAAATATTGTCCTCAATGTTTAAGCATGTGGGAGTAAACTCCCCTACACTTAGGACATTGTGCACTTTGTTTAAATCTTGCTAAGGAAGAGACAACTAAAGAGATTCCTATTTTAATATTGGAAAATATAAAATAGTGAATCGAAAAGAGTTTAGGATAGAACCGGGAAGAAGTGGACACGGAATCACGGGTCGTCAAGAATCATCAAGAGTGGATCATTGAGCGCTCAAATCCCTGATTATAAGAAGGGAGGAGAGGAAATAGCAAACCACGGGTCTCCCCTACATTTAGGATAAAGAAAGCTAAAAGATAGATACATGGGTTGCCTCCCAAGAAGCGCTTGATTTTTGTTAACTGAGTCGTGAGCCTGACTCGACCTTGATCATCATAGGAAGAAGCATGAATCATATCCACCGGGATCAAAGACATAGTTTTCGTCCATCAAATAGCACAAGCTTAAGGCGAACAAGGCAAGCCAAAGAAGAATAGGCAAGGTTCCCTTAAGCAGCGATGGAGCACAGTGGGAGCAAGTATGGTGAGGTGCAAGCATGTCTTCATTAGTTCCAAAGATATTTCCTTTTATTTCATCAGGTGGATACTAAGATGGCTGCAGAATATCGATACCGGGGTCGAACACCTTTTCCTTTAAGGGAAAATAGCACTCAGGCATAGCAGAGTGTGAAGAAGATCCGCGAAGAAGCACAACCTCGTCCTCAGAAGGGGGACAAAGAGGTTTTAAATCATATGTGCTGCGGATATTGGTGTCGACCGGTTTCTTCTCCTTTGAAAGTATTTTCTTCAAATCCAAAGTAAGATCAAGACGATAATCTTTAAAATCATAAGGATGAGCATCACTCTCATGAGGGAAGTAAGTGTTGAGAAATTCAGAGAAGTCTTCCTCAAATGAGTAATCGTCCAAAGTAGGATCGAGTGATGGTAGAGGATCTTCATCATGTGAAGAATCGCTCGAAAGAGTATCAGCCTCATCGAAATCATCATACGTGGGCAAGTCAGGATACTCAGAAGTAAGGTCATCATAATCATCCGAATTTGAGCTAGACTCATCATCATAAGCATCAAAGATCGATGGAGAATCATAAATGGGAGAAGGTTCCATATTGGAGAGAGAATCATCCACAGTGTCTTTGAAAAGTGGATTACCAATGCTAGAGTCGAATAGAGGATTGTTGTAGACGACAAAATCATCAAGCACATTAATCATATTCACAAATTCTCGTCCAAAGGATTTGCTTGTAAGCTTACCCATTTTGAAAACTTGTGCATCATCCCCGTCTCTTAAGATTAACTCACCTTCGGCAACATCAACTAGAGCTCGTCCGGTTCTCAAGAATGGCCGACCAAGTATTAACGGAATACGAGGGTCCATTTCATAATCAACAACGACGAAATCGACCGGGAAAGTAAATGTGCCAACTTTGATGAACACATCTTCGGCTATACCAACGGGGTAAGCGAGAGTGCGATTTGCAAGTTCAAGAGTCATCTTTGTTGGAGTGAGGTCGGGTAATGATAGTGTTTTCCAAACACTTAAAGGCATCAAATTAATACTGGCCCCAAGATCAGCAAGGGCAGTAAATTCTTCAGTTTTGTTGAAAATGTAAGGCAACACAAAGTGACCGGGATCTCCAAGCTTTTCCGGAAGTTCTTTAAGAATAACTACAGAGCAGTTTTCATTTAAGCATGTGTTGGCGAGCTCAATCAACTTTTCCTTCTTGTTAAGCAATTCCTTGAATGCTTTGACAAATTTCAGCATGTGGACAAGTGCTTCAAGAAAGCTAATGTTGAAGTTCATTTGAGAGATCATCTTCACATAGCGTGACACTTCAGAGTCATCCTTGGTTAGCATTTTGGTCTTGCCTAAACGAGAGGGATAAGGGATATTGGGTTTGGGTGGTGAAGGTGAAGACGTAGCAGGTAAAGGTTGAGATGTTGAAGGGTCCTTCCTAGGGTACATCGTCATGGCGAGGCAGAGACGGTAATGGTGCACTAATACTAGGTGTAGGAGGAGTAGGGATAAATGATGGTGGAGGAGGTGTAGATGATGGGGTGGGATTGGTGGATCGACAATGGTAATTCCACTACGAGTAGTAATAGCACTCACATTTGCTCGCGGGTTGGTGACGGTGTTTGAAGGTAGAGAACTCGAAGTAGAAGGTTGAGCGGCGGGCAAGAAACTAGCAAGCATATTCTTCAAATCATTTGTTTGATTGCTGAAGGAGGATTGAATATTATCTCGAAGCTCGGATCTAATCTCATTTCCTTACTTGGTGATATCTCCTTTCAGATTGATAATTTGACTCTGCAGATTCTTGATTTGCTCACCTTGGGTTCTCATGATGGCTTCAACATCGGGGTTAATGGGTGGGGTTTGTTGAGCGGGTGGGTGATAAGGATTAGAAGCTCTTGGTGGGATTTGGTTGCTTCTATTGTAGTTGTTGGCGGGGTTTTGGTTTTGAGGAGAAAAACCGGGTGAAAGGTAGTTGTTGGACCGGTAACTCAGCAGATTTCTATCCCCTTGTTGTCGAGCTTGGTAATTTTCCGGTGAATAATTACCATAAGCTGCATACACATTTTCCGGATTTCCTTGTGTAGAAGGCAATTGGTGTATGAGTGAGGACCGCCGCAAGTTTCACAAGGATTGGCAACCACTTTAACTTGTTGTTGTTGGTTTGAAGCGAGAAGCGTGATACTTTTGCTCATTTCAGTCATCATGCGGGTGAGTTCGGTCATATCTGGGTTTGCTGAAGTAGACGAAACATTGACTCTCAAGTTGTTCCTTGAAGAAGCAGAGGAATCCCAGTTTTTGTGATAAGTAGTCATGTTCTCAATAATCTCTCTACACTCCTCGAGTCTCCTTTTCATAAATGTGCCACCGGCGGCTGCATTAATCGTATCACGATCTCGAAAAGTCAATATGTTGTAGAAAGTATCAATCAATGTGACTGGAAGCATGTTGTGGTTTGGACAACGATCAATCAAGACATTATATCTTTCCCAAACATCAAAAAGAGATTCATCGGGTTCTTGCATGAAACCGCTGATTTGATTGCGAAGGCTCGTGACCATGGATGGTGGAAAGTAGCGCGACAAAAAGCGTTGAGTCATGTCATCACAAGTATGAATAGAATTCTCCGGGAGACGATCAAACCATTTCTCGGCGTGATGTGATAAAGTATGTGGGAAGAGTTGTAGGCGTAGAACATCCATTGTGGCACCGGGCAACTTCATGCTTTGGGTGATTGTAATGAACTTGTCGAGGTGTTTGTTGGCATCATCATCAGGCCATCCACGAAAAGGATTTGTTTGCACTTGCTGAATCATGTGGTGCTTCAACGAAAACTCCGGAGCCATGATTTGCATCGGCGCAATCGGTCCTCCTCGTCCAAACATGGTAGGTTGACAAAGCTCCTCCATTGTCCGAAGATCGGGCTGTGGAAGAACATTGTTGTTATTGTTGAGGTGCGGTGGATTATTATTGTTGTTAACACCTGACATACTTAAATCTTCTCGAGTCTCGGGCTCTTGATAATTAGAAGATCTAGTACGCATACACCTACAAAGACAAAAGAAAACAATACCAAACACAAAGACAATATATATACACAATAAAAATAAAATCTTTTTGGATTTTTGAAATGTTTAATTTTTATGGATTTTTATCAATTTTTTATTTTTATGGTTTTTTGGATTTTTTATGCAAGAAAATAACGCTCACAAGTGAACGGATCCCAAAAAGCAACGCGTCTTTCACAGAAAACTGTTAATCTTTACGAAAAGAGCCGACAGCGGCGCCATTTAATAACTTGGCTTTTGGCCAGTATAAAAATTATCGTTTTAAGTATGTCTCTTCGAATTGAAAAAGGAGTTTAATGTGCGACTAAGTCGTTATTTGGTGGAAACAAAAGTGTGTCGTTGTAGTATATTAAAATGTGCAAAACTACTAAAGTAAATCTAATTCTAACTTAAAGTAAAAGCGCAAGTATTTAAAAGCGTGACGGAAATTAAAAGGCACTAAAGTAAATGACGCAAACTTAAATCTATCTAAGGCAAACTTAAAACGCAACGAAAATTTAAACTAAGGCAAGGCTAAAATAAATCTAAGGCAATAAACTTAAAGTGCGACTAAGGAAAAAGGCAGAAAAAATAAAGCTTGAAATTAGAAATCAAAGACAAAAACTAAAAAGATAAACTAAAAAGAACCTGAATACAGCTCATTCGGAACAATCCTTCGTCCGGAACAATAACTCATCCAGAATGTCACCTTCGTTCAGAATGATTCTTCTTCGCTCGGGATATTACCAAAATCCTTGATCCGGAACAAATTTTCTATTCTGAATATGTCACTTATCCAGAATAAATCTTTCGTTCAGAACTTTTGCTGATTCAAAACCCTTGGTTCGGAACTTCCTAAACAAAGCATTGGTTCGGAATTTCCCTGGTTCGGAAGTTCTTGATTCGGAACTTTCCGGTTCGGAAGCCTTGCTGGTTCGGAACTCCTTAATCTGGAAGTTTTCTGGATCGGAACTCCTTGATCCAGAAGTTTTCTGGTTCGGAAGCCTTGCTAGTTCGGAACTCCTTGATCCGGAAGTGTTCTGGATCGGAACTTTCTGATTCGGAAGTTTCTTGGTTCGGAACTTTTGTTCGGAAGTTTCCTTGTTCGGAACTTTCTGATTCGGAAGTTTCCTTGTTCAGAACTTTCGTTCGAAAGTTTCCTGGTTCGGAACTTTCTAATTCGGAAGTTTCCTTGTTCGGAACTTTCGTTCGGAAGTTTCCTGGTTCGAAACTTTTTGAAATTAAAGGAATTTAAGGTGCAAGACAAGTATTTAAATTTGACAAGTAATTAAATGACAAGGTAATTAAAAGTGGAAGAACTAATTGTCACTATTAGCCAACAAAATGAAATGATTAACTTCCTAATCTATTTATAGGGGAGGATTAAGGAGTGCTTAGGAAGCTTCCTCCCCTCTTTCCTTTCTCCTTAATTGCATCATTAGGTCCTTCCTTCTTAATCTCTTTGTTAATTGCACCATTAGTCCTTAAGCCTTTAAATCTTCTTTAATCATGGACTTTAATGACTTTTGGCTCGGGATTTCTTTGAACTCGTCTTTTAATTCTTCAATAAATTAGACTTGAGTTTTTCGGCTTTTGATAAAATTTCGTCTTTTGACTTTTTCTTCGATAATTCTTCAGAATTGGTCTTGGACTTCCGTTCTTTTTGCACTCTTGACTTCTTGACTTCGTCTTTCGACTTTTTCTTCGATAAAAGCCCGTGAATGCCCGTTTTTCTCCACTTTTCACCTTTTCGTCCTAAATCACAACAAAAACACAAACCACGCATAATTCTGACACAAAAGACATAAAATAAACGTTTTGGCTCGGTTATTATTGTAATTAAGTGGTAAAAAGGATGGGTGTTTACACACCTATCAATTGTACACTTCATACCATACAGATAATGTCTCCAAAGTCGCAGAGCAAAAACCACAGCGCCCAATTCCAAGTCGTGGGTAGTGTAGTTCTCCTCATTCTTCCTTAACTGTCTAGAGGCATATGCGATCACCTTTTCACGTTGCATGAGAACAACACCGTATCCTTGAAGAGATGCATCACAATAAACAACAAAGTCTTCACTTCCTTTAGGTAACGATAAGATCGGCGCACTACAGAGTTTCATCTTCAGGGTTTTAAAAGCTTCTTCTTCTTCATCGCCCCACATAAATGGTTTATTCTTCTGAGTCAACTTAGTTAATGGTTTCGATATCAAAGAGAATCCTTCAATAAACCTTCGGTAGTAACCAGCCAAACCTAGAAATTGTCGCACTTCAGTTGAAGTAGTGGGAGCACTCCAATTCTTAATGGCTTCAATCTTCAGAGGATCAACATGTACCCCACTTTTATCAATCACATGTCCCAGAAAATGTACAGAACTAAGCCAAAAATCACACTTTGAGAATTTAGCGTACAACTTTTCGTTCTTTAACAAGTTCAAGATAATCCTTAAGTGTTCGACATGCTCTTCCTTGTTCTTAGAGTAGATTAGAATATAATCGATGAAAACGACCACGAATTTATCAAGATATAGCTTACAAATGCGATTCATCAAGTCCATGAATACAGCAGGTGCATTAGTCAAACCAAAAGGCATAACTCGGAACTCATAATGACCATAACGAGTTCTAAACGCCGTAATAGGAATATCTTCCTCGCGTACACGAAGTTGATGGTAACCAGAACGAAGATCAATCTTGGAGAAAACACGAGAACCTTGAAGTTGATCGAATAGATCATCAATTCTTGGAAGCGGATAACGATTCTTGATCATCAGCTTATTCAGCTCACGGTAATCGATACACATACGGAATGAACCATCTTTCTTCTTAACGAATAAAACAAGAGCTCCCCAAGGTGACAAACTCGGTCTTATAAAACCTATATCAGATAGTTCTTGCAATTGCACAGACAACTCCTTCAGCTCGGATGGTGCTAAACGATATGGCGCACGTGCCACGGGTGCAACACCAAGAATTAGATCAATTTGGAATTCTACATGCCTTGGAGGCGGAAGCCCTGGCAAATCTTCCGGAAACACTTCAGGAAAGTCATGAATGACTATAACATTTTCGATACGTTTCTCCTTTGATTCCTTCTCCGATACATGAGCTAGGAATAACTCACAACCTCTTTCGATATACTTACGAGCTTTAATGCACGAAACGATTTTCAGTCGAGAATTACATTTATCACCTTCGATAACTACGGTCTTGTCATCTAAAGTAATCCTAACTTTCTTTTCTCCACACAGAATAGACGCATTATACTTGAACAACCAATCTATTCTGATAATAATATCAAAACTTCCCAATTCGACGATCATCAAGTCTATCTTAAAAATATGGTTCAGAAGATTAAGAGAACATCCTAGGAGCTCACGATTGGTACTTACTAATTTACCATCATCTAGTTCTACTTCATAACTCGCGTCTAATTCGGATGGTTTGATATCAATTAAGGTACTAAAACTTGTAGACACAAATCTTTTGTCCGTACCAGAATTAAATAAAGCTGTAGCGTAACGGTTATTCAGTAAAAATGTACCAGTAACAACTTTCGGGTTTTTCTTAGCATCAGCTTCACCTAGTTGATATGATTTTCCTTGATTATCACCATCACGTGCATTCTTCTGCGGCTCAGGGCATTGATTCTTCATGTGTCCTTTACCTTGGCAGTTAAAGCAAGTGACTCCTTTTCCTTTGAATATGGCTGTTCACAGAAAAACTGCATACGAACACTGCTAACTTCGACGCTTAATAACATTTACACGGGGATAAAACTTGACAATTCCTCCAGTGGATGTCTAGATATATGTGTATAGAACACACACAAGAAATTTCGTGACGATCCAACGCTCCAATAAAAAGTTATGACCTTCTGAATATTGCTGCGCACACAAAAACGTCTAGAAAAACCATAGACGGATTTTTCTTCTTCTTCTCAAAACACGAACACCTTGTTGGTCCTAGAATCACGAGCCACGAGGCTCTGATACCAACTGTGGAAACCTTGGTTTCCTCGAATCTTTTAGCTGCTAGGCATATCCATTGTTCATATGATTAACAATCAAAGCGGAAAAGAACAATAGTTAGAAAACAAGGTGTTTGGGGCACAATAACACATGAATTAATCAAAGGATTGCTAATTATATTAATAATCAACAATCACTAGGTGTGTATACATTGAATCCGACACCTAGTCGACACACACTTTAGGTTTACATTGTATATGAAAGTTATAAAAACCTAATAACCCTTGGTTCCTTTTATAGTGTAAGGATTAGGGTTTTACAAGAGATAACTATGAATAAACATGAATATCTTCTATTTAAATAACTAATACAGAATAATATCAAATAATATTATGAATACTTATCCTAAATAGACATTCCAACAGCGTTTGACTTTTGTTGACTTCTGTCAACGCCTAATTTACTCTTGACAACGCCTGATTTACACTTGTCAACGCTTAGACAAATGCCTTCATGTTTTCTTCGTTTTTGAGTTTCTGCCACATCAACTTTTTGACCCAACAATTTTCCCCTAGTTGATGTCGGCAAAACTCTTTGTGTATCTCTTGTAAGTTGTACATCATCTTCAAATTGCTTCCCCTCAATTGTAGCATGTATGTCTTCCCCTTTTTGTCACATCAACAGGGAAGTAAACAATGTATGCAACAGAAGATTCTCCATATGTAGGCTCTATGTAATGATTTTGAAGAAAAATAAGTACAATAATTTTGATGTAGAAGCAGAATAACCCAAAATTTGTATTTCTTTCACCCAATTGCTCACTAGTTGATAAACTCTTCCCCTAGTTGCGAAACAACTAGAGAAAAATACAACTCTTTCATTGCAAAAGGGGGCTCAGTTTATTGGTACGAACGGGAACTGAAACCAACAAAAACCGTACAACTATAAGCCAGTTGTTAGCTATAACAATATATTTAATCCAATGAAAAGGTGTATTGCTCACCTAACAGTTTTTGGTACATAGGTACTGGTAACCTCCACAACTATGAGTCAGTTGTTAGCTATAACAATATATTTAGTCAAAATTACAAGGTGTATTGCTCACCTACAGTTTTTGGTACATGGGAACTGATAACCTTCGTGTGTAAATACCTCCTTTTTGTGTGCTAAAATCGTATAAATTTTCCAAACAGCAGCTATTCCTTTTGTTGTCCAACATCTTCCTTTGTCCAACATATCAACACTGTGTGTTGTCCAATATGGGACAACACTTGTCAGCGTTTGAAGAACTATATATCGGACAACAAGTGTCAGTGTTTCCCAACAACGCTTACCTTATTCTTGTCAACGTCGAATCAAAATCTTGTCAGCGTTTAACTAATTCCATCACTTTTCTTAACTTTCTTTATCAATAATCATCAAGTCGTATCCCATTCGTGTGAACACACAATTTTTTTTACTCTTTTTCACTACTTTGTGTGAACACAAGGTATTGCAACCATGTGAACACAAAAACAATTGTGTGAACACAAAACTTTGTACCACTTTTATTCGTCCCTTTATTGACATGCATTAGTACATCATCCATTGGCCATACTGCTCTTATTAGCTGGATAAAACACCTTCACGTGACACACAACAGTACTTTCTTTGCAATCGTTGCCATCATAGAAAAAGAAGAAAGAATAATAGATGTCAATTTAGTTAGTACCTCGTGAAACCCTGTATACCATGGACCACATGAACTTTCATCAGTCAATGAACAAATATCTTGGAAACATATTCTTGGACCACTGTCTGCTGTTGTAACATCACTAGTCTTTCAAGATCTTGCAGCCTTCAAAGTACTCAGTGATCTGATCTAGGGTTCTTGAAACTCTAAAAACATATTTTATAGAATCAAACCCCTAAACTAGGGTTTGACTCCACAAAAAAACATAATCATAACGATTATGGTCCACTTTTTCTGTTTAGAATTGAACCTAGGGTTTTGATACAAATGATTCTGCTTGGGGTTCAATTTAAATTCTCGGTATCTTCTCGAATCGATCACGGTTCAAAGTGAAATAGTTGTTCTTGGTTACTAAAAAGGGGGTTGGTTTTCTTATCTACTAAAAGGTTTAAATGCACTAAGATATAAAATCAAACTAAAAGCAATTAAATAAAAGCAATTAATAAAAATAAAACTTGAATTAAAATTAAACAATCAAATCAGAAATAGTAAAATACCTCTTACTAGAAAAACACTGATTCGGAATACTCAAAAGAAAACTGATCCGGAATAAACTAAACAGAAAGCTTCATTGGGAACCTATGCTTCATTTGGAACATTGACCTTCACTCGGAACATTTTACAACAAGCCTTCATTCGGAACATTTGTTCATCCGGAACATTTGCTTGATCCGGAATATCTTTGATTCGGAATAAAATTGATTCGGAATAACACTGACTCGGAACAAAATACTAAAAACGTTTATTCGGAATATTGATTGCTCATTCGGAAGATTTGCTTCATCCGGAATAAAGATTGATTCGGAATAATCTTGACAAAAACCTTCATTCGGAACATCTAACTCAATCGGAATATTTATAAAAAACCTTCATTCGGAACATCCCTTCATCCGGAATATTGATTATTCCAGATAAAGACGCTAATTCGGAACAACATGTCAAAACCCTTGATTCGGAATATTGAATTGATTCGGAATCTGGGGAATGATGATGATGCGAAGAACAGGGAAACCGCAAAGCCACGAATTTAATCAAAATCAACAAAGTTTTTACCAAGAGATTAGACCAAAGTAACTATTAGTCATCTACTAATCATAAACATCAAATCAAAACAATAAAAACACAAAACCCACTTACTTTTGATGATTAAAATCAACCAAATAAGAACTTTAAACTTTAAATCAAAAAGATGAAGATGAACAAGATGAAATGAATGATTGTATTTATTGATAAAGGTTAAGTAAACTAAAGGGAAGATTAAACTTACAAGATTCAACAAAAATGAAAAATCACCAACACCTTAATGGTGTTGGTTACCTACGAAACAAAGAAAAGAAAGGAAACTGGAAAAATGAAAACTAGCTCAAAATGTGTGAAGGAAGGTCCTATTTATAGATCTTCAAGTTGGTTGGTGAGTGGGCTTTCTCCCTTTCTTCTTGTCTTCTCGTCTTTTCAGAAAAGTTGACGTTTTCGATTTCGATTCGGATTTGTCGACGAATAAATTCAACTCGTCTTTTAATTTCTTCGTTTAATAAACTTGAGTTCTTCGACATATGTAAATCTTCCATCTTTGGTCCTTTTCTTCGATAAATCTTCAAATAGGCCCATTGACTTCAAATCTTTTGCATCTCTTGGACAAACAGACTTCGTCTTGAGTCTTTTTCTTCGATAAAACCCGTGCAATCCCATGTTTTCTTTAATATTTATCCGGTTGGCTCAGAAAACACAACAAACACACAAACCACGCATAATTCCAAACAAATGATATTAAATGCGCGTTTTGGTCTCATTTTAGCAATAAATAAGTGGTAAAAGGATGGGTGTTTTCACACCTATCAAATCCCCTACACTTAACCATTGCCATGCCCTCATGCAATGCTTAGTGATAAAGCAATTTTACACTTTTCTCATAATCAATCAACCTTGGCCTTATTAACAATAACCACTACTACTAAAGAGATATATAAAAACTTTGATTGAAACAAAAGGGATAGAAAACCATTTTCACTTGAAAATAGCTATATGGAAATAACTCGCAAAGAGATCTAAGACTTACATTAGGGCTTCGGTTCTGCGAAGATTTATCACCCTCAAGTTTCACGTTCCCCAAACTAAGCTTAAAAACGAGATCATTGTTATTATAAGTTAGCAAAACAAACACTTACACACATGGCTTAATTATATGCTTAAACTCCCTTATTCCTAGGTGTATCTCTTATATTTTATTGTTGTCTTAGAATGATCATGAAGATGCCTTTTTGGACTTATTGCGATAGTTTATTTAGGCTGAAAGCAAAGTAGGACGATTTGATTAATAGTTAGCTAAAGGACAAAATCTCTTAAAACTGCTTCTCGGGATATCAAAAAGTTCATATCTTGGCATAACTCGCTTCGCGATTTGAGACCTTTCTCGGGCCGATATTTGGCATGTACTTCATACTTCATATCTTGAGAGACGTTCTTGAAATAATGGTCTTCTCTTCGTTAATAGAGTTTCTTCACTTGGAGACTTTTGAGGGATACTCCAACTTTGTTGACCACGACTTCATCATTATTTCTTCAATCGTTAATTGGGATTTTGAGATACAACGATCCGCCTACTTTTAGGACTTGGATCTATTTATCCTCATACCTTGTTAGGGTCTTTTCGGATAGACTTCTCCATGATCTTTATGGGAGTTGATTGCTTTTCGTCGTGAGTCTTGATCCTTCATATTGATTTTGGGAATAATGCTTTTCACATCACCTTGGATCTTTAGCAATAAAATGGAATCCTCATGCCTTGTTAGGGCCTTTTCGGACTCGCCAATCTTCGCGCCCCGCTTCATAAGTTATGCCTTGGCTATGAGCTCTTATCGTTACCGAGCAACTTTTAAACGATCTTGGGCTAGAAGCTAAGTAACTTTTCAAATTGTACGACCTTACTTATTGCAGATAAATTATTAACAAGCGATGGGAGAAGAGGCAAATAATCACACCAAGTGTGCTTGTGCAAGAATACCGACTTATAATTGACTCTATCATTTCTCGTTCTCCACAATTTAAAATCTCAAGTAATGAGACTCGTGGATGCTTAGCCTAATAAACCAATTAAGGTCTACATGGTTAAGGATACTTTCTAGAATAAACTTGGATAAGTCTATTTGGGTTGAGTCAAAATAATCGCAACGGGCCTAATATGCCAAAGACTTCAACACTAGCTACACCACTTTATTGATATTTTTGACTTTATTGTGGGATATATACATATGAAAGCAACGATAAAAATTTAAAAATTACGACTATATGGCCAAAGTTAATTAAAAATTTGAAAAATGATGAAAAAGATGATTTTCCGGTTAAATGAAGGCATTTTAATGGAAAAGTCCACTTAAAACTTCGATAGAAGTCTCCCCTACACTTAATATAAACATTGTCCTCAATATTTAAGCATGTGGGAAAAGTCTCCCCTACACTTATGAAATTGTGCACGTTGGTTAAATCAAGTTAAGGAAGAGACGACTAAAGTGATCAATTTCAAATGTGAGTATGAAGAAAATTGAATCACGATAGTTGAGAGATAGAACCGGATTTCGGATAACACGGGAGCACGGTTCTTCAAAGGTTCCAAAAGTGCATTCATCCCTGTAATCACATCACCACACAAACACAAACAACCTATATAGGTCCCCCTACACTTAGGAGGTAAAACAGAAAAGGATAGATACTCGGGTTGCCTCCCGAGGAGCGCTTGTTTTTTATAACCGAGTCACGAACCTGACTCGACCCAAAATTAGTTCATGGGAAACATGGTGAGGGATGGAATCATCTCATGAGAGATGTCCTCACCAAACTAAAACTTCACTCGTTGGACATTCACCTTAAAATTAGGTCCATTAGGTTGAGCGAGCTCGAGAGTACCATATGGAAAAATTTGGGCAATGGTGAATGGGCCGGACCAACGAGATTTTAGCTTGCCCGAAAAGATTTTCAACCAAGAGTTGAAGAGTAAAACTTTGCCTCCAACTTGGAACTCTCGGTTTTTAATCTTAGATTCATGAATGAGCTTAGTCTTTTCCTTATAGATCAAAGAATTTTCATAAGCCTCATTGCGGAGTTCATTGAGCTCATTGAGTTGGATTTTGCGTAGGTCACCGGCTTTGTTGATATCAAAGTTAGCCCACTTCAAGGCCCAGTAAGCCTTGTGCTCCAACTCAATTGGGAGGTGGCATGCTTTCCCGTACACGAGACGATATGGTGTACAACCAATCGGAGTCTTGTAAGCGGTACGAAAAGCCCACAGAGCATCATCAAGTTTATCGGCCCATGAGGCACGATGCTCTCCCACGGTTCGTTCAAGAATTCGCTTTAACCCTCGGTTAGATATTTCAGCCTGGCCATTAGTTTATGGGTGGTATGCGGTGGAAAGACGATGATTGACACCATACTTAGCCATGACTCTTGCGAATTGATCATTGCAAAAATGAGTCACGCGATCACTAATAATGGCACGAGGCACACCGAATCTAGCAAATAGCGACTTCAAAAAGTTACAAACCACCCTTGCGTCATTAGTGGGTAAAGCTTTGGCTTCAACCCATTTAGAAACGTAGTCAACGGCTACAAGGATGTATTTGTTTCCTTTAGATGAAGGGAATGGCCCCATAAAGTCGATACCTCATACATCAAAGATTTCACATTCTTGTATGAAATTTTGAAGCATCTCATCTTTATGTGTGATCTTGCCTTGTTTTTGGCAAGCATCGCAATGTTTAACCATATCGTGAGCATCACGATAAATGGTGGGCCAATAAAATCCCGCGTCAAACACTTTCTTAGCGGTGAAGTTGGGACCAAAGTGACCACTGGTGGGTCCTTTGTGGCAAGCTTCGAGAATGTCTAAAGCTGCCGGTCCATCAACACATCGGCGAATAATCAAATTAGCGCATTGTTTAAAGAGATACGGGTCATCCCAAAAGTAAGTCTTAATATCTTTAAAGAACTTCTTCTTTTGTTGGGATGTTAACCCGTCAATTAGAATTCCACCCGCCAAGTAGTTTGCAATGTTCGCAAACCACGGGGCTTCATCATTATTCGAGTTGATAGACATTAAGGTCTCAAGGGGAAAAGAGTCATTGATCTATCTGTTCGGATGATCCCCTTGATAAGGATCCTCATGTCTACTGAGATGATCCGCGGCTAGGTTTTCAGCTCCCTTCTTATCACGAATTTCGATTTTAAATTCTTGGAGTAGCAAAACCCAGCGAAGAAGTCTTGGTTTAGAATCTTGTTTAGTTAACAAGTACTTCAACGCGGAATGATCGGTATACACGATGGTGGTAGAAAGGACAAGATAGGGGCAAAAATTTTTAAAAGCATAGAAAACAGCTAAAAGCTCTTTTTCGTTTGTCGTGTAATGCAATTGAGCCCCCGTCATTGTCTTGCTAGCGTAATGGATCGGTTGGAAGTGTTTATTCACTCTTTGGCCCAAAACCGCTCCAATAGCAAAGTCGCTAGCATCGCACATCAACTCGAAAGGCAGCTCCCAATTAGGGGTAACCAAGACCAGTGCCTTAGTTAGCTTATCCTTAAGAAGGTTGAAGGCTTCAATACACTCTTTGGAAAAGATAAAAGGAGTATCTTTTTCCAAGAGGTGGGTCATCGGGCGAGCGATTATAGAAAAATCTTTGATAAATCGACGGTAGAAGCCCGCATGACCATGGAAACTTCTCACACCCTTCACGGTTGAAGGTGGAGGAAATTTAGCAATAACATCGACTTTAGCACGGTCCACTTCAAGACCGGCTTTGGAGATTTTGTGTCCTAGCACGATGCCCTCTTTTACCATGAAATGGCATTTTTCCCAATTAAGAACAAGGCGAGTGTCTTCACACCGCTTAAGCATACATTCTAAATTGGCAAGGCAAGCAAGGAAAGAATCGCCATAAACCGAGAAATCATCCATGAATACTTCCATAGTTTCTTCAACCATGTCATGGAAGATAGCCATCATACACCTTTGGAACGTCCCAGGAGCATTGCATAAACCGAAAGGCATGCATTTGTAAGCAAATGTTCCGTAGGGACAAGTGAATGTGGTTTTCTCTTGGTCTTTGGGATCGATGGGGATTTGAAAATACCTGGAGAAACCGTCTAAGAAGCAGTAATAGTGATTACCCGCTAGACGCTCGAGCATTTGATCCATGAAAGGAAGAGGAAAATGATCTTTTCTCGTGGCATCATTGAGTTTGCGATAGTCGATACAAACTCTCCACCCAGTAACGAGACGAGTAGGAATCAACTCGTTGTGTTCATTAGGAACAACGGTTATTCCGCCCTTCTTGGGCACACTATGGACGGGACTTACCCATGGCGAATCCGAAATAGGGTAAATCATGCCGGCATCAAGAAGTTTGATAACCTCTTGTTTGATGACGTCATGAATTCGAGGATTAACCCTTCTTTGGCTTTGGATTACGGGTTTAAAGTCATCTTCTATGAGAATTTTGTGAGTACAAAAGTTTGGATCAATTCCGCGGATATCGGAAATTTTCGAAGCAATTGCCTTCTTATGATCTTTAAGCACGGCGATGAGGCGAGATTTTTCTTCTTCTTTCAAGTCCTTCGCGATAATGACGGGCGACTTCTTCTTGTCTTCAAGGAACACGTACTCGAGGTGAGATGGTAACTCCTTAAGCTCTAAATCCGGAGGATTTTCGATGGAAGGCGTATTCAAATTTGGTTCATTGATAGCAATAGCCTTGGGAGATGGTGGAGAAATATGGTCCTCTTTGAGAAGTTTCTCAATGAGACGAATGTCTTCATCCCAATCGGTGGGAGAATCGTCATATTCTAAGTTCACATCTCCCATGGTTGCTTCAAAAACTTTCCAAAGGAAATCACTTTCTCCAAATAGAGTTAGTGATGAATCAATAGAGGAAACGGTCTGAACATTGGGAGGAGAGGTAGGAATACTTTTGCAAGCATCATTAAAGTGTTCTTCACAAGCCTCATCAAGAACGTTGATACAATTAACACTCTCGTAGGAATAAGGTTGTTTAGAAATCTTACCCATGTTGAAGACAATTTGATCGTCACCAACTCTCATGATAAGCTCACCCGCTTCTACATCGATGAGAGTGCGGCCGGTCCTCAAGAATGGACGTCCAACGATTAATGGAATACGAGGCTCCATCTCGTAGTCGACTACGACGAAATCAGAGGGAAAAGTGAATTTGTCGACTCCTACAAAAACGTCTTCGGCTATCCCCACTGGATAAGTAACCGTACGGTTAGCTAATTCCAAAGTCATTTTGGTGGGGACTAGCTCAGGGAGAGATAATTGCTTCCAAACGCTTAGAGGCAGTAAGTTGATACTAGCACCTAGATCGGCTAGGGCCATGCAATTCTCTACTCCCAGGAAGTTGCAAAGGATTAAGAAGCGACCCGGATCACCAAGTTTGGTTGGAAATTTCCTTAAGAGAACCACATAGCAATTCTCATTAAGTTGGGTGTTAGCGATATCAAGAAGCTTCTTCTTGTCACTAAGAAGATCTTTAAACATTTTCGCATATTTAGGCATGTGAGCGAGAGACTCAGCGAAGGAGATGTTGAAATTCAATTGTTTAAACATTTTGAGAAAGTTCGAAACTTGAATATCATCCTTGCTTTTGAGCTTCTCTTTCCTCAACCTTGAGGGATAAGGTATATCGGAAGAAGAGGGAGGCTTTGGAATAGTAGGAGCACTCACATCCTTGGGTGCAGGAGGGGTAGAAGTAAGAGGTGGAGGAATTGGGGAAGTAGAAAGTTGAGGAATATGAGTAGGTGACTTGTTTTCCTAAGTCACAATCACCGGTGTAGGTATAGGAAGCTCGGGTTCCTTGGTACCTTTGCCACTGCGAGTGGTGATTGCTTTCATCTCCCCTCTTGGATTAGCAACGGTGTTACTCGGAAGAGTACCCGAAGAAGAGGTTTGATTACCTTGGAAGAAACTAGCCATCATGTCCCTTAGGTCATTCGTTTGACTACTCAAAGAGTTTCGCATATCGGCTCTAAGATCGTTCCCTTGTTTCACCATGTCGCCCTTCAAGTTAATAATCTGGGTCTGCAGATTCTTCACCAACACATCATTCGTCCGCATGTACGTTTCGACCTCGTGGTTGAAAACGCTGGGTTGAGTAGGAGGAGGTGCTTGATAAGCAGGTGGTTGGTAAGGAGCGGGTTGGTAAACTTGAGTAGGATTTGGAGGTGGATATGGTTGTCTTTGAGGTGGTTGGTATGGTGGTCGAGGTTGGTTTTGATTGGTTCGGTTAAGGTTTTGTTGTTGGTTTGGATTGGTTGGAGGAAAACCGGGTGGGGAAAGAAAGTTGTTTGAGCGGTAGCTAAGCAAGTTGCGGTCACCTTGAGGACGAGCTTGATAACCGGCCGAAGGATAGGTACCGTATGCTGCGTTAACATTCTCAGAAGGATAGTCTTGGGTGGAGGTACAAGTAGTGTAAGAGTGAGGACCCCCGCATATTTCACATGGTTGGCTTACAGCATTGACTTGAGAGTTTTGAGCGTTGATTCTTTTGGTGTTGTTAGCGGTGTGGGTAGGAAGCGATTCAAGAAGCGACGTAATTTTGTCAAGTCTCTTGTCGTTCTCACTAGTACTAGCACTAGCGGAATTGGTCCGAACACTCTTGGTTTGCACTCTATACTTATTCTCAATAATATCCCAAGCGGCATTAGAGCTCTTAACCAAAATATTACCCCCCCCCCCCCCCCCCCGAGGCACTATTTAGTGAATCTTGGTCATTCATACTTAAACCATTGTAAAAAGTATTAATTTGGTGCACTTTGGTAAAACCATGTTGTGGGCACTTTCTTAAAAGGTCTTTAAAACGGTCCCAAGATTCACTAAAAGACTCATCGTACTTTTGTTCAAAATTGATAATTTCATTCCGCAAAGTGGTAGTACGAGAGGGTGGGAAAAAGTAGTTAATGAATTTGGTCTCTAAGTCCGTCCACGTCAGAATACTTTGTGGCGGTTCCTTTGCAAGCCAATGCCGGGCTTGTCCCTCTAAAGAGAAGGGAAAAAGTTGTAAACGGATTACCTCTTGTGGAACACCATTGAATTTGACCGTATTTGTGAGTTGCAGGAAACTTTTGATGTGGTCATGAGGATCATCAATGGTACGGCCCAAGAATGGTTGAGTAGAGACCATTTGAATAAAGCCGGATTTGAGCTCAAAGTTGTTGGCTGCAATCGCGGGTATGACAATTGGATCGTTGTTGCCCTCTACATGTGCTTGCAAAAGTTCGATCATAGGGCGATTGTCCGGTAGAGGTTCATTGTTGTTATTATTCATGTTGTTTTGAGGTGGATTGTTATTGTTGTTGTGTACACTGGCCATGCCTAAGTTATCGAGAGTCTCGAGCTCTTGATAAGATGTTGATCGAGTGCGCATACACCTGCAAAAGAACTAACAAAGCAAAAAATATTTTTGGTTTTTTATTTTTTTTAATTTTTTTTGTATTTTTGAAAATTTTATATTTTTAGGTTTTTTGAAAATTTTTATGAAAAAGTAACGTTCACGGTGAACGGATCCCAAAATACAATTTCTCACAAAAACTGTTAATCCTTACGAGAAGAGCCGGCAGCGGCGCCATTTGATACAAATGATTCTGCTTGGGATTCAATTTAAATTCTCGGTATCTTCTCGAATCGATCACGGTTAAAAGTGAAATAGTTGTTCTTGGTTACTAAAAAGGGGGTTGGTTTTCTAATCTACTAAAAGGTTTAAATGCACTAAGATATAAAATCAAACTAAAAGCAATTAATTAAAAGCAATTAATAAAAATAAAACTTGAATTAAAATTAAACAATTAAATCAGAAACAGTAAAATACCTCTTACTAGAAAAACACTGATTCAGAATACTCAAAAGAAAACTGATCCGGAATAAACTAAACAGAAAGCCTAATTCGGAACCTATGCTTCATTCAGAACATTGACCTTCATTCGGAACATTTTACAACAAGCCTTCATTCGGAACATTTGTTCATCCGGAACATTTGCTTGATCCGAAATATCTTTGATTCGGAATAAAATTGATTCGGAATTACACTGACTCGGAACAAAATACTAAAAACCTTTATTCATAATATTGATTGCTCATTCGGAAGATTTGCTTCATCCGGAATAAAGATTGACTCGGAATAATTTTGACAATTACCTTCATTCGGAACATCTAACTGATTCGGAATATTTATAAAAAACCTTCATTCGGAACATCCCTTCATCCGGAATATTGATTATTCCGGATAAAGACGCTGATTCGGAACAACATGTCAAAACCCTTGATTCGGAATATTGAATTGATTCGGAATCTGGGGAATGATGATGATGCGAAGAACAGGGAAACCGCAAAGCCATGAATTTAATCAAAATCAACAAAGTTTTTACCAAGAGATTAAACCAAAGTAACTATTATTCATCTACTAATCATAAACATCAAATCAAAACAATAAAAATACAAAACCCACTTACTTTTGAAGATTAAAATCAACCAAATAAGAACTTTAAACTTTAAATCAAAAAGATGAAGATGAACAAGATGAAATGAACGATTGTATTGATTGATAAAGGTTAAGTAAACTAAAGGGAAGATTAAACTTACAAGATTCAACAAAAATTAAAAATTACCAACACCTTAATGGTGTTGGTTACCTACGAAACAAAGAAAAGAAAGGAAACTGGAAAAATGAAAACTAGCTCAAAATTTGTGAAGGAAGGTCCTATTTATAGGTCTTCAAGTTGGTTGGTGAGTGGGCTTTCTCCCTTTCTTCTTGTCTTCTCGTCTTTTCAGAAAAGTTGACATTTTTGATTTCGATTCGGATTTGTCGACGAATAAATTCAACTCGTCTTTTAATTTCTTCGTTTTATAAACTTGAGTTCTTCGACATATGTAAATCTTCCATCTTTGGTCCTTTTCTTCGATAAATCTTCAAATAGGCCTATTGACTTCAAATCTTTTGCATCTCTTGGACAATAGACTTCGTCTTTAGTCTTTTTCTTCGATAGAACCCGTGCAATCCCATATTTTCTTTAATATTTATCCGGTTGGCTCTGAAAACACAACAAACACACAAACCACGCATAATTCCAAACAAATGATATTGAATACGCGTTTTGGTCTCGTTTTAGCAAGAAATAAGTGGTAAAAGGATGGGTGTTTTCACACCTATCAGGTTTATAAAAACCTTAGTTACATAATAAAATCAAAACAGAAATCTTGAAAACCTCTATGCAGCCAACTTCGACCTCGAATAACTTCTTTATTAGAGCTTAGATCGAAGATCCCTTCGGTGAGATTCTAGACACAAATGCCAAGAATCTACAGTTCAAAAATCACGATGATCCAACGGTTAACGAAGGAGTAATCGTGTTTTGAATATGGCTGTTCACAGAAAAAATGCATACGAACACTGCTGACTTCGACGCTTAATAACTTTTTCTTGGGGATAAAACTTGACAATCCCTCCGGTGGATGTCTAGATATATGTGTATAGAACATAAACAAGAAATTTCGTGACGATCTAACGGTCCAATAAAAAGTTATGACCTTCTGAATACTGCTGCGCACACAAAAACGTCCAGAAAAACCCTAGACGAATTTTTCTTCTTCTTCACAAAACACGAACACCTTGTTGGTCCTAGCATCACGAGCCACGAGGATCTGATACCAACTGTGGAAACCTTGGTTTCCTCGAATCTTTTAGCTGCTACGCATAACCATTGTTCATATGATTAACAATCAAAGCGGAAAAGAACAATAGTTAGGAAACAAGGTGTTTGGGGCACAAGAATACATGAATTAATCAAAGGATTGCTAATTATATTAATAATCAACAATCACTAGGTGGGTATACATTGAATCTCACACCTAGTCGACACACGCTTTAGGTTTACATTGTATATGAAAGTTATGAAAAAACTAATAACCCTTGGTTCCTTTTATAATGTAAGGGTTAGGGTTTTACAAGAGATAACTATGAATAAACATGAATATCTTCTATTTAAATAACTAATACAGAATATTATCAAATAATATTTTGAATACTTATCTTAAATAGACATTCCAATAGTGTTTGACTTTTGTTAACTTCTGTCAACGCCTAATTTACTCTTGACAACGCCTGATTTACAATTGTCAACGCTTAGACAAATGCCTTCATGTTTTTTTCGTTTTTGAGTTTCTGCCACATCAACTTTTTGACCCAACAAAAACGCTTAAAAATGTCATAAAATACCCCCAAAATATGCTTGTGTTTGTTCATTGTGTATTTTAGGTACGTATATCGTGAAATCAAGAAAAGAACAAGAATCAAGCAAAAACGAACATGGGAAACGAAGCCGCATAAAGAACCGGACCCGAATCATGATTTTTCATTGAAGTCCTTGAAGTTTGAAGATTTGTAAAGATTGGTCCCGCAACTTATGAAGACTTGTCACTTTTGACCCTTATAAAACTCCAAAATTACAAGTTTGGTCCTTAAGTAGGAAGATTATACATGCTTAGCCTTAAAGAATGAGGAAATTATACTTATGATCCTTGATTCAATGAGTTATAAAAGAGAGGGGTTGAAAATGCAAATTAACCAAAGACATTTGCAAAGGAAACTGAAGTAATGGCTGTGAAACATTATATGAACAAAATATTGAAAGCAAGGGGACATTTTTGCCCAGACACACAAACTCTCCCCACCAATCAGCAACCACCACCTCACCCCCACTCCTCCACATCATCACCCCACGTCACTAGTCAAACCCCCAGTCAACACCCCATCACAACTTATTAATACTTGTTTTAAATAAGTATTATTTAATGTTTTGGGCGCCTAACACGTCTTTTCCCCCTAACCCAGATCAAACAACACCCTAATCCTATAAACCCTAGAAAACTATTTAACCCTAATCAAAGGGTTATGGTTTCATAAACTCCAGATCCCTGATTACTACTAACCTAAACCAAACCCACACCCTAAACTCACAACCCGTGACCTAGAATGACCCCACAAATGGTCCCCTGTTTGTTCATAAATGGCAAAAAAACGAATCTGCATACCAATCTACGATTCGGATGCATTCCTCTCCCCCAAAGTCATATTCAACGATTTAGATTGGTCAAGCACAACTAGCAACTTCAAACATCTTCACATGAAACTGCATTGACCATGTTTGAAAAAAGATCCAAGGGCATATTCTGAGAATCAAAGGGCATTTTTGGGAAATTAGTGTTTATGGTTTCTAGTCTCTAGAATTTCTTTAGCATTGTATAAATAGATGTCGGATTATGACCCTATATTTTGTTCCAGATTTTGAATATTGTAAACCTTTTTTATAAAAATAGTTAAAGTTATAAAAAGCCTTGCATTTTCTTTCTGTGTTCCATTTATTTTCATTGCACTTGTTTTTTATTTATCTAACAAAATCTCTTTTCTCAAATTGTTTTTTTTTTGGTTAAGCATATTTTAGGACCCAAAGTTTTGTAAATTGATCATATGAACTTGCACTGACAATCCAAATTCATGTGAAGGTTATAAAACTTTCTTACATCTTTGTTGGTTACTTCCTTTTTACAAGAATTCGTATCCAAAAAGTTTCTAGACTGTTGTTTAACAGATTTTCCAAATCCTTTATTGTTGTTTTTGTGATACTTACTGTAGCATAAGCCCTCTATAAGCTTGTTGACACCAAACTTGTGAGCAACTTATGCTATTTGGAGTGGATATTAAGTTGTGCAGGTGCAAAAGACCAGGCTCATTCTCTTCATTCCTTTCATTTTTCCTTTTGAAGAGATGTTCTAGCTCTTGGTTCTGTTGTAGAACCTCAACAAGAGCTCTCTACACACTCTTATAAGCTCCTTATAGCTAGAAGGACTTCAAGTTGGTGGCATCAGCAAAGGTTATTGCTTAAACTCTCTTGGTTCATTTTCTAGTAAAAAAATAGGGTGGTTGATGTAGAGATTTGTATACCCTTTTAGGAAATAGAGTGCATAAAGTAGTGGTAAGCGTTAAGTGTCGGTTTAGGAAAACCGAGCACTAATGACCCTTATGAAGTTCAAGTTCGTTTCCCGAGGAGGCAAGTGTGTTTTGTAATGAATTGATTTTGATTTGTGATTATATTGAGAAAAAGAAAATAGAAATGGGGTGAGAAGAGAATGACGGTTACGAAGACGGATCGAGCTAAGACGAAAAGGTCGTACACGTAAAACCGTAAAAACTACCAAAATTAAAAATTTTAACCTAAAAATTCCTAAAAATTACGAAAAATCCACAATAATATTCTAAGAGTTTACAAAAATCCAAACTTGCTAAAACCTTTTAATTAATTAGATAATGACTTTTTAATGCTAATTAAAGCCCTAAAAATCACAATTAATTATTAAAAAGTCCCAAACAAGATTTAAAAGTTTGTAAACCTCAAAAATAACCTAATTAGGCTAAAAAGTATTTTTTTAAAATTTTAAAACCAAATAAAATTGTTTTTAAATACTTAAAAACTATTAAAATCAATTAAAACTTAAATTAATTCTAGAAAATAATTGAAAAGCCCTAGAAATATTTGGAAAGTTACAAAATTCCTAATTAAGTGTCTACAATCTAGGAAAAATGTAAAAACTTAAAAAATCAGACTTTTAATTTTTAATAATGAAATAATATTAAAATATTCAAAAAAAATTCAAAGTTCATAAAATTTTTTTTTACCAAAAACATAGAATAATATAACTAAGACAGAAATGCAATCAAAAGTTTCTAAAACCTTTTTAATAATATTATATTAACTTCTAAAGTTGGTTAAAAACCCTAAAATCATATAAAATCAAAAATAAGTTAAATTGAAAACTTTATTGGCTGTAAACCTCAAAAATATAGTTGAAAACCTAAAAACTATTTTTCCAGATTTTTAAAATGCTTTTTCCTATTTTTTATTTACTTTCTAAAATTTAAACTTAAAATAATCCTAAAAAATTAAATAAACACGTGAAAAATAAACTTTTTGAACCAAAAAGTCCTAAACCTAAATAAGAACAAAAGAAAAATGCTAAATGGGAAAAAGCTAATAGGAATAAGCTGAAATCAGCTTATTTCTAAGCTGATGAGTTAAATAAGCTAAAAACAAACTCTACTTAAATATTTGAATGTCCAAGTGATAACCAGTCAAAGACCCTAGGGCAACTGGTTATCACGTTGGAGTGTGAGAGGAGTGGCGCAGGTTCGAGTCCTGGCCACGTCCTTTTTACAAAAAACTTTTTTTTTTTTTTTAAACTTTACAAACTCAAAAACAGTAACCTTAACTTACTTTAAAACACAAATTTTATAACAAATAAGCTAGAATTAAACCAATTAAAGCAAAAACGTGCCCAGTTTACAAAATAACTGAAGAACACACAAGTGTATATCTTCACTTGTGAAGATGGAACAAGAGGGGCTTGTTCCTGGATTTTGCTGGTGTTTGATGGATAATGGGGGCACTCCCACAACCAGTTGGGTTGTGGGAAGTCAAATAAAGCACAAAAAACCACAAGCACTTAGCAAAAATCAAGCTCAATAAGCTCTAATCAGTTACTGATGAATCAGGGGGCTGTGGGGGTACTTTGCTGATGCACTGTACACTTGAGTGAGTTTTGGTTGGCCAAAACTTACTCAAGTCACTCACAAACTCCCTCTAATCAAATACAGATCCTGACCTACCTTATATCCTATCAAGTCACAAGATTTTCATGGCAAAAACTCACAAATTTAAGCAGTTATGCAGTTTACTAATTTTAGGCAATGTTTTACCAAAACTAGCATGCAAATGTGTTTTATACTCTACCAAATTGAAAACCAAACTAACATATAACCTATAACTATCCTAAGGAGTGTGTTTAACCAGTTTATAACCCAAAAATCTTTCACCAAACTCAAATAAATACCAGATCCAAACACCCCTTTTACTTCTGAAAATGAATTTTTTTCAAATCAAATGCTATCAAAACTTCTTTAAACTGATTTAAATCAAACTACACATGCATATAACCCTAACATAACCATGAACAAACAGAAGAAGCAACATTTAGACATCTTTCATGCATTTTCACCAATATCTCATAAATCACCAAATTTGAGACTAAAAACAAGGAACAAGGAAGTTACCTTGTGGGACCCACATCCAGGTACCACAATGGCTTCATAGCCATCTCCAAACAGGCCCGGGCCTGTGCTGAACCTTGGAAAACAAGCTTGAAATGAAACCTGCTAAGATTAACAAATGGAGACAATATAACCAATATACTAATTTTAGAATTTCTTCACAATCTCTTCAATTAATTTTCTTAAACTCTTTCCTTTGAAAACACTTACACAAACCAATTAACAACTTGGAAAACCAAGTTTGGAACAAGATTCTACCAAAATAGCCACCTTTTTCAGAAACTTTGAAAATAGGACTGATTTTTGAAAAACCTTGAACTAATGTTTAAAAATGTGGAACTCAGATTTTCTAGACTCAAATTACCAACTTTTATCAAAATAAAAAGGAATTACAGTTAATAAATAAAACACCAACTTTTAATTGCATAAAAAGGAATTACACAAGAATTTTAGAAAATCTGGAACAAGGGCTTTACACAAGTTGTAAGCTCCTTATATACTACTTAACAGAACATTCTAGAGCTACCTAATAAAATATTAATAAGCTAAAACCCTAATGGGTGATTTTCCAGAAAAGCCCTTGGACGAATCTTCAAATTTTGGTCAAATGGAACCATGTGATGTTGCCAGTTGGATTGTTGTGATCTTAGCCGTTTATCAGTCCTTGGGGACAAGGGAGTGGATATGAGCTGTTTATCTGGTCGGTTTTAGGGTTTTGAGGGGAAAGTGACGTGCAGGGGAGGGCCCTACACTCACATGGGTTGGTCTTGGTTCACGTTTTGGGTGTGGGATGGGATGAGGGTGAGGGTAATTAAAGTTCTGGAAAATCTTAACAAGAACCCCTTTGTTTTATAGTTAATTGTGTCTGGGAAAATTAGGGTTTATGTGGGATTAAGGGTTGGGTTTAATCCGTTTTGGGGAGAAATTAGTTTAAAAAAACGTGTTTGGTGGGAAAACTTATTAAACTGATTTAAGTAATCAGTTTATAAGAGGTGGGGAGTGACGTGGAAGGTGGGGTGTTGGTGATTGGCTGGTTTGTGTGAGTGGGTGACGTGGCAGGATGTGAGTGGAGGGAGGGAATTTGGTTGTCTGGCAGAATAGGTCCCTTAACTCCTTTGTTTTGTTCAACTTGTAAAAAATAGCTATCAACTCCATTTTTCTTCACAACAACTTTGGACCACTTGTCAATTTTGGCACAAGTGTTTTGTAAACTTTAAACAAGGACTTCTTATGTAATTTCTTCATTCTTCAAGGACTGAACTTGTAACATCTTGATAATTTAGGGACCCAAATGCAAATAGAGAGTATTGCAAGGGTATAAATTTCCAAGTCTTCAAAAATAAGGGACCAATGTTGCCAATCTTCAATTCTTCAAGGTCATTTTTGGAAATTCCATTCTTGGGCCCGGTTCATTGTGCGACTTTGTTTCGCGTGTTCGTTTTTGATTGATTCTTGTGATCTTTTTGTCTTTTCCTTAATATCCATACCTAAAATACACAAGCAACAAACACGAGCATATATTTGGCAGTTTTAATGATATTTTAAGCGTTTTAAGCCCAATTTGGACGATGAGACTATGTATAACTGCAGTCTCATCACTCCCCCATATTAAACCATTGCCGTGCCCTCACGCAATGCTAGAATAAAGTATCATAGCACCTCCAAAATTCATTTTTATTCACTTTATTGAACGATAAACTAGCTACAGTACTACTTGCGTTTTAGACATAATGTATGATTTTCATCGCAAAATGGGACGTTTAGGTTCATAGAATAAGAACACATGAATGCTTCGTTAGAAATAATTTCATCGTCCTCGATTTTCACCTCAATTCCATGCCAAGCGTGCAACGAGATCATTGTCATTATAAGTTAATAATGCTAACACTACTCATATGCCCTAATCACGTACTTATCCTCCCATTATTCCTAAGTTGTATCTCTTATATTTTATTTTGTCTTGAATGTTTCACGAGGATACATTGTTGACTTATGCGATAATAGAGATTTAGGTCTAAAAATAGAGTCCTAACGGTGTAACTAAGACCATTAAATCAATAACCCCTCCTAATAGACAACGATGTTAAAAAATTAAGTTGACAAGAAGAATCGATAAACACGGTTTTATAACGGTTTTGAACATGAGACTTATTACCAAGACTTTTATACGCCCCCTAACGGAAGGGCCTTATTATCTTTGGTTTACCTCCATCTTTTATTCAACTTCGCCATGAAGCTTTTATTATGACTTCGGTCTTGCCTTGCCTTTTATTATCCGCCTCATCGGTGATTTTATTAGCCAAAGACGTATATCCTCACGCTAAAGCGAATTGTGGATCTTTAAAGCTTCGAAGATTAAGGCTTGATTCACTTTCAATTTTGCATAGATTTTTCGGCCTTGTTGGGCTTCAAATTGTTTGCTAGATTTAGGTGAGCACTTGAAATCTTATTATTGGGTGAAGCTTTCGATTATTCGGGTGCCAATACTTCAAAACCGTGACGCTGGCGATACCTTAATGTCTTCCCAATTTAATTACACGGAAGCTACTAGAAAATACTAGAAACCCAACAATCCTAACTAAACCGCTAAGTCAATATTTATTAAGCAAAAAATATTTACATGCGAAGGGAGAATAAGCAAACAACGAGAACACATGAGTTTTTGAAAGAATACGAGTACTCTACGTTTAGCATAGTAACTTATAATTAACTCTATCATTTCTCGTCATCATTTAAGAGACTTAGCCTAATGTGAAGTTAAGGAATCAAAGCTAAGTGCTCAACATGCACGGTCGAGTCAAAAATTACTCTTATTCTCGCCATCGGAAAATCTACATTCGTGTCTTCAAAGACTTATAAAACATGAGAAAAATTTTAAAATTTGGCCATTTTTAGCCTTATTTTGCAACATAACAATAAACAAAAAGATAAACTTTGGAAATCGTGAAGGTTTGGCAAGGCAAGTATCTATTCACCCCCCCATACTAAAGTTAAACATTGTCCTCAATGTTTCGAGTCTAGGGGTGCAAACACCCCCATACTAGAGACGTAGTCGAATGCCTAATCTAGCATGGTAAGGGTGTAACCAATAAATTAATAGCCGTTTATGAAGTGTGCTAAAAACCTAAGGTTAGAACAATCAAGGATATATCATGGATATTGAGAAAGTCTTCAAAGCAAACGATCGAGTGCTCCCATAAACGAATACGAGAGGCTCCAATCGTGAAGATCATGATCTAAAAACCACAATGCACAAACAACCACGGAACAAAGGTTGGAAGGGCACAAATCCCCTCACATTAAACTAATTTGAAAGCAATAATATGTACATGGATAAGCATGGGTTTCCCCCACGAGGCACCTTGTTTTTGATAACCGAGTCAAAAGCTCGACTCGAATCCCCATAAATGTGATCATTTAGGGATTATCATGGTATGGTCAATTTTTAGTGGGGCTTACATGATAAACAAGGCCCAAAAACAACCGGTATAAAGGACTAAGTCCTTTGATGGTGCAAAATACCGGGATCGAAGATGGCGTTCTCGTTTTCATTAGAAAAACAAATCAACGCCATTTCATCATGAGTCAACAAAAACCCAAGGGTTTCAAGAAAATAGATGAGAAGAAATAGAAGGGTGGGACAATGGGTAAGTCATAGAAACATTGAGCTACTCGAGGTAGACTCGCACCAATCAAATAGAAAGATTTTCCATTTATTGCATCGGTGGAAGACCGAGATTTCCCTTTATAAGCAATTCCAGGATCAAATATCTCGTCCTCGGTGGAGAAAGGGGAGGGAACATAAGGGATTTCCCCCACACTAAGTGCACACAAAGCATCTTCAAAAGGAGAAGACGAGCTTGTAGTATTCAAAACACGTGGTGATGACGGAGTTAGAGTTGTAGAAAAATCTTTTAAATTCAATTCAAAATCTTTTCCTTTTTCATCTTTTAAACTCTCCTTGTGAAAACCCGACTTAATTATGTCAAAAATATTTGGTGTTTCTAAAGCAATGTTGGTCACACTAAAAATTCTCACATTTGAAAACTGTTTTGGCAAAGGTGGTGGTAAGTTCTCAAAACTTTTGTTAGCAAAGAAAACTCCCCCATCGGGATCAATGTGACAATCTAACATTTTCAGGTAGTGAAATATTTTCTCGTATAATATTTTGAAACTTATTTTTGTGTTGGTTGACGAACTCACAATTTACGGATTTAAATTTGGGCTTACGTGCATAATTTGGCGTCCTTTACGACTAAACCGGAAACCTTAGGATTACGTATTTACGTTTTTGAACTCTGTTTTTGATAAGATAATTTTTATTGGGTTCGTTTTGTAACGTTGATTCATAATCTATAAAAACGTTTTTCGTAAAACGACCCGAGGGCACGCAAATCGAGAAAACTAGAATCGAGAAATACCCGTAAACTAGTGAGATGGGACAAAATACATTGTCCCACCCCACTAGCTATGTTGGACGGCACAACATGACACCACACATTAGATGTGGCATCATGTTAGCACAAAGCTTACAAGTGTAAGCATAGCTTACTCTTTAAGCTTACTTACACTTCCACTATCTCAAAACTAGCAACTAGTTTTCATTCCCATCTTTCCTTACATGCAAACCAACATCAAAACTCTCTCAAAACCCTCCCTATGCCGTCCACTTTGAAGCTACACACACCCCTTTTGATCTTTTCTAGCCATGAAACACATGTTTACTAGCTCTATTAAGGAGTTATCTTGAAGCCTTGATCATTTGGTGGCCATATTAACAACATTGGAGGTGATTTGCTTGTGTCCTAGGGCTGATTTCCCAACATATGTTCTTGATATTTGATGGTCTTGGAGTTACTTGTTGTATTCATCAAGTTCTTGTCTTCCAAAAACAAGGAATACACTTGGTTGGTAAAGAAGATCATCCTCTCCATTTTTCTATTGTTATTTTGTAAAAAACAAATGTATTTTCTTTCATTTTGTATATGTATATGATGTATATATGATGATAAAAATGTTGTGTGGGGATCAAGTGTTGATAGATATGCTTAAAAATGTTAATAACTATAAGAAATGAGGCTAAAATCTTGATTATTTAGTTGGCTGTATAAAAACAGTATATAACTAAAACATGAACTGATAAAATTGCATGGTATGATCCGTTTACAGTAAGTACAAGATGTTATACACATGTGAGAGTTGGCCATGCAATGGAATCAAAATAATGAGTGAGATATGATCAAAACAAGTTAGGTGGTCTAATCTGAATAAGCAGTTTTGTAGGGACTGTTAAGGCATGATAAACTTAAAATGAGCAGTAGCTATAACTAAGTTAAATGTAGCACATAATATGAAGAACATGTCACCCAAAAATGAGCTTCTAATTCATTATAGAACTCTAGATATGGTAAAAATGGTGAACATGAAGATAAAAATCAGATTTTTAAGAATTAATGTTTATTATTATTATATAAGCACTCACATTTTAATGTATAAAATGTAAAAATAAAAACCCACTAACTTATAAAACTTATTTATATAAGTATATAAAAGGTTAATTAAATGGATAAATTATATAAATGGTAATGAAATAATATTTATAAGTAATAAAAACTATAAACTTGATTTTTACGACTTTTTCGGCTATCGCCGTAAAATTAACGTTTTTCGCCAAATAAAACTTAGACGCCCAAACCCGTCTAATGTAAAGTCTATAAAAGTCATATAATGATGTATAAGTAACTAATACAAGTAAAAACCGATAAAACCCGAACTATAAGAAATACGGACATTAACGAGCTAACTAAGCATATTGGACTAATAATTGGACTAAATAAGATAAATACTTGTAAAAAGAACTTATTGGGCTTAACCCATTTGGGCCCAACATGGAAAGTATATATACTGATAATATAGGTATAAAATGGATTAAAACAAGTTAAAGAACCTATAAAAGGCTTATTGGACTTAAAACGTGTAAATAGTTAAAACTAGCAAACTAGTAAAACGTTACCAAAACGTAAACACTAAAACGAGTAAACAAGGATGTATAAACCCACTTGATCATCATCATATGTACAAAATCATCATATTTATATTGTTATTTTGATAAAAGTCATTAAACAAAGTCTAAGACCGATTATTATTTATATAGGTTTCCGTGAGCGAAGCACGCCCGTAGCCGATAATCCGCCTTTCATTAACAACGTGAGTTCATAGCCTCGCACTCTTTTAAATGTTTTATAAAATGATTTGTAAACCCGCGAGGGAGATAACATGCTAGATTTTGATAAAAATAGAACACAAGTAGTCCCGATTGTATGCTTAATGATATGGACCCGAATGATGCTATGACCCTATAAACGAGACTAAAAGGATTATTAGTAGTTAGGTTATGTCACTTAAAGTCCCATTACCATGAATTGTGAACTACCGGGATTTGGTAGACGCTTATGCATTTGATAGTACTATTTGGGGACGATCACCCCAGTTCGCGCCTTGACGGTTGATCCCCGTCGTACCACATTGATTGGTAAGCGAATTTATGTATGAGAAGATTTCATAGCGTGATTTTTGTGACGACACGCTAACTTAGATGGGCAAATTGTTTGTCGGGTTCGCTGCCCGTTGTTTTCACAGTAAGGTAACAATGTCATGCGGCTAATAATAATCCAAATGTATCCTATATAATCTAAATATCTGATATGATACGACGCTAATAACGATAATAATATTACCTATAATGGTAATATTGAGACTACGGTCTCATGGACGGTTTAAGATGTATGCTTGATTTATATATTGCCTGACTAGAAATACGAGGACTTACTTCCGGTATTATACTTGTGTTCTGATTTTTAACGATTGTTTTATATAACGTTTTTTATTAAACTCTATGAATTCACTCGGCATTCGCTGATATGATTTTTGCATGTTTTTATCTCAGGTGCTTGAAGGTAATCCGGATGGAGATCGACTCTGATGGCCCACATAATATTAAAAATGTTCATTCGATCTACGTTTTGTAAACCTAATGACCTGTAGAATTTGGGACCTGTTGTACACTTTTAAACTTTTTATCGAATGAATGTATGTTAAACCTTGAACAACCATTTTATGTGTTGTCTATGATTGGAGTTATTGTGCTATCTCCTAACACTCTGAAAGACCCTTCCGCTGTACCGATACGAAAAATGAGAGTGTTACAGTTTGGTACCAGAGCTCTCGTTATAGAGAACAAAAGATTTTAAAAACCAAGGTTTTGAACAAAACTTTTCAAAATCTTTTGACAATGAACATTTAAGAAAATATTTGAAAAATCTTTTGACTATAACGGTGCCAGAGATCTCCGACGTTACCAACAAGTCCTAATGAGAAGATATATATTTTGATATATATAATTTAGTTTATATATATGTATATATCGCGATTTCATTATGTAACTGTTTAACTAGTATGTTATCCTAATACGAGATATATATATATAAATGCAGATTGTCATGGCTGACCCTAATATTCCTGTAGAAAACCATGCTATTCCCGAACCTAATGTAGAAGATGATCCTTATTTAGACTTAGTAGATTATGATATGGATGATGAGGAGGAACCATTTGAGGATCCGAGCCCGAGTTAGGACTAGGAGATCAGATTGCCCCTCATGTTGACTTAGTAGAGAATGAGATTGAGAATGTTGATATTGAGAATGATGATGAGATTGGGTTAGATAATTTAGATGATGAGATTGACGACGAGGATGTCGAGGAGGACGTAGGTATAGATGTTGAAGTCGATGATGATGAGGAAGCTGAGCTTATTTATCCGTATGATGTTCCAGAGGGCGAGCCTTTGCCCCCACCAGTTTATTTGTCTGATTCTGAGGTTGAGTTACCTAGGGATGAAATGTCTGAATCGTCTGAATCTGATTCTGAATCAGAGGAGGATGAGGATGACGATGCACCTGACGGTACTGATGGTATTGCTACTCGTAGATGTGAGATAGGAGAGTCGTCTAGTGCTCGAGAGGCTACTCATATTGATGGTCTTGCACCATGGGCCTTGAGACGTGATCTAGATGCTTCTCGTGTTAAGAGTAGTATGACAGAGGTTGGATTAGGTGTTGTTCAGACTCATGTTGCTTATTTGGAGTCGAAGACTAAGGTTGGCGAGAAAGAGCGGGAATTGCTTAGTTTGGATTTGACTGATGTAGAGCGTGGTTTGAATGAGGCTTTTAGGAGGTTATCGGTGTTGGAAAGTGGTGAGTTTGCTGAAATGAAGAGAAAGGTGAATTCTATGAAGATTCAGTTGAATGTAGCTCGTGCGATGCGTGAGAAAGCTGAGAAGGAGTTGAATTTATCCGTGGGTTGGAATAGTAGATTTTATGCTGACATGGTTGAAAGAGGAGTGATCCGTAAGCGCCCAGCTGAAGATGTGTCTAATGATCTTCCGACAAAGATACAGAAGACGATGGATGATGGACCATATAGCGATTCTCAGTAGACCAGTCTGTATTTAGTAGTGACCTTTATATCTTTTGTGCTTTTGTAGCTTTGACTGAACCGACTTGTTAGTAGTAGACTTGGCACGAATTTTGAGTGTATATAGTGCTAGAACTTTGATATTGGATGTAACTAAGACAATACTTTTGTTTCAAATCGAATGAAATATGTATCTTGTCTTGAATTCCATATTGTGCCTTATTTATATCTTGATTATGAATTCGATCCATATTATATGAATCCTTTGTTGGGTGAATGCTTAATACTTTGAAATTGTGAAATTATAGAACTATGCCGCCCAAGAAGGCTGTGACTGAGGATGATGTACGTAGGATTATTACGGAGAAAGTTACCGCATCTATGACTGAATTTATGGCAAATGCTAGAAATGAAGCTGGCGGTAGTGGAGCTGGCGGTAGTGGAGCTGGCGGTAGTGGAGCTGGCGGCAGTGGAGCCGGCGGTAGTGGAATTGGCGGTACTAATGTGAATGTGAATGCTAATAATGTGAATGCTAATGCTGCAGGAAAAGTAGGAGGACTTGGAACTAATGCACCAGAAGTTGGTGGTTGTACTTATGTGACGTTCATGAAGTGTGAACCTCTACCTTTTAATGGAACTGAAGGTGCTGTAGGATTAAGCCAGTGGATTGAGAAGGTTGAGTCAGTGTTTAGGATTAGTAAGTGTAAGGAGGAAGATAAGGTGACTTTTGCTATGGCCACTCTTAAAGGTCGTGCGTTGACTTGGTGGAACGGGAGAATTGCTTTCATGGGTCTTGATGCTGCTAATGTTACTCCTTGGGCTGAAATTAAGAAGTGGATGACTTTGGAATTTTGTCCTCATAGTGTGATTATTAGGTTAGAACAAGAATTGATTCATTTGAGAATGAAAGGTGTAGACATTGATAGTTACACGAACTGATTCCATGAGTTGGCCTTGTTATGTCCTCGATTGGTTGAACCCGAAGAGATCCAAATTGAGCAATATGTTAAAGGGTTGACCAGGAATATCCGGGGGGACGTGACATCATCTAAACCACTGACCATTGATGATGCTGTTCGAATGGCCTACCAACTCATTGGACAGATAATTCAGGATAGGGAAGATGAAGCCCGTGTTGGTGAGAAAAGAAAGGGAGACGGTGATCGTGTAGATAGAGGTGATAATAGGAAGAATTTTAATCGCCCTCAGAACCAGAGAAAGGGGAATAAAATGCTCTTACCAACAATGCACCGCGCAAAGATGATAGATGTCCTAAGTGTGGCAACAAGAGGCATGCTGGCGACTGCTGGAAGTGCCGAAATTGCGGAAAGCTTGGACACAAGGTTGAAAGGTGTAAGAAGGGAACCATTTGCTTCAACTGTAATGAGGAAGGTCATAGGAAATCGGAATGCCTCAAGTTGAAAGCGATTGTACCTGGAAGAAACCCCCAGGGTGGTATCTACCAACTTGGAACAATTGAGGTGAAGAAAGAGGATCCGAATGTCGTTACCGGTACGTTTTTACTCAACAATCATTATGCTGTTGATTTATTTCATTCGGGTGCTGATAGGAGCTTTGTATCCACTAAATTTAGTGCCCTTATTGATATCAAACTTGTTGAGATAAGTACTAGTTACGAGGTGGAATTGGCTGATGGTAAATTAGTGAAAACTAATAAGCTATTAGAAGGATGCTCTCTAAATCTCTTAAACCATTCCTTTCCGATTGATTTGATGTTGATAGAATTAGGTAGTTTTGATATTATTATTGGTATGGATGGGTTGTCGTTGAATAATGCAACTATTTTATGTGGAGAGAAGAAGGTTAAGATTCCTCTTAGGAATAGGACGTTAGTAATTGATGGTAGTCGAGGTGAATCCCGTTTGAAGATCGTTTCATGTATTAAAGTCCAAAAGTACATCAGGAACGGTTGTGAGTTATTCTTAGCTCAAGTGACCGGGAATGAGTCTAGGGAGAAACGATTGGAAGATGTACCTATTATTTGTGAATTTCCTGAGGTATTTCCTAAAGATTTACCCGGACTTCCACCGATAAGGCAAGTAGAGTTTTGAATCGATTTAATTCCTGGTGCTGCACCGGTGGCACGTGCGCCTTACCGATTAGCCCCTTCTGAATTAAAGGAGTTATCTGAGCAACTTAAGGAGTTGTCTGATAAAGGTTTTATTCGACCGAGCTCGTCGCCTTGGGGAGCTCCAGTCTTGTTCGTTAAGAAGAAGGATGGATCTTTCCGTATGTGCATTGATTATAGGGAACTGAATAAGTTGACAATTAAAAATCGATATCCTTTACCTAGGATTGATGATTTGTTTGATCAACTACAAGGATTTAGTGTGTATTCTAAGATAGATTTGCGGTCAGGATATCACCAACTTCGCGTCCGTGAAGAAGTTATTCCTGTAACTGCGTTTAGAACTCGTTATGGACACTATGAATTTCAAGTAATGCCATTTGGGTTAACAAACGCACCTGCGGTTTTCATGGATTTAATGAATCGAGTGTGCAAGCCCTACTTGGATAAATTTGTGATTGTGTTTATTGACGATATTCTAATCTATTCTAAGAATGAAGATGAACATAAAGAACATTTGAGGATTGTTTTGAAATTGTTGAAGGATGAAAGGTTGTATGCTAAGTTTTTGAAATGTGATTTCTGGTTAGATTCTGTGCAATTTCTTGGTCATGTGATTAACAAAGATGGAATTCATGTTGATCCTGCTAAGGTTGAAGCTATTAAGAATTGGTCTGCACCGACAACGCCAACAGAAGTGCGACAGTTCTTAGGATTGGCTGGCTATAGGCGATTCATTAAAGAATTCTCTTTGATAGCTAAACCCTTGACTAAGCTTACTCAGAAGAATAAACCTTTGGTTTGGGGAAGTGATGAAGATGGAGCATTTCAGACATTGAAGCAAAAATTATGTAGTGCGCCAATCTTATCATTACCCGACGGGAGTGAAGATTTTGTAGTGTATTGTGATGCATCTCTTAGAGGTTATGGAGCTGTTTTGATGCAGCGAGAGAAAGTGATAGCTTATGCTTCTAGGCAATTAAGGAAGAGTGAGGAGAATTATACTACTCATGATCTTGAGTTAGGAGCTGTAGTCTTTGCTCTTAGGTTGTGGAGACATTATCTGTATGGCACCAAGTGTACGGTATTCACCGATCACAAAAGCCTACAGTATATTCTCGACCAGAAGGAATTGAACATGAGGCAACGAAGATGGATAGAGTTGTTAAGTGACTATGACTGTGATATAAAATATCACCCAGGAAAAGCCAATGTTGTTGCCGATGCGTTAAGCAGGAAAGATAGAGAGCCTATCAGGGTGCGTTCTCTAGTCTTAACCGTGCACAATAATTTGCCTGATCAAATTAGAAATGCGCAAATAGAAGCTTGTAAGAAGGAGAATTTTGTTAATGAAGGGTTCCGAGGAGAAGGAGATCCTTTAGAGGTTAGAGCTGATGGAGTGAAATGCTTAAGAGGTCGTATGTGGATACCTAAGTTTGGAGGCTTAAGAGATTTGATTATGTTAGAATCCCATAAATCTAAGTATTCCATTCATCCGGGATCTAATAAGATGTACCATGATTTGAAGAAGTTGTACTGGTGGCCGAATATGAAAGCTGACATAGCTATGTATGTTCTTCAATGCTTGACTTGTGCTAGAGTTAAAGTCGAACATCAAAAGCCACCAGGACTACTTCAACAACCAAAGATTCCTGAATGGAAGTGGGAGCGAATTACGATGGACTTTATCACCAAGCTTCCTAGAACATCATCTGGAAACAACTCGATTTGGGTTATTGTCGATAGACTGACCAAATCAGCACACTTCATTCCGGTTAAAGAGCAGTTCTCACTGGAGAAGCTGACTCGTATATACCTTGATAATGTTGTATGCAAGCATGGAGTGCCTGTATCGATCATTTCAGATCGAGATCCTAGATTCGCATCGAATTTTTGGAAATCTCTCCAAAGATCTTTGGGAACGAATCTCGATATGAGCACTGCTTATCACCCCCAGACTGATGGGCAGAGTGAAAGGACGATACAAACACTAGAAGATATGTTGAGAGCTTGTGTGTTAGACTTTGGTAAGAATTGGGATAAACATTTGTCGTTAGCAGAGTTTTCGTATAACAATAGTTACCATTCTAGTATTAAGGCTGCACCGTTTGAAGCTTTGTATGATTGGAAGTGTAGATCTCCTGTATGTTGGAGTGAAGTTGGGGATACCCAGCTCACGGGACCGGAATTGATCCGGGAGACTACGGAGATGATAGTTCAGATTAAGAATAGGTTGTTGACTGCCCGTAGTAGACAGAAAAGTTACGCGGATGTGCGGCGGAAGCTAATGGTGTTTAAAGTGGGTGACCGAGTAATGTTGAAGGTATCGCCATGGAAAGGCGTTATCAGATTTGGAAAGCGAGGGAAATTGAATCCCCGTTATATTGGACCCTTTAAGATTTTATCTAGAGTAGGTCCGGTGGCTTACAAACTAGAGTTACCCCCAGAACTTCATGGTGTTCACAACACATTCCATGTATCTAATCTAAAGAAATGTCTAGCAGTGAGTGATGAGAAAATTCCGTTAGGTAAGGTTCGAATAGATGGGAAGTTGCATTTTATCAAAGAACCCGTAGAGGTTATGGATCGTGAGGTAAAGCAACTGAAACAAAGTCGGATACCTATTGTCGAGATCCGATGGAATTCAAAGCATGGACCGGAGTATACTTGGGAGCGAGAGGATGAAATGTGGAAGAAATACCCGCACCTCTTCGATTTCAATAAGAAACGGACATCCAAATGAAATGGATCACGAGGACGTTGATCCCTTTTAGGAGGAAAAGCTGTGACAATCTAACATTTTCAGGTAGTGAAATATTTTCTCGTATAATATTTTGAAACTTATTTTTGTGTTGGTTGACGAAATCACAATTTACGGATTTAAATTTGGGCTTACGTGCATAATTTGGCGTCCTTTACGACTAAACCGGAAACCTTAGGATTACGTATTTACGTTTTTGAACTCCGTTTTTGATGAGACAATTTTTATTGGATTCGTTTTGTGACATTGATTCATAATTTATAAAAACGTTTTTCGTAAAACGACCCGAGGGCACGCAAATCGAGAAAACTAGAATCGAGAAATACCCGTAAACTAGTGAGATGGGACAAAATACATTGTCCCACCCCACTAGCTATGTTGGACGGCACAACATGACACCACACATTAGATGTGGCATCATGTTAGCATAAAGCTTACAAGTGTAAGCATAGCTTACTCTTTAAGCTTACTTACACTTCCACTATCTCAAAACTAGCTACTAGTTTTCATTTCCATCTTTCCTTACATGCAAACCAACATCAAAACTCTCTCAAAACCCTCCCTATGTCGTCCACTTTGAAGCTACACACACCCCTTTTGATATTTTCTAGCCATGAAACACATGTTTACTAGCTCTATTAAGGAGTTATCTTGAAGCCTTGATCCTTTGGTGGCCATATTAACAACATTGGAGGTGATTTGCTTGTGTCCTAGGGATGATTTCCCAACATATGCTCTTGATATTTGATGGTCTTGGAGTTACTTGTTGTATTCATCAAGTTCTTGTCTTCCAAAAACAAGGAATACACTTGGTTGGTAAAGAAGATCATCCTCTCCATTTTTCTCTTGTTATTTTGTAAAGAAAAAATGTATTTTCTTTCATTTTGTATATGTATATGATGTATATCTGATGATAAAAATGTTGTGTGGGGATCAAGTGTTGATAGATATGCTTAAAAATGTTAATAACTATAAGAAATGAGGCTAAAATCTTGATTATTTAGTTGGCTGTATAAAAACAGTATATAACTAAAACATGAACTGATAAAATTGCATGGTATGATCCATTTACAGTAAGTACAAGATGTTATACACATGTGAGAGTTGGCCATGCAATGGAATCAAAATAATGAGTGAGATATGATCAAAACAAGTTAGGTGGTCTAATCTGAATAAGCAGTTTTGTAGGGATTGTTAAGGCATGATAAACTTAAAATGAGCAGTAGCTATAACTAAGTTAAATGTAGCACATAATATGAAGAACATGTCACCCAAAAATGAGCTTCTAATTCATTATAGAACTCTAGATATGGTAAAAATGGTGAACATGAAGATAAAAATCAGATTTTTAAGAATTAATGTTTATTATTATTATATAAGCACTCACATTTTAATGTATAAACTGTAAAAATAAAAACCCACTAACTTATAAAACTTATATATATAAATATATAAAAGGTTAGTTAAATGGATAAATTATATAAAGGGTAATGAAATAATATTTATAAGTAATAAAAATTATAAACTTGATTTTTACGACTTTTTCGGCTATCGCCGTAAAATTAACGTTTTTCGCCAAATAAAACTTAGACGCCCAAACCCGTCTAATGTAAAGTTTATAAAAGTCATATACTGATGTATAAGTAACTAATACAAGTAAAAACCGATAAAACCCGAACTATAAGAAATACGGACATTAACGAGCTAACTAAGCATATTGGACTAATAATTGGACTAAATAAGATAAATACTTGTAAAAAGAACTTATTGGGCTTAACCCATTTGGGCCCAACATGGAAAGTATATATACTGATAATATAGGTATAAAATGAATTAAAACAAGTTAAAGAACCTATAAAAGGCTTATTAGACTTAAAACGTGTAAATAGTTAAAACTAGCAAACTAGTAAAACGTTACCAAAACGTAAACACTAAAACGAGTAAACAAGGATGTATAAACCCACTTGATCATCATCATATGTACAAAATCATCATATGTATATTGTTATTTTGATAAAATTCATTGGACAAAGTCTAAGACCCATTATTATTTATATAGGTTTCCGTGACCGAAGCACGCCCGTAGCCGATAATCCGCCTTTCTTAACAACGTGAGTTCATAGCCTCGCACTCTTTTAAATGTTTTATAAAATGATTTGTAAACCCTCGAGGGAGATAACATGCTAGATTTTGATAAAAATAGAACACAAGTAGTCCCGATTGTATGCTTAATGATATGGACCCGAATGATGCTATGACCCTATAAACGAGACTAAAAGGATTATTAGTAGTTAGGTTATGTCACTTAAAGTCCCATTAGCATGAATTGTGAACTACCCGGATTTGGTACACGCTTATGCATTTGATAGTACTATTTGGGGACGATCACCCCAGTTCGCGCCTTGACGGTTGATCCTCGTCGTACCACATTGATTGGTAAGCGAATTTTTGTATGAGAAGATTTCATAGCGTGATTTTTGTGACGACACGCTAACTTAGATGGGCAAATTGTTTGTCGGGTTCGCGGCCCGTTGTTTTCACAGTAAGGTAACAATGTCATGCGGCTAATAATAATCCAAATGTATCCTATATAATCTAAATATCTGATATGATACGACGCTAATAACGATAATAATATTACCTATAATGGTAATATTGAGACTACGGTCTCATGGACGTTTTAAGATGTATGCTTGATTTATATATTGCCTGACTAGCAATACGAGGACTTACTTCCGGTATTATACTTGTGTTCTGATTTTTAACGATTGTTTTATATAACGTTTTTTATTAAACTCTATGAATTCACTCGGCATTCGCTGATATGATTTTTGCATGTTTTTATCTCAGGTGCTTGAAGGTAATCCGGATGGAGATCGACTCTGATGGCCCACATAATATTAAAAATGTTCATTCGATCTATATTTTGTAAACCTAATGACCTGTATAATTTGGGACCTGTTGTACACTTTTAAACTTTTTATCGAATGAATGTATGTTAAACCTTGAACAACCATTTTATGTGTTGTCTATGATTGGAGTTATTGTGCTATCCCGTAACACTCTGAAAGACCCTTCCGATGTACCGATACGAAAAATGAGAGTGTTACAATCAACATATTCATCATCCGAAGAATCATTCGAGATTGGAATCGTAGGCTTAACACTCTTAACCTCCACCGGCGGTGGGGACGAAACTTCATTTTTATCATCAACTTCTAAAACTCTTTTTGAAATCTTTTTACAAATGTTTTTGATGGGATTGACATTGTACAAAGACGTGATAGAATACACATGAGAAAGTGTGGAGTTTTGAGTAGCATTAATGACGAGTTCTTCCTTATTGAAACGAAGAGTGATTTTCCTTGCATGCACATCGATAAGCGCTCTCGAGGTATCCAAAAATGATCGACCTAGAATTAAAGGAACTTTAGGATCGATGGGAATGTCAACAACAATAAAGTCTACGGGATAGTAGAACTTTCCAACTTTCACGAATACGTCCTCAGCTACTCCACAAGCTAGAATCGTAGAATGATCGGCCATCTCGATTAACATTCTTGAAGGAGTGAGATTGGGAAGATTGAGCGACTTAAAAATCTCAAGAGGCATCAAATTAATACTAGCACCAAGATCGGCCAAGGCGTAGCATTCCTCCATATCTTGTATAGCACATGGGATTAAAAACTTGCCGGGATCACCGACTTTTTGAGGTATGCGGCTAAGAAAAACCGATGAACAACTAGACGATTTTTGCAATTTCTCTTTGTTATTCAACATTCTTTTGAAGTTCGCGGCAAATCGAGGCATCATGACTAAGGCGTTGGCAAAACTTATATTAAAATGCAAGTCACGAAACATTTTCATAAAAAGTTCAAATTGATAATTATTTTGTTCTTGTGCCTTTTCCTTGTCTCGTCTTGAAGGGTAAGGTAAGGGTGGTGTGGGTTGGGGCATAGGCATAGGCCTTGGAATCTCGGGTTCCATGATTGGTATTGGTTCAACCGTAGGTGTGGTTTGAGCGGTACTTCGTGGGCTTGGAATTTGTTCCTTTTCTACCACCACCTCGGGTTCTTTCTCTTTTTCCTTCTCCATAGAAGTACTTGGACGAGAAATGGGTTCTTTGAAAGTTTTACCACTACGAGTAGTAATAACCTTCAATTCTCCTTTCGGGTTCACGATGGTATCACTAGGAAGACCACCCGAAGAAGAAGGCTTACACATGATAGCTTCAAACATTTTCCCCATTCGGTCTTCAAACTTAGATTGCCTAGCATCCGCTTTTAACAACTCTTGCTTAATCTCATGTTGACCTTGCTCCATTTTTTGTTGATTTTGTTGGAGTCGTTGGACATTTCCTTCCATTTTATTAGCATGAGTCTTAAGTTCATTAGCAAGTTCGTTTTTAAGCTCGTTTTTTAACTCAGATCTTAAGCTAACCATTTCACGTTGCATATTATCAAACTTAGCATCGTTTGCCCTAGCATAATTCAAAAATTCTCCTTGAAGATTTTTGGTGTGATCATTTTGAAAACCTTGTGTGGTAGTTTGAAAATCACGGTTTTGGTTTTGATTTGAAATTTGCCCATTTCCACTTTGATAATTACCCTTGTTGTAATTACGTTGATTGCCTTGATAATTACCACCTTGGTTGTTGTTTCGATAGTTATTAGCATTTTGATTTGGTGGAGCTTGATTTTGGCGGGATCCTTGACCGTTTTGGTTGTAAGTTCCCGTTGCTACATAAGCACTCGAAGTGTTACCATCCGCGGTAATGCACTCGGAAAAATCATGAGCTCCACCACATGACAAACAACTCTTAGAAACCGCTTTAACCGAAGCGGAATTTGAAGCTTCTTGAGCTTTCCAATGAGACATAAGGTTAGCAAATCTATCAAAAAACCGATTTTCTTCATTTGCTTCATCATGTAAGGCATTAATGCTACGAGACGATGACGAGCCCATTTTGGCAACACTCGGTGTGTTACGAGGGCTATAAACCTTAGACCTATTCTCAATTATCACCAAAGCTTCCTCAACCGTTTTCACAAAAAATTACCACCCGCGGCGGCATTTAAATAATCTCTTTCATGATCATTAAGTCCATTGTAAAACGTGTCAATTTGGTGCAAGTCGGAAAAACCGTGATGAGGACATTCATGTAACATCTCCTTAAACCTATTCCAAGCCGTTGAAAAAATTTCATTACACTCTTGTGAAAACTTTGAAATCTCGTTTTTTAAATGCGTAGTCTTAGAGGGCGGAAAAAATTGGTTCACGAACTTAGACACGAGATCCTTCCACGTCAATATAGAATTGGGTGGCTCTTTCTCTAACCAAATTTTAGCGGGCCCCGCTAAAGAATACGGAAAAAGCATCATCTTAATCGAGTCATTCGAGACATCCTTAAATTTGCAAGTGGCGGTAAAACGATTGAATTGGCGGATATGGTTGTGGGGATTGTCCTTCTCATCACCACGGAATTTGTTGTTTTGGATCATCGACAACAAACCCGTTTTCACCTCAAAATTCTCCGCAAGGATAGCGGGAATCACAATAGCCTCTCCATAACCCTCGATGGGTGCTTGAAGTAACTCCATCATAGTTCGATTCGCCATGGTTGGTGCTTCTCTTACAATGGGTTCGTCAATTGGAGACTCCTCACTAGAATGATTTGGAGTGGTAGTTTTGTTCTTTCGTTTACGTGCACGTCTTGCTTGATTACGAGTTAGCATAAACGTCACGTACAACGAGGGGATAAGCAAAGAAGATTCTTTTTGGTGTTTTGTATTTTTTCAATTTTTTTGTGGTTTTTGATTGTATTAACCTTTTTGGATCTTGGTGAATGTATTAAGTAGACACAAATCTACAAATCTCCTCCTTAATCAAATCTCTTGATTAAAGAAGCCTCAAGGAATGAAAACGATCACGTGAAGTGAACGCCTTCGATGACTTTACAACGTTGGTGGAACACCAAAACCTTCAAGAGGGTTTAATCAAATGAAAACCAAGAAAATATATATGATACTTAGTAATACTTTGGGCGGCAAAACCCTCGATTAGCTTTCAATCTCAAAATACGCACAAGCAAGCGTAGGAAACGAGGCGGCGCGAAGCACTTAAGAGCCTTTTCCTTTAGGTCGTAAAATACAACCGCCTTATACCCACCTTATAGTTTGTATTTTTCAAAATCGAGCTTCACGAAAGTATTTATCTATTTTTTCCTTTTTCATTGGTTTGAGATTCGAATATAATGATTGGGTAATGACCTCCCAAGTCAAGGTTGAGATTTCTCACGTATTTGGAGTACTTGTAAATTTATTGTTCTACGTATACAATATAGTAATAGTATTCACACAAAAACCGAAAACCGATAATACGTATTAGTAGAGTGCTACTAATACAAATACTAATTATGGTTAGTATATAGAAACAACAATGCCAAATCAAGACACAACACGCCTCCCCGGCAGCGGCGCCAAAATTGATGTAGAGATTTGTATACCCTTTTAGGAAAAAGAGTGCACAAAGTAGTGGTAAGCGTTAAGTGTCGGTTTAGGAAAACCGAGCACTAATGACCCTTATGAAGTTCAAGTTCGTTTCCCGAGGAGGCAAGTGTGTTGTGTAATGAATTGATTTTGATTTGTGATTATATTGAGAAAAAGAAAATAGAAATGGGGTGAGAAGAGAATGACGGTTACGAAGACGGATCGAGCTAAGACGAAAAGGTCGTACACGTAAAACCGTAAAAACTACCAAAATTAAAAATTTTAACCTAAAAATTCCTAAAAATTACTAAAAATCCACAATAATATTCTAAGAGTTTACAAAAAATCCAAACTTGCTAAAACCTTTTAATTAATTAGATAATGACTTTTTAATGCTAATTAAAGCCCTAAAAATCACAATTAATTATTAAAAAGTCCCAAACAAGATTTAAAAGTTTGTAAACCTCAAAAATAACCTAATTAGGCTAAAAAGTATTTTTTTTTTAATTTTAAAACCAAATAACACTATTTTTAAATACTTGAAAACTATTAATATCAATTAAAATTTAAATTAATTCTAGAAAATAATTGAAAAGCCCTAAAAATATTTGGAAAGTTATAAAATTCCTAATTAAGTGTCTACAATCTAGGAAAAATGTAAAAACTTAAAAAATCAGACTTTTAATTTTTAATAATGAAATAATATTAAAATATTCAAAAAAAATTCAAAGTTCATAAAAAAAAATAAAAAATTACCAAAAATCTAGAATAATATAACTAAGACAGAAATGCAATCAAAAGTTTCCAAAACCTTTTTAATAATATTATATTAACTTCTAAAGTTGGTTAAAAACCCTAAAATCATATAAAATCAAAAATAAGTTAAATTGAAAACTTTATTGGCTGTAAACCTCAAAAATATAGTTAAAACCTAAAAACTATTTTTCCAGATTTTTAAAACGCTTTTTCCTATTTTTTATTTACTTTCTAAAATTTAAACTTAAAATAATCCTAGAAAATTAAATAAACACGTGAAAAATAAACTTTTTGAACCAAAAAGTCCTAAACCTAAATAAGAACAAAAGAAAAATGCTAAATGGGAAAAAGCTAATAGGAATAAGCTGAAATCAGCTTATTTCTAAGCTGATGAGTTAAATAAGCTAAAAACAAACTCTACTTAATATTTGAAAGTCCAAGTGATAACCAATCAAAGACCCTAGGGCAACTGGTTATCACGTTGGAGTGTGAGAGGAGTGGCGCAGGCCTGGCCACGTCCTTTTTACAAAAAACTTTTTTTTTTAAACTTTACAAACTCAAAAACAGTAACCTTAACTTACTTTAAAACACAAATTTTATAACAAATAAGCTAGACTTAAACCAATTAAAGCAAAAACGTGCCCAGTTTACAAAATAACTGAAGAACACACAAGTGTATATCTTCACTTGTGAAGATGGAACAAGAGGGGCTTGTTCCTGGATTTTGCTGGTGTTTGATGGATAATGGGGGCACTCCCACAACTAGTTGGGTTGTGGGAAGTCAAATAAAGCACAAAAAACCACAAGCACTTAGCAAAAATCAAGCTCAATAAGCTCTAATCAGTTACTGATGAATCAGGGGGGCTGTGGGGGTACTTTGCTGATGCAATGTACACTTGAGTGAGTTTTGGTTGGCCAAAACTTACTCAAGTCACTCACAAACTCCCTCTAAGCAAATACAGATCCTGACCTACCTTATATCCTATCAAGTCACAAGATTTTCATGGCAAAAACTCACAAATTTAAGCAGTTATGCAGTTTACTGATTTTAGGCAATGTTTTACCAAAACTAGCATGCAAATGTGTTTTATACTCTACCAAATTGAAAACCAAACTAACATATAACCTATAACTATCCTAAGGAGTGTGTTTAACCAGTTTATAACCCAAAAATATTTCACCAAACTCAAATAAATACCAGATCCAAACACCCCTTTACTTCTGAAAATGAATTTTTTTTCAAATCAAATGCTATCAAAACTTCTTTAAACTGATTTAAATCAAACTACACATGCATATAACCCTAACATAACCATGAACAAACAGAAGAAGCAACATTTAGACATCTTTCATGCATTTTCACCAATATCTCATAAATCACCAAATTTGAGACTAAAAACAAGGAACAAGGAAGTTACCTTGTGGGACCCACATCCAGGTCCCACAATGGCTGCATAGCCATCTCCAAACAGGCTCGGGCCTGTGCTGAACCTTGGAAAACAAGCTTGAAATGAAACCTACTAAGATCAACAAATGGAGACAATATAACCAATATACTGATTTTAGAATTTCTTCACAATCTCTTCAAATAATTTTCTTAAACTCTTTCCTTTGAAAACACTTACACAAACCAATTAACAACTTGGAAAACCAAGTTTGGAACAAGATTCTACCAAAATAGCCACCTTTTTTAGAAACTTTGAAAATAGGACTGATTTTTGAAAAACCTCGAACTAATGTTTAAAAATGTGGAACTCAGATTTTCTAGACTCAAATTACCAACTTTTATCAAAATAAAAAGGAATTACAGTTAATAAATAAAACACCAATTTTTAATTGCATAAAAAGGAATTACACAAGAATTTTAGAAAATCTAGAACAATGGCTTTACACAAGTTGTAAGCTCCTTATATACTACTTAACAGAACATTCTAGAGCTACCTAATAAAATATTAATAAGCTAAAACCCTAATGGGTGATTTTCCAGAAAAGCCCTTGGACGAATCTTCAAATTTTGGTCAAATGGAACCATGTGATGTTGCCAGTTGGATTGTTGTGATCTTAGCCGTTTATCAGTCCTTGGGGACAAAGGAGTGGATATGAGCTGTTTATCTGGTCGGTTTTAGGGTTTTGAGGGGAAAGTGACATGCAGGGGAGGGCCCTACACTCACATGGGTTGGTCTTGGTTCACGTTTTGGGTGTGGGATGGGATGAGGGTGAGGGTAATTAAAGTTCTGGAAAAGCTTAACAAAAACCCCTTTGTTTTATAGTTAATTGTGTTTGGGAAAATTAGGGTTTATGTGGGATTAAGGGTTGGGTTTAATCCGTTTTGGGGAGAAATTAGTTTAAAAAAACATGTTTGGTGGGAAAACTTATTAAACTGATTTAAGTAATCAGTTTATAAGAGGTGGGGAGTGACGTGGAGGTGGGGTGTTGGTGATTGGCTGGTTTGTGTGAGTGGGTGACGTGGCAGGATGTGAGTGGAGGGAGTAATTTGGTTGTCTGGCAGAATAGGTCCCTTAACTCCTTTGTTTTGTTCAACTTGTAAAAAATAGCTATCAACTCCATTTTTCTTCACAACAACTTTGGACCACTTGTCAATTTTGGCACAAGTGTTTTGTAAACTTTAAACAAGGACTTCTTATGTAATTTCTTCATTCTTCAAGGACTGAACTTATAACATATTGATAATTTAGGGACCCAAATGCAAATAGAGAGTATTGCAAGGGTATAAATTGCCAAGTCTTCAAAAATGAGGGACCAATGTTGCCAATCTTCAATACTTCAAGGTCATTATTGGAAATTCCATTCTTGGGCCCGGTTCATTGTGCGGCTTCGTTTCCCGTGTTTTTTTTTTTGATTGATTCTTGTGATCTTTTTGTCTTTTCCTCAATATCCGTACCTAAAATACACAAGCAACAAATACGAGCATATATTTGGCACTTTTAATGATATTTTAAGCGTTTTAAGCCCAATTTGGACGATTAGACTATGTATAATTGCAGTCTCATCAGTGGTTTATGTGGATTTGTGCTTGCCTACTTCTTTTGTGTTGTTTCTTGTTTGAATTGAGTTAATTTAGCTTTTGGAACATGTTCATGATAGATTGTTGTAGTTAATTTTGCTTAAATCAGGAAAGTATAAGGGTGTTTAGTTTAGGTGTTTAGGAATTTGTGGTGACAACAAATGTCTAAGGTTTAGCCTAAGTTTGCTTGTTTAAGGTGTCTTAGTTTGGAGTCCAACTTCTGTTTCAATCTTTGTAATATTAAGTAAAGTTTGCTTTGGCTTTCTTGTTTATTTGTCTACCTAGAACAGCATGTCTACTTAAGTGTTTTTCTTTGATTTTGGTTTTTGAATCTTGGTGAATAGTTAGATTACACATTAGTTAAGGGTTGTTAGAGTCTTGTCTTAGGTTTTAGAGGTTTTTGGTCAAGTTTGCATAGCTATAAACCCACCTTGTGGATCACTGATTGCACCAGACCACCATGAGACCTACTAGACTCCATGTTTCTGTGATACAGTAAGCTTTTTTCACTGATTGCTTATTATTGACTCCCCACACTCCACTGAGTGTGGGGGTGCCTTTGGTATCCAACAACACCAAGAAACTTAGCTTAAAATCGTCCAAACTTGTTTATGTACTCATCAGTGGGAACTCCTTTCCCACTGATAGTGTTTTTCTTGCCACTACTCCACAAGCAGACAAGAACTTACCACAAGTCACTATCAACTTTTTGTTTTTTTGTCGTTAGTGGTAAATTTTCAGTGATTTTCATAGTTTTCAATTTTCCTAGGTTAAATTATTTATTTTAAGGATTTTAGAAAAAGTTATTTTATTTTTCTGTTTATTTTATTATTTTTTAGCATTAATTTAAAGTTAAATAAGGCTTAAAATTAATTTTTTCAACTTTTTCATTTTTCTCAAGTTTAGTTAGTTAATTTAGGATTTTTGAAAAATTAAAATTATTTTTCTCATTATTTTATTATTTTTTATCATTATTTTAATTTTAAATCAGTTTTTAGCCTTTAAAAAATAGAAAAATAGTTTTAAAATTTTTTAGAAAAATACTTTTTAGCCTTTAATTAATATAAGTAACATATTAGTTTGATAAAATATAATTTTAGACTTTTTGTTAATTATATTTAATTTTAGGGCTTTAATTAGCATTTAAAATTAAATATGTAATTAATAATAAGTTTTAAAATTTATTTATTGAAATTTTATTCTTATTTATATTATTTTAGATTTAATTTTGATTTTTAATTTATTTTTAGATTAAATTTTTATTTTCGTCGCGTTTTACGTTTTTTCGTATACGTTTAATTTTCGTCGTCGTCTAATATAAATTAATTAAAAAGGTTTTGAAAAATTTGGTTTCACTTTTATTTCAGTTAGACTTTTCTTAACTTAGATTTAATATTTGGTGATTTTTAGTGTAGTTTAGTTTTTCGTCGAGTTTTACGATTTTGTGTTTTCTTCGTCGTAGTGTAATTTAGCATAACTCGTCTTTTATTTTCTTTCTTCTCACAACAAAAAACGTTACTAATCCAAACATTGTTTTATAAATATTGGCACATAACACACACACCTCCTTCGAGAACGAACTCGCATTTATTCGGTTTTACGGTTTTCCTAAATCGTAGAGTTTAATACTTGCCCATTATACGCGTTTTTCCTAAAACGTGTACGATTTTACTACATCAGAATCGCAAATCAAATGATGGTGGAAAGGATAGAGGTCCGAGTAGACTCAAAGTTGGTTTCTAATCAAATCAATGGAACACATGGCAAGTTGTGACCGGATGATGAAGTACTTGGCCGAAGCAAAAATAATCACTGCAAAATTCTCGCACTTTTTAATCCGGAACATACCAAGAAGGCTGAATCAGAAGGCATACGTGCTTAGCAAACTAGCAACCATGGCATTTGATGATCTAACGAAAGAAGTGTTGGTCGAAGTCCTCAATGAGATATCAATTGGCCGAGGTAAGGTAAACACCATAATAGAAGAAGTGGAGGATAATTGGATGACTCTGATCATCAAATGCTTGAGGGATGGGATATGGCCGAAAGATAGGGAGGAAGCTCGATGTTTAATATTGAAAATTCATCAATTTGAATTGATAGATGGGGTGTTATTCAAAAGAGTTTACTTGGAACCAATGCTCCGATTTGTTGGAACGCTACAAGCTAACTATGTACTCAGAGAAATACACATGGGTTTATGTAGCATGCATCTGAAGCCAAGATCAATAGTTTCTCAAGAATTACGATCAGGATACTATTGGCCAAGTATGCACATGGATGCTAGAGAAGAGTTATGAAAGTGTGATTCATGCCAAGTTCATGCCCCGGTTGCGAGGCTTCCGAAAACGCTGATGAAGTCCATCATGGCACCCTGGCCATTCTTCCAATGGGGAATGGACATTTTAGGTCCATTACCTGCGTCATCCGGGAATTTCAAATACATAATAGTAGCTATCGACTACTTTACAAAGTGGATAGAAGCTAAGCCATTGGTTAAGATATCCAGAAGGGAGGTCATAAAATTCTTCTAGGACAACGTGGTGTGCCGATTCGGAGTTCCAAAGATTGTGATCACGGACAATGCTAAGCAATTCATCAATGAGCCATTCAAAATTTGGTGTTCGAACCTAGAGATCCAACAAATCGACACGGCTGTTGCTCATCCCCATGCAAATGGTCTAGTGGAACGAGCTAACAAAACTCTCATGAAGGAATCAAAACAAGGTTGGGCCGAGACAGATTTGGATGGGCAGAGGAGCTACCACATGTGATATAGTCTAACCGAACATCGCTAAAGCAAAGGAATGGAGAAACACCATTCAGACTCACTTATGGCTCGGAAGCAGTCATACCAGCCGAAATAGGGATGCCCACGTACAGGACCATGATGATAAATGAAAAGGAAAATGATGATGCCTGATGAGATTACATTTATACATAGTCTCATCGTCAAAATCGGGCTTTAAATGCTATAAAATATCATAAAATACCCCAAAATATGCTTGTGTTTGTTCATTGTGTATTTTAGGTACGGATACCTTGAATTAAACAAAAGATCAAAGGAATCAAGCAAAAATGAACACGGGGTACGAAGCCGCACAAAGAACCAGACCCGAATCATGAAATTCCAAAGAAGTCCTTGAAGTTTTGAAGAATTACAAGATTGGTCCCTCAAGTTTGAAGACTTGGCATTTTATACCCTTTCAAAACTCTAAAATTGCATTATGGTTCCTAAAATGTCAAGAGTATACATTATTGACCCTCGGTGAATGCAAAATATGCAAAAAGGTCCTTATGCAAAGTATGGAAATACAATGTGCCAAAATTGACAAGAGGTCTAAAGTTATTACAAATGGAAGTACAAGATTGTTGTTGGAACCTTGGCATACCACTTTTTGTAAAGATGAGGGGAATTTATGCCATTAAACAAACCCAAACCCATTAAAAACCCAACCAAACCCGAAAATCTATACCATACCCGGCCCTTTTACCGGACCTAGCCTATAAACCTACCCATACAAACTCCCCACGTCAACTCCCACTTAACATAATTATATTACTAAATAAAACATTTAAACGTGTTTATTTAGTATTATAAGGTGGCGTGTAAACAAATCCATTCTCCCTAATTAAGATCTACCACCGTTGTTCTTATATCCCCCAAACCCAAGAACCATAATCTTGCAAAATCATTAATCCTGTGATTTAGGGGATAATTAACTCCAGAACTTTCATTCTCACCACCCAAAAACGAAGCCCATCGCAAGATTGGTCCCCCTTTCCCCCAAGACCCTCCACGTGGTCTCCCCTGCCCCCTGCCCCTCTATATTTAGCAAAGATGGAATCCTACAGAGATATCAATGGACACCTATGCTTCCTTTCTCTCAAAGTCTCATTGAAAGGCCAAGATTTAGTCAAGCACAGTTGTACAACCCCTGGCATCTTCACATGAGTCTTGACCTCGGAATTTTTTGAATACTACACCAAGGGCACATTCGAGAATGAAGCTACTAGGGTTTTCTTTTTCTTATTTATTCTAGAATAATCATTAGTAGTATAAGTATAGGGTGCCTGTACCCATACTTCTTTTGTTACAATCTTTGTAAACCTCTTTGTTTAAAATAGTTGAAGTAAACTTGAGCCTTGCAAAAATTGTGTTCCATTTATTTTCATTGCACTTTAAATTCTGTCTAAGTTTATTTTATTTGAAAATTTTATTTTTCAAAGTATTGTATGAATTCAGTTTATCAAAATGTTTTTCAAAGATTTTTGTACAAACTTTTGAGAACCATTTTTATTTGAGATCTTATAAGTCTTGACTGAAAATCAAGAATTTTATGAGTGTTTTATAAAAGTGTTATTTTTTGTCATTTAAAATATTTGCAAGTAACTTTACCCAACATATTTTTTTTAAGTATTTCACTCTAGCAAAAGCTATATGCTATCTTATTTGACACATAAGCCAGCTTATAGGCTTATTTCTACTTGTTCTGTGTGGTTATTTCATTTATTACAGGTTTCAAGAAGAAGTGGTTGAAGTTCCAATGGTTCTGCCAAAACTAGGTGTCATAAGCTGGTCACTATAAAGCTGGGCTTATCGGAGGGTGTTAAGCTAGAACACGGTTGAGTAAGGTTGAGCTTACAGTTTTGATTGGTCTGGATGTGGGTTAATCTATGTAAGTTCCCTATTCCCATTTTACGTATCACTTTAAAATAGCTAGCTTAAGTGCTTTTTGCTTATTTGCTTTTACATGCTTAATTTATGCTTTTGTGTGTTTATTTTATGTGTTTTTAAGTTTGTGATGGTTACATGTCCTTTGTTTGCAAGTACTTAACTTGATTTGCTTCCTGCCTTGTTAAAGCTTGTGTTTTGCTCATTAACTTGTGTTTGGCACTAGTAGATACCTTGATTTAAGTTAGGATCTAGGTTTAAGTTCGATTGTAGCATGAATAAAAGGTTAGTATTAGTTGATTTGAGCTTTTGTTTGATTAAGTTTCCTTGAAAATAAAAAAAAAATCTTTGTTCTTCATTTTTCTGAAATTCCAATTCAGTAGGTATTTGTGTTATCTTATTGTTAACTGTGATATTTAAGGCTCGAATACACTTTTTGTCTGATATAAAAGGGACCTAATATAGGTCTAGGTGTTAGATTTGCCTTAGGATACATTATGGGCACATGAGGTTGCCCTGTTCGCCATATTCTGAGCTATTCACATCAGCAGCTCATGCTGCTTAATTTTGAAGAATCTGTTAGTCTAACTTGTTATTTAAATCTGTTTTGGGTTGGTTAGTAATTTAGGATCTTATTTGACAGCTTATAGGTAAAGTGAATTTAGCCAGAAATGTCTTGTTTGCTTATTGCCTATGCCAAAGATGCATTTTGCACAAGCAAAAGTGCATTTTTTCTGTCCTTCAATCGCAGTAGGGTGAACCTTTATTTTTAAATTTCATAATCTGAAATCTTAGATTTAGGTTAATCTAGGTTTGGGTTTCACTGGTTAAGAGTTTAGGTTTGCCAGGTGATGACGTATAGTCCCTAGTCGGGCTGGATAGTCCGACTCACGGGTACTACCCGCATCCATCAGGAATGGATTGATACTTATGCAATGCGCGCGCAGCCCAGGAGGCCTGGTAAGCCGTTGTCGCACATGAGGTTAATTACTTAACCAAGGTCCTCGTCGCAGTGTGATAGGATCGGACATAATATAACCTATATTATAGTTATATTCGCCTGAGGAAGAGGGATATACACTTACCTTAGTTAGGTGATAAAGATCAAGCTATTTGGAGTCATTATCTCTTCCTTAGGCCGCAAGAACAGGGCGCCCAGCATGGACTCTCTAGGTTATAAAGGGAACCCCCATGGTTCCACAAAGGTACGATACACACAATACCCTAAACGCTATACACTCAAATCGATTACTTACTCTCACCCGAGAGTCTAATCGTGGGTCACAAACCCACGGTAAGCCTAACGGTGTCTGTTTAGTGCGCATGGTCGTTCAAGCAAGTATCACTTGGTGTAAGAGCCAGAGACCACAAGACCCTGAATTAAGCCTAATTCGGGTCAAGCTCGGTCCATCCAACTTTTGTATCAACAAGTTGGCGCCATCCGTGGGACCCTACACTAAGCTCTAAAGTAATGATGAAAAGCGGCGCAAACCCGCCCCCACCAAAGGGGGAATATAAGAAGCCAACAGGTCCATACTCAATCTTTGAACCTAATAACCCAGGTCACAGAGGGAAGGGACTGCAAGTATCTTTCTCTCCACTAGTCACCTCTACCCTATAGACAGTTGGGGATGCATCGTCCTCTCGGGAGATCCCTGATCAAGGCCACAAGGACGCTCTGGACACAAGGGCTATGATAGATCCGCGAACTGAGACGGAAATTCCCCCCTCGACGAAGCAGATTATGAGCGACTACGTCGCAGAAAAATATGAGGCTTTGATCCCACTCATGAGGCCGCAGATGAGGGCGAATTCAACAAGAGATCTTCGGATCAGTCTAAACTTCACTAAAGAATTTAAGACTACGGAAGGGTCAAGACCTAACAAGGAAGCTAGAAAGGAAAAGAGAAAGAAAGAAAGAACGACTGAGATCCCAACATCTCCTTCAGATGCACCTCTCATTTAAGACGCATCGTCCTCAGATAGTTCTGAGAAAGGAGAGGACGGTTTCATTACACCAGTCAATAACCATCGGCTCACAAGCGTGAAAGACAGATTAGGGCCCGACCCTTAGGGTAGACGGAGTGCCCTTAAAAGACTAGGGCCCTTAGAAAGAGATTCATCTCAGGATCTGCAAGTTCAGGAAAGAAATAAGACCACTGGAAAGGCGAGCATAAGGGATTCCTCAAACGAAAATTCCTCGGACTCTAACTACAGCGATCGCCATCTTCGCCGTAAAAGGATCGATCTTTCGTCTACCGAGGATTCCGATTCTTCCGACTACGACAGAGAACACCGCAGGGCGCCCAAAAAACCAAGGATGCGCAGTGAAGATGAGTGGACCCTCCCATGGAGACGGGAGAAAGGAAGTGCGTTTTCAGAACGTATAACTACTTTCAAAGATAACAAAAAGAGACGCATGTCGTCGAATGTCAAAACCTATGATGGTACGACAGATCCAGATGATCACTTAAAATTTTTCGAATCTCAAGAATGGATAGAACAATGGCCAGAGGCCGTATGGTGCCACATGTTCAACTCAACGCTTATCGGGAATGCCTGGACATGGTTAGACCACCTTCCACGAAGGACCATTAATGGGTTCGAAGAGCTTAGGAGAGCATTCCGAAGAAATTATGTGCAACAAAAGAAGTACGAAAAAAGCCCTGTCTCACTTGCAAGAGTAAAGCAGATGCACAATGAAAGCCTTGAAGACTTCATGGAGCGCTTCAAATCTGAATGCAACAAGATTAAAGATTGCCCGAAAATTCTTAAACTTTCTGGATTTTTGGCGGGCATCACTAACCCGGACCTAAAAAAGAAATTGAATGACAGAACCCCATCAACGTTCGATGGGGTAATGAAGAAGGTCCGAGCATTTATTCAGGGCGAGACCGCAGCAGCGGATAGTAGGCAGATGACATCAGGCTATAAATACCAAGACCGGCCCAAGAAACAGTCATATGGTTAAAATATCAGTCGCACTCTGGATTTCCAAGGCACAACGAAACAAGGGCGAAATAACAACAATAGTAAGTTTCCCCACTGCAAAAGACCTCCAGGGAGATATTCTTATCAAAGGGTGCAGGCTTTCCAAAGCCTAGCCTAATGATAGGACCAGCAGACAAACGGGATAACACAAAGCATTGTGAATACCATGACGATAAAGGACACGCTACTGATGAGTGTATTCAACTCAAAAGGCAAATTGAGAGCCTGGTCAAAGTAGGGAAGTTAAACCACCTGATAAGAGACTGGAGGAAAAGCATGGACACGAAGAAAAGTGAACCGAAAAAACAAAAAGATAAGTCCATAACCATTTATATGGTGGAAAGGGAAAGGTCTTTTTTGCGGAGGAGAACGATCGCGGAATTTCCGCGCGATAAGGAGATAACGTTTCCTATTCTTTCATACATGGACTATAGAGTCGGGTCGTTGACCATTGACATAGCCCTCGGGGACCATGCTGTAGAGGGCATGTGCGTCGACGGAGGGTCAGCAGCAAACATATTGAACGAACATTCCTGCGCACAATTAGCATGGGAAATAAAGAAGGAGCTAAAAGACACAACACAAATCCTCACAGGGTTTAACCGTGATAAAACCCGACCACTGGGACACCTCTGCACATAGGTAACTATTAGAGGCGCGGGTCACTCGACAACGGTATGGATAGATTTCATGGTTGTGCGATCTCAATCATCGTACAACGGGATAATTGGACAGCCAGCACTAAAAACACTGCGAGTGGTACCTTCCACGGTACATGGTATGTTCAAATTCCCAGTGCAAGACGGCGTAATCACCATCCACAACATAGATACGCTCGAAGGGGAAAGCAGCACTTCCAGCCACAGTGCAAAAAGGAAGGACGCGGATAGGAGTAAGCGCAACACGGAATCCAGCTCACAAAGGAAGATAATGAGATGTATCTCGGAAGATTCTCATACTAAAAGCATATTTGTGTGCAAGGGCTCACCGTCGGGGCTCCCATGGGTCCTATTTACGACAGGTTCACTGGAGAGGGAGGACCAGATGCAGGTTTTATCCTCACAAATCAGGGCGATATAAAAATTACCTACACACTGTTGTTCGACTTCCTCGCAACTAGCATGGCAGACTATGAAGCCCTAATAGCAGGTCTAAGATTGGTACTCAGAATGGGCATGAAAAGCCTAGTGGCCTACACACATAACCCTGTGGTGGCGAGCAGGGTCGCGGGGTCATGCGTGTCGCGTGGGCATATACTAACCCAATACACGGAAAAAGTGACGGATATAACCAGGCAGTTCGCGGAGTTTGCTATGTGAAAAGTTTCAAAATAAAATGACGAAATCTCAGCTGACATGGATCAGTTATCAATTTTGAACACGGATAAACCTCTTAGTCACATGTTAGTTGATTTGATCTTACACAAAAGCATAGACGTGAATCCTGAGGCACAAACATGGATGACGCCTGTAAAACCCGCATAAAAATCCTTAGGACATTACGTACATGAAATTTCGTATAAATTTAAACTTCATGATTATTTAATAATACGATACGTGATACGAATACTTAACACGACTACTACGTATATTATTTTAGTACGACAAATAAATACGTATATTATTATTATTATTAATATACGACCTGAATTTACGGATAATAAGTAAAACCACAAAATAATAATTCACGTCACTTAATTCACGCGACACGAATAATTAACACGATTATTTTTACGTATATTAAATTAAACACGATAAGTCATTACGTATGTAATAATTACGTTTAGCACGTATTAAAGTAACTACGGAAATTCACGACACATTTAAACACGATAGCGCGTAATTTTAACAAGTCGTGAAATAAAAATAAAAATGTATAAGGGCTGAGTGTTGGGCTGTTTTGGACAAGAAAAGGAGGAAATTAAAGTGGGTCGTGGCCCATAAACAACACAAACCGACCATGACACAAAATAAAAGTCAGGGAAGGCTTTTTTTATGTTTAGTCGACATTCACAAAACAGAAACCCTAAAACCAAAAACAAGTCGTCGCCTTTTTTTTCTTTTTTTGGTGTTCTTTATGCCGACGTGTGAAGCAACAAAAACAAGGGGCATTCGTGGGTTTCATATTCAAGAATCAAGGTGTTGTTCGTTTTCAGTCCTAAATCCCTAATCACGCAAGATAAGTAATCATCAAATCCCTTTTTCTTCTATTTGTTAAGTTTATTTAGGTAATAATATGATAAACCGATTAATAATATGTTATAAGGCGTGGGAATCAATCAAGGTTGTAGGTTTGTGTTCGTGTTGTCAGATTACACACAAAACCGCAAGGGCGTATGGTTTTCCTCCAATCAGTGACTATCAACAGCCAAACAGGGGTAAGTAATAAGTAGCAGGGGGTGTTTGTCTTAATTAAAACAGTGGGAATAACATAGAGAGCAATGGGTACTTCTTAACAGAAACTAATAAGATTTGATTCTGGAATTAGAGACAGTTTAGCAACAGTATTTCTGTCGCAGTTTGTCAGGGCAGATTTGGGACAGATTTTGCCATAGTTTTAGCGACAGTTAGTTACTGTTAGCGACAGAAAATTCTGTCTCTAATCCAGTTATGAAGTTATGTAGTATTGTTGACTTGTTTAAGTGCGACCGAGACATGGGTGTCTCGGTAGGCTTGGGTACGTTGGAATACGTTCTTAAACATGATTAATTTAGGTATTATTTACAGGTTATGGTTAAATATTTTTACGAGACATAAGTTATAGTTAATTAATAGATTTTGCCTAAGTGTTTTATTTATGAAATTAAATAAACGTGACTTGATTTAATTAGTTTAATTATCTAGTTAATTTTAGGTTTATTAAATTATCATGTTATGATATAAATTACTATTCCAAGTAAAAACAATGCATTTTATTATTAACTAATTATTATTATTATTTTTAGCGTAAGTATTTATTAAGTAAACTTTACTACATGATCATGAATTATATATTTTATGCTTATTAACATGTAAGAATACGGATTACACTAATCAGAATACACGACTTAACTAGAAGCCGTAAAATAAGTCAAGAACATATAAGGCAATACAAGAACAAGTTAAGTTAACGTCAAGTAATTAATAACTATTAAGTATAAGTTAACCAAGCGACTCATACACGTCCTTCTTTAATATGTAGCATTTATGGAGTATGATCTTCTTCACGTTTTCATCTTCCACGTTATTCTTCGTTGCATTACTGGACGTGAGGTACGGATGTTGTTTCCTTCAGTATGGACAATTCCCTTTGGATGTTTGATTAGGTTTTCCCGTTTGCAGCCAGCTGTTTTCCCTATAGTCATGTGTGTTAAACACGTCAGGAAATGTTATGTTTATTTTAATTGCCTAAGCTATATACAAGCATGCCATGTTTCACCTAGTTACGGAGGTACCGTAACCATAGCATTAGAGGCACCGGTGTTATGACTCTTCTGCGGTGAGAGTGATTGCTCGCAGCGTCCCTTTACAAGTTTGGCCTTTATTATTATTATCATGTGGGGCGAATGGGTGCATCCTAGTTTACAAGTTTACAAGAATTTCATGGTGAATGTGGTGTGTGCCTTGCATCCTTCACAAGGAGCTTATCCCTCCTACTCGGCCTATTATAATTAGAGGCAACCCCTCTAACTGCATGACGAGGTCACCCCTCTATGTATTCATGCACGTTGATATATTTCATGACCTATATGAGCTCTTTGGCATTTAAATTACAATTTTCATGATTAAACAGCAGACTTTCAGTATTTACATGAACATGATACTTTTAGAATAAACTAGTTTATTACAAGTTACAAGTTTATTACATATCACCAGGTTTCCCATGACTTACATTATTCTGCTGCATTTTCACTATTATGCTTTCATTTCAGCCTTCATTTATGTTATGCAATTCCATGTTATTATTATATAGCCGCGCACTGAGCATCTCGCTCAGCCGTTTTCTCTTTTCATGTCCCCAAACGGCAGGTACACCAGGTCAGGAGCATGGAAAGGTTATGCATAGGATGGGAGCTATTTTATGTTCTGTTCTATCTCCATTACTTTTACTTTATGCTATGTTTATGAGTTTATGTTGGGGACCGATGTTTGATTCCGGTTATTCCCTATGGTCATGTATTGTTTTAGAACATTTATCTTGTATGCTTTGATGATATGCCATAATTATCCTATGACATTCCATTTATCCATATGTTCTTATATTTATGCTCCATATCTCCACGTATCACGTTCACAATTATTCACGTATCACGTTCACAATTGTTCCCGTATACGTCTCAATATATCTTGTACATCAATACTTTGGGTGTGCTTATACCAATAAGTATGACACTTAGTAATATATCGTTTCTTGTATCTTCTCATGTTATTTCTTATTCTATTTTATTCCATAAGTTCAGATATGTTCCTTTTCAGTCACTTCATGTTCCATGTTCCCTTCAGTCACATCATGTTCAATGTTCTCTACTATCACATCACGTTCATGTCCCTTCCAGAGTATCGTATCTCTAATTCGAGGACGAATTATTCTTTTAGAGGGGAAGAGTTGTAAAACCCGGATAAAAATCCTTAGAACATTACGTACATGAAATTTCGTATAAATTTAAACTTCACGATTATTTAATAATACGATACGTGATACCAATATTTAACACGACTACTACGTATATTATTTTAGTACGACAAATAAATACGTATATTATTATTATTAATATACGACCTGAATTTATGGATAATAACTAAAACCACAAAACAATAATTCACGTCACTTAATTCGCGCGACACGAATAATTAACACGATTATTTTACGTATATTAAATTAAACACGATAAGTCATTACGTATGTAATAATTACGTTTAGCACGTATTAAAGTAAATACGGATATTCATGACACATTTAAACACGATAGCGCGTAATTTTAACAAGTCGCGAAATAAAAATAGAAATGTATAAGGGCTGAGTGTTGGGCTGTTTTGGACAAGAGAAGAAGGAAATTAAAGTGGGCCGTGACCCATAAACAATACAAACCGACCATGACACAAAATAAAAGTCGGGGAAGGCTTTTTTTATGTTTAGTCGACATTCACAAAACAGAAACCCTAAAACCAAAAACAAGTCGTTGCCTTTTCTTTTTTCTTTTCTTTGGTGTTCTTTATGCCGACATGTGAAGCAACAAAAACAAGGGGCAATCATAGGTTTCATATTCAAGAATCAAGGTGTTGTTCGTTTTTAGTCCTAAATCCCTAATCACGCAAGATAAGTAATCATCAAATCCCTTTTTCTTCTATTCGTTAAGTTTATTTAGGTAATAATATGATAAACCGATTAATAATATGTTATAAGGCGTGGGAATCAATCAAGGTTGTAGGTTTGTGTTCGTGTTGTCAGATTACACACAAAACCGAGACCATCCTTGGTCTCGGTGGTGATTATGTTCCAACAGCCGCAAGGGCATGTGGTTTTCGTCCAATCAGTGACTATCAACAGCCAAACAGGGGTAAGTAATAAGTTGCAGGGGGTGTTTGTCTTAATTAAAACAGTGGGAATAACATAGAGAGGAATGGGTACTTCTTAAACAGAAACTGATAAGATTTGATTCTGGAATTAGCGACAGTTTAGCAACAGTATTTTTGTCGCAGTTTGTCACGGCAGATTTGGGACATATTTGGCCATAGTTTTAGCGACAGTTAGTGACTGTTAGCGACAGAAAATTCTGTCTCTAATCCAGTTATGAAGTTATGTAGTATTGTTGACTTGTTTAAGTGCGACCGAGACATAGGTGTCTCGGTAGGCTTGGGTACATTGGAATACGTTATTAAACATGATTAATTTAGGTATTATTTACACGTTATGGTTATATGTTTTTAGGAGACTTAAGTTATAGTTAATTAATAGATTTTGCCTAAGTGTTTTATTTACGAAATTAAATAAACATGACTTGATTTAATTAGTTTAATTATCTAGTTACTTTAGGTTTATTAAATTATCATGTAATAAGTGTGAAAACACTTATCCTTTTATCACTTATTTCTAATAATAACTAGACCAAAACGTATATTTTATGTCGTAAAAGTCAGAATTATGTGTGGTTTGTATTTTTATTGTGTTTTAGGACCAAAAGATGAAAAAGGAAGAAAACACGGCCTTTCACGGGCTTTTATCGAAGAAAACGAGAAAAGACGAAGTCAAAAGGTCAAGAGTGCAAAAAGAACGGAAGTCCAAGGCCTATTCTGAAGATTTATCGAAGAAAAAGTCTAAAGACGGAAGTTTAATGAAGTCGAAAAACTCAAGTATAAATAAGTGAAGAATTTATAAGACGAGTTTAATTAATCCCGAGACGACGTCGAGAAAAGTCGAAGAACTTAAAAGACGAAGAGCCGAGAAGAAAGAAAGAGGAGGCAACACATGCACCTCCCATTTCCCTATAAATACCCTCCTAAACACATTAGGAGGGGGGTTAGCTAGTTTCATTTTTCATTTTTTTTCTTTCTAGTTTTTAGAGAGAGAAAGTTTTAAGCTTTCTCTCAATAAGTTTTAATCTTTTCTTTCAAGTTAAGTTCTTTATAATCTTTGTAATTGTATTTTATTAATCAAAAGTTCAAGTTTAAGCTTTTAATCTTCAATCTTTTTCTTCCTTTCTTGATTTACTTTAATTTTTGATCCGAAAATTATATTTCATACGGTTTGATTTTGATTTAATGATTTCGTGATTAAAAGGTTCATCTTTTTATGCTTTTCTAAATCTTACACGGATTAAGCTTTAAGCTTTTCATGCTTATTGGCTTAGTTTGTGTTTAGCTTATTCACTTTTTAGGTTTGCTTAAAGTTTTAATCTTTTATGGTTTGATTTAAAAGATTGCTTATTTAAAGTTTTTAAAAGTTGTTATTCGTGCTTATTTAGTTTGTCTCATTATAGATTCGATCAAGTTTTGGATTGAGCTTATTAAAAATAGCTTAATACTTTTCTTATTTGCGAATACAAGTCATCAGAAAGGGTTAAACCCTTTTCCGATTGTACATTCCGATTGAAGCTTTGATATTCCGACTGCATCACCATCATTCCGATCACTAGGATCGGAAAAGGGTTTTAGCATTCCGACCTGGATTACTTTTTGGATTCCGATTGCATGGTTTTATCTTATTCCGATTAGTTTCCTTTTACACATTCCGATGAGATTCTGAAGGAAGCATTCCGATAAGCTTTGTTTTCCAATATTCTGACAGCAAGATTTTGCCATATTCCGATTACTTTCCGATTGGGGATATTCTGACGGGATCCCGATTGGGACATTCCGATGGGCTCATTGTTTGTTTTTACAAAGTTTTAATTTCCAACAAATTGCACGCTTACCGAAATCTCTATTTTTACCAAGTGTTTTTCTAATTTTGTTTTTAAGTTTTCAATCATTATTTTTAACTCGTCAATTTAGTTTAATTTTTAAAGCTTTTATTTTACTCAATGACATTTTCATATTTGGTTTTAGTTTAAAATAGATAATCAATCCATTTTCTTTTTCACCAAGAACGACTGAGTCGCACTCTTAACTAGTAATCAATTCGAAAAGATCGGTTTAACGAAATTTCATACGAGGAAAACCCTTGTATTAAATGGCGCCGCTGCCGGCTATTTTCATGAAGATTAACGGTTTTTTGTGAGAGACGTGTTGGATTTTGGGATCCGTTTACTTTTGAACGTTATTTTTCTTGCTTATAAATTTTCAAAAATCCATAAAAAATATAAAATTTTTAAAAATACAAAAAAAAATTAGAAAAACATAAAAACCAAAAATATTTCTTGTATATTTTGCTTTTCCTTTTGTAGGTGTGTATGCGTACTCGTGCTCGTAAGAAGAAAGTAGCTCAAGCCGAAGTCATTACTCCACCTATTGTCACCATGGACAATCAACCAATGATCGAGCTTTTGCAATCGCACGTAAAGGGAAACACCGATGCTATTGTCATACCCGAGATTGGAGCCAACAACTTTGAACTCAAATCCGGCTTCATTCAAATGGTCTCTGCTCAACCTTTCTTAGGGCGTTCGCTTGATGATCCTCATGACCATATTAAAAGGTTTCTTCAACTTACTAATACGGTTAAGTATAATGGGGTATCACAAGAAGTGATTCGCTTGCAACTTTTTCCTTTCTCCTTAGAGGGACAAGCCCGGAATTGGCTTGATAAGGAACCGCCACAAAGTATTCTTACGTGGACGGAATTAGAGACCAAATTCATCAACTACTTTTTCCCACCCTCACGTACTACCGCTTTGCGGAATGAAATCATTACATTTGAACAAAAGTACGGTGAGACATTTAGTGAATCTTGGGACCGTTTTAAGGAACTTTTAAGAAAGTGTCCACAACATGGTTTCACAAAAGTACATCAAATAAATACTTTTTACAATGGTTTAAGCATGAATGATCAAGATTCACTAAATAGTGCCTCGGGGGGTAACATTTTGGTTAAGTCTTCTAATGCCGCATGGGACATTATTCAGAACAAGTCTAGAGTGCAAACCAAGAGTGTTCGGACTAATGTGGCTAGTGCTAGCACTAATGAGAGCGACAAGAGAATTGATAAGCTTACTTCGCTTGTTGAATCACTTGCTCTCCAAACCTCTAATAACACCAACGCTATCAATGCCTAAGTTAATGCTATGAGTCAATCATGTGAAATATGCAGGGGATCTCATTCATACACCGATTGTCCTTCGACTCATGACAATCCGGAAAATGTGTATGCAACCAACGGTAACTTTTCTACAGGAGCCTATCAAGCACGTCCTCAAGGTGACCGCAACTTGCTCAGCTATCGCTCAAACAACTTTCTTTCACCACCCGGTTTTCCCCCACAAAACCCAAACAACCTCAATCGCAACAATCAAAACCAACCTCATGCTCCAAATCAATATCAAACCCAAAGAACCCCATATCCACCTCAAAGAAACAACCAAGTTTCCCAACAACCCGCTTATCAACTACCTGCCTACCATGCTCCTCCTCCCAACCAACCCACCGTATTTACTCACGAGGTTGAAACTTACATGAGGACTAATGATGCGATAGTGCAGAATCTTTAGCGGGAAATGGATAACATGAAAGCAGATATGGTAAAACAAGGAAATGATCTTCGAGCCGATATGCGAAACACTTTGGCAAGTCAAACGAATGATTTAAGGAACATGATGGCTAGTTTCTTCCCATGTAATCAAGCCTCTGGATCGGGTTCTCTCCTGAGTAACACCGTTGCTAATCCAAGAGGGGAGATGAAAGCAATCACCACCCGAAGTGGCAAAGGTTTAAAGGAACCCGAGATTCCTACACCTACACCGGTGATTGTGACAAAGGAAAACGAGTCCCCTTCTCCAATTCCTCCACCTTCTACTTCCACCCCTCCACCACCCAAGGATGTGAGTGAGAATTCCATTCCAAAGCCTTCATCTCAACCCAATATACCTTATCCCTCAAGGTTGAGGAAAGAGAAGTTGAAGAACAAGGATGATATTCAGGTTTCTAACTTTCTTAAAATGTTTAAACAACTGAATTTCAACATCTCCTTTGCCGTGGCTCTCACTCACATACGGAAGTATGCAAAAATGTTTAAATATCTTCTCAGTGATAAAGAGAAACTCCTTGATATCGCTCAGATCCAACTTAATGAGAATTGCTCTGTAGTGCTCTTAAGGAAATTACCAACCAAACTTGGTGATCCGGGTCGTTTCCTCATTCCTTGCAACTTCCCCGGGGTAGAGAATTGTATGGCCCTAGCCGGTCTAGGTGCTAGTATCAACTTAATGCCTCTAAGCATTTGGAAACAATTGTCTCTACCCGAGCTAGTCCCCACACGAATGACATTGGAATTAGCTAACCGTACGGTTGCTTATCCGGTGGGGATAGCCGAAGACGTCTTCGTCGGTGTCGAGAAATTCGCCTTTCCTGCGGATTTTGTTGTCGTTGACTACGAGATGGATCCCCGTGTTCCATTAATCGTCGGACGTCCATTCTTGAGGACCGGTCGCACTCTCATTGATGTAGTCGCGGGCGAATTAATCATGAGAGTTGGTGACGATAAAATCGTCTTCAACATGGGTAAACTTTCTAAGCAGCCTTCTGAAAATGAGAGCGTTAATTTCATTGACGTTCTTGATGAGGCTTGTGAAGAACATTTCAAAGACGCTTGGAAAAGTGGTTCTTCTTCTCTACCCATTGTTGAGACCGTTGCCTCTATTGCTCCATCACTAACTCCATTTGGAGAAAGTGATTTCATCTTGAAAGAATTTGAAGCAACTTTGGGAGATGTGGACTTGCAATATGACGATTCTCCCTCCAATTGGGATGAAGACATTCGTACCATTGAGAAACTTCTCAATGAGGACCATATTTCTCCACCATCTCCTAAGGATATCTCTATCGATGATCCGAATTTAACTACGCCTTCCATCGAAAATCCTTCGGATTTAGAGCTTAAGGACCTACCGTCTCATCTCGAGTATGTTTTACTTGAAGACAACAAGAAGTCACCCGTGATCATTGCAAAGGACTTGAAAGAAGAATAAAAATCCCGACTTATCGCCGTGCTGAAGAATCACAAGAAAGCGATTGCTTGGAAAATAACTTTTGCACACATATAATTCTCATGGAGGACGACTTTAAACCCACTATTCAAAGCCAAAGAAGGGTGAATCCCAAGATCCATGACGTTATCAAAAAAGAGGTTATCAAACTTCTTGATGCGGGAATGATCTACCCTATCTCGGATTCACCATGGGTTAGTTCGGTCCATTGTGTGCCTAAGAACGGCGGAATCACCGTTGTGCCTAATGAAAACAACGAGTTGATTCCTACTCGTCTCGTTACAGGGTGGAGAGTTTGTATAGACTATCACAAACTCATTGATGCTACAAGAAAGGATCATCTTCCCCTTCCTTTCATGGACCAAATGCTTGAACGTCTAGAGGGTAATGACTATTACTGCTTTTTAGACGGTTTCTTCGGGTATTTTCAAATTCCCATCAATCCCAAAGACCAAGAGAAAACCACATTCACATGTCCTTACGGAACATTTGCTTATAAAAGAATGCCTTTCGGCTTATGCAATGCTCCTGGGACATTTCAAAGGTGTATGATAGCTATCTTCCATGACATGGTTGAAGAAACTATGGAAGTCTCCATGGATGATTTCTCGGTCTATGGTTATTCTTTCTCTCATTGCCTTGCCAATTTGGAACGCATGCTTAAGCGGTGTGAAGACACTCGCCTTGTTCTAAATTGGGAAAAATGCCATTTCATGGTAAGAGAAGGCATTGTTCTTGGACATAAAATCTCCAAAGCCGGTCTTGAAGTCGACCGTGCTAAAGTGGATGTCATAGCCAAATTACCTCCACCTTCAATCGTGAAGGGTGTGAGACGTTTCCTTGGTCACGCGGGCTTCTATCGTCGATTCATTCAGGATTTCTCTAAAATTACTCGCCCAATGACCCACCTCTTGGAAAAAGATACTCCTTTTATCTTTTCTAAAGAGTGTCTTGAATCCTTCAATCTTCTTAAGGACAAGCTAACTAAGGCACCGGTCTTAGTTACCCCTAATTGGGAGCTACCATTTGAATTGATGTGTGATGCTAGCGACTTTGCTATTGGAGCGGTTTTGGGCCAAAGAGTGAACAAACACTTCCAACCAATCCATTACGCTAGCAAGATAATGATGGGGGCTCAATTGCATTATACCACTACCGAAAAAGAGCTTTTAGCTGTAGTGTATGCTTTTGAGAAGTTCCGCCCCTATCTTGTCCTTTCTACCACCATCGTTTACACCGACCATTCCGTATTGAAGTACTTGTTGACTAAGCAAGATTCTAAGCCAAGACTTCTTCGTTGGGTTTTGCTCCTTCAAGAATTCAACATTGAAATTTGTGACAAGAAGGGAGCCGAAAACCTAGACGTGAATCATCTAAGTAGACTTGAGGATCCTTATCAAGGGGATCATCCGAACCAAGAGATCAATGACTCTTTCCCCCTTGAGGCCTTAATGTCTATCAATCCAAATCTTGATGACACCCCGTGGTTTGCGGACATTGCAAACTATTTAGCGGGTGGAATTCTCAAGGAAGGGTTAACGTCCCAACAAAAGAAAAAGTTCTTTAAAGATATTGAACATTATTTCTGGGACGAACCTTACTGTTGGAAATACGTTTTTCGTATTTAGGAAGATTCGGTCACTCCAACAATATACTAAGTAGTAGCTCGTAGTCTAGACATCATTATTTAATAAACAAGCCCAAGCCTAGCCTACAACATGTGTTGGCTGGCCCAAATGTAAGCCCAAGCCCATGACAAGGGCTTGGGTATATAAACCCTCTCCTTAGAAGGAGAGGGTGTGTGGTTCTTCATTTTACACATAGTAAACATTTGTTTCTCTCTCTAGAAGTGTGTAATCCACCATCTCTCTCTCTCTCTCTAAAAACATAAGCAAGATTTACACTTCTACAAATGGAATCAAGAGCCATGGGACGATTGTTTGGTTTTTGTATTTGTGTTCTTGATTCTCTCTCCATTTTTGATCCAATATCACACGGACCAAATTTTTTTTGTGTTTTTATGTGTTAATCTTGTTATACTTCATCTTGTTACTTGTTTTAGTGATTTGGTATTGTTATTTGGGTTAAAAACACAAAAATTTTGGGTGTTTGATTCATTTTTTGACTTAGAATCTCGAATTGGTTGTGTTATTGTACTGTCCGAGAAAAGTGGGATTCATAGTACGATTTGTGTATTGTGATCGCATAAACCTGGGGTTTCTACTTGCGATCCAATAGCACGATCACATAATACGATCACTCGCTGCGATCACGAGTATGATCACTCGTTGCGATCACGAGTACAATCACTCGTTGCGATCACGAGTACGATTACACATTGAGATCGTTGAGTACGATCACGAGTGCGATCAGAGTACGATCGTTGGGTACGATCAAACGAGTGCGATCCAAGTACGATTGTTGGGTACAATCACAAGTGCGATCTGAATACGATCGTTGGGTACGATCAAACGAGTGCGATCCAAATACGATCAGAGTACGATCAAAGTGAGTGCGATCACCAATACGATCTGAGTACTATCATAGTGAGTGCGATCACAACTATTATCTGAGTACGATCATAGTGTGTACGATCTGAGTACGATCACCACTGCGATCAGGTGTTGTGATCCAACATTTTTTCAAAAACGTGTTTTTGAAAATTTTTAACCGGGTGCAATTTTGACTTGGATTTTTTGGTTTATCGAGGACATAATTTAGGGTATTTCAACATTATTTCTCGGCTTTAACACACAACAACAAATACATTTACTTTCTTTCATTGACCGATCAACTTTGTAAATCTTAACTTATTGAAATGGAGTACACATCTCTAACGGATAAGTCCATCCTCTCAGGTACGGATAATCGTCCACCAATGTTGGTGAAGACTATGTATGAGGAATGGGCTTCCCGAATGGAACTTTATATGTTGAACAAGGAAAATGGACATCTTATTTGGGCATCGGTGCTCAATGGACCATTGGTATATGGTACTGTGACAGAAGGTGCTGTTACTCGTCCTCGCACAACGGGTGAATTAACTAGAGATGCTAAGATACAAGACAAGTGTGATAAACAAGCTACAATTATCATTCTCCAAGCCCTTCCTCCAGATGTCTACAAACTCGTCAGCAAGCATAAAGTTGCTAAAGAGTTATGGGATAGAATTCGTGTTCTAATGCAAGGCACTTCGTTAACTAAACAAGCACGAGAGTGTAAGCTTTATGATACTTTTGATAAGTTTGCCTATGTGCCAGGAGAGACTCTCAATGATTACTATCTGAGATTTACCCTATTGTTGAGCTCAATATCTATGGCATGGCAATTCCTACCTTTCAATTGAACACCAAGTATTTGAACACTCTTCCTTCATAATGGAAAAAATACGTGACGGATGTTAAATTGGCTAAGGACTTGCATAACACCAATGTGGATCAACTTCAAGCATTTCTTCAACAACACGAATGCCATGTGATTGAGGCTCGGTTGTCTAAACCTCAAGTTCATGATCTACTTGCCATGTATGCTTCTCAACAAAACCTGGCTTATACATATCAACAACCATCATACTTGCAGCAACCACCACCACACACCTATCAGCAACCACAGCAACCATCTTATCAACCACTAATGATGTCACAACAAGCATTTCAACAAATTGTTCATCAACAATCTTTTCCACAACAACCAACATATCAGACATCGCCATCACAAGCCAACACTTCTCCAATGGGCTATACTCCTCAGCAAGGATATTTTCCAATAGAAGTACAACCAGCGCAAGCTTTCTACTCTAATGAACTTCTACCAATCCAAGCACCGGTCTTTACTCCAAATGATACGCCAGCTAATGTACTAAACCATCTCACTGCCTACTTGTCAAAACTTGTTGCAACTAGAGGATTTCCACCAACAAACAACCAGCTCCGCACCTCCTCAAATCCTCGACAACAAGCTACTGTTCAAGATGGTCAAGTAATAGTGCAACCTATTCAGGGAAGGCAAAATTCATATGGACCTCCTACAAGGACTGTGAATGCTCAAGCTGTGAATTCTCAAGCTAATGGAAATGGAAGCCCCGTTGGTCCTCAAAAGGTTGTGACTTGCTATAATTGCCGAGGACAAGGTCATATGGCTAGGCAATGCACTCAGCCGAAAAGGAGAAGGGATGATGCATGGTTTCGTGAGAAGATGTATTTGGTTGATGCTCATTCTAAGGGGAAGATTTTGGATTCAGAGGAGTTAGCATTTCTTGCAGACCCAGGGGCAGCAGATACTGAAGGCATTGCAGTCGTTTCTACTTCTAATGCAGCTTATCAAGCAGATGATCTTGACGCATATGATTCTGATTGTGATGACATTCACTCTGCCCAAGCTGCTCTCGTTGCTAATCTCTCTCACTACGGTTCTGATGTCGTCAGTGAGGTGCCAACCACATCTAATAATAATGATGATAACCAACATCAAGTTGGGCATGAAAATGAAAACCTCGAACAACATTCGGGGACTAGTAACTCAAATGATGTGGTACCCAATCCTACACATTTGAGTGAACCTCAACCAAATGCTACGACGGGTATGGAATCTTATGCTCAACATGATTTGGTCATGGTGCCTAAACTTATTATTGATCAAATGCATATGGCCCTCAGACAATCCGTAGATACAAGTTCCACCCTAACTGCTGAGCTTGCGTTGCATAAAGAAAAGGTCAAAACTTTTGAAATGGTCCCTCAAGCAGAGAAAATAACATGTTCTGAATTTGACCAATTTCGTTTTGAAAAGATTGAACACTTGAAAGAAATAGAATCATTAAAAGCTAATCTTTCCAATGAATTAAAAGCAAAAGAGTCGGTTGTCAATGATTTTCAGAAACTTGAAATGGATTTTGAAACTCTCGAGTCTAAAAAGGTTGAATCAGAAATTAATGCTACCAAACTTCTTAAATTCAAGGAACAACAACTTTTAAAACAATACGCTTCCACAAAAAAGTTTCATCTTTTAACTAAATCATTTAAAGAACTCGAACTTAAACGTCTTAAAGATTTACCACCTAATCCCGGTTATGCAAAACAAGCTCAGGAATATATTCCGTGTCTTTATGATATGACCCTAATTGGCAAATCGAAAGAAGCACCTTTTGTTCGTAGTTCTGAGGAGACACAGTCACTTGCGGATGAAACTCATTTTAAAATGCTTTCAAAATTCCATACGATTGATTATGATCAGTATAACAAAGATCAATTGTCTAAGAGGACCCGCATTCGCTTACAAAAGGAATTAGCTGAATTGACAGTTCTTGTGCCCCAAGTTTGTCAAATGAAAACCCTCCTAGTACGTCTCCTACACTTGTCAAAACGGATTTAACGAAGTTAATTCCACCGGTAAGTAAGGCGTCCGTTAACTTAAATGCGTTACACCAACACTTAGCCGATTTTGACAAGGTCATTTTGGAACGTACGACGGCCTCGGCCATAACGGAAGGTGAATGGAACTTTGAGCACACTAGAGTTGCGTCCCGAAATGAAATTGTTCCGTTCATAGACAATGTTAAAGCTTGTCTTAGTAATCTTGATCAAGATTTGCTTTTGGAAATAGAAGAAGTTAGACGTGTTTTCAATGAAATGGATGATGCTTATGAAAATAGTTTACTTGAAATAGAACGGGTTTCACGCCAAAATGATCAGCTTCTGAAGCAAGTGATGTCTCATGATATAGTTTCTGTCTGTGTGAATAAAAGTGTTGATAATGATTCTATTGTGCATAATGTTGAATCTGTGGATAATGTGGTAGATAGTAATTGTCACGAATCTGACACTGAATTTTTAAAGCTTCAAGATTCATATTCTTCGCTTTCAAAACGTTTTGATGAGATTCAAACACATTGTATTTCGGTTGAATGCAAGCAACAATTTATTCAAGAAATCTTTGAAACGTCATTTGAAGGTGTTAATATCGATGATGCAAACTTTAAAAAGAATTTTCGATTGAATTTACAATCAAAACAGCGTCAGCCAAGTGACAAAGTTGCTAAATCTTTGCCGATAGACATAGAGAAAACTAAGGAGCTTAACTGTGTGAACGTACTTGAGGCTGCTGAGAATTTTAAACTTGATCTAGATAATCGAGTTTCCAAGATTTTGTCCAAAGTTGATAACTTAAAACAGAAAGATACACGACTCTTCGATTCAGTAAAGCCCGCATGTGTTGATAACACTGCACAGAATCAATCATTGATTGAACAACTGAATCAAAAGTAGGTGGAAATATCTGATTTGAGGGAACAAATTTGTGATAAAAATCTGGTCTTGGCTGAGTTAAAGGAAATACTTCGTACTCTAAAAGGTAAGAATGTTGTGGATAAAGCAGCCACTATCTCAGCATCGTCCTCTAGTGCAATCAAAAGGAACCTTATAGCCGTCACACCATTTAATAAGGGCCCTAGGACTAAACCATCTCAAACTTTGGTCACTAAAGATAATGCGGAATCAAAACCAGCTTCTAATATTCCCGTGTTGCCTTCTACAGGAGTAAGCACCACTACTAAGGCTCAAAGATCTAAGCTTAAAAGAAACAAGAAGAATGATAGGATCTTGCCCCCATCTAATAGTCAAGTGAAGAAGAAAGTAGAAGCCATCCTAGGAATGTTATTTCTGTTTTGAATAAAAAGAATCATGTAGCTAAACCTAAAGGCTCTGCAGTTGTGTAGCGTTCTAAGCCTACTGTGAATTCTAATTTGAAATGTTGGAATTGCAATGAATGTATGTTTTCTAGTCGTCATGATTCTTGCCTTATTGACCATGTGAATGAGATGCATGCCCGGAAAAATGGATTAGAATGGAAACGGACTGGGAAAGTGTTAACCCAAGTTGGTTGGTCGTGGCGCCCCACTGGTAGAACTTTCACTATAGTAGGAAATACGTGCCCTTTAACTAGGATCACTCCCACTAAAGTGAAGAAAGAGTGCCCTTTAACTAGGATTACCAAGGCTACCAAAACACAAGCGTGTCCTTTAACTAGGCACATTGACACTACTATAGGAACCAAGTGCCCTTTAAATAGGTCTACTCCCACTGTAGTGCCCGCGAATAATCCAGAACCTAAGAAAGTTGGAACAGTAAAACCTGTTAGTGCTAAAACTCACATTAGAAAATGCAGGAAATCTAAAGGTCTCATAAATGCTAGCAATTCTGATAATCTTATATCTCTATCTTCTAACACTCCGGAACCAATAGTTTCCAATGCATTGTCTACTGTTGTTGTTGAAAACAGGTGGTCCAAATTGTTCTCTGGTATTTTGACTCTGGTTGCTCCAAGCATATGACCGGAGATCGCTCTCAGCTCAGAAATTTCGTCAGCAAGTTTCTTGGTACGGTTCGATTTGGGAATGATCATATTGCAAAGATAATGGGTTACGGTGAATATCATATTGGGAATGTTATAATTTCAAGAGTGTATTATGTGAAATGTCTCGGTCACAACTTATTTTCTGTGGGACAATTTTGTGATGCAAACCTAGAAATCGCTTTTCGAGAGCATACCTGCTTCATTCGTAATTTGGAAGGGGTTGATTTATTGAAAGGTACTCGAGGGAATAATTTGTATACTTTGTCTCTACAAGACATGATAGCCGCTTCTCCCATATGTCTTCTCTCTAAAGCATCGAAGACTAAGTCATGGTTATGGCATCGACGGTTATCTCATCTTAACTTTGACGCTATTAATCCTTTGGCGAAAAATGAACTTGTTCGTGGTCTTCCTAAACTTTCATTTCACAAGGATCATTTATGTTCCGCGAGTACAATGGGGAAAAGCACTATGAAATCTTACAAACCCAAGACGGAAGACACCAACCAAGAGAAACTTTATCTGTTGCATATGGATCTTTGTGGGCCAATGCGTGTTGAAAGTCTTAGTGGTAAAAAGTACATCCTCGTCATTGTCGATGATTACTCTCGGTTTACATGGGTGAAATTTCTTACAACAAAAAATGGGGCACCGAAATTCATCATCGGATTTCTCAAGATGATTCAAGTGCGTCTCAACACTACTGTCCGACGCATTCGTACAGATAATGGAACCGAATTTGTGAATCAAATCTTGCGTGATTATTATGAAGAAGTTGGCATATCTCATGAAACATCTGTTGCACGCACTCCACAACAAAACAGTGTCGTTGAAAGGCGAAATCGCACACTTATGGAAGTTGTTCGAACGATGTTAATTTACGCAAAGGCTCCATTGTTTTTATGGGCAGAACAGTATCTACAGCAGTGTACACCCAAAACCGGTCACTAATTCGTAAACGCCATGGTAAAACACCTTATGAGCTTCTCCATGGTAATGTACCAGATTTATCATATCTTCATGTATTTGGTTCTCTTTGCTATCCAAATAATGATGGTGACAATTTGGGAAAACTTCAACCAAAGGCTGATATTGGTATTTTCATTGGTTACGCACCCGCAAAGAAGGCATACCGAATCTACAACCGTAAGTCTCGTAAGATCCTCGAAACTATGAATGTTGATTTTGATGAGCTGACAGCAATGGCTTCTGAGCAAAGCAGCTCTGAACCCGTACTTCATGAAATGGGACCCAGCAACATTAGTTCTGGTCTTGTCCCAAACAACCCTACTTCATCATCATTCACACCACCTTCTAGGACTGAATGGGATACGTTGTTTCAACCGTTCTTTGATGAATTCTTTACTCCTCCAAGTATTGTTGCTCCAGAACCTGAGGTAATAGCTCTGATAACCGAAGTTGTCGCTCCAGCAACCGTTGCACAATCAGATACGTCTGCACCTACAATTGGTCAAGATATACCTTCAACAAGTAATTCTCAACCAACACATGTTTCAACTACCCATGTCATGCCTATTGATGATGAAGAGGATGATGATGATCACGATTTGGAATTCGCTCAAATGCGTGAACTTCCATTCTTTGGTGTACCAATTCCCCACCCTAATCAAGCCGGGTCCTCCACCTCAGAGGAAGCTCCTACTACGTTTACTCCAATCCACGGATTCGTGAACATGACAGCAAGTGGACAAATGATCATCCTATAGATTCTATTATTGGTGACCCTAATCGTCCGGTATCCACACGAAGTCAGTTACAAGAAAATGCAATGTTTTGTCATTTTGATGCTTTCCTCACTGAAGTTGAACCTAAGACATGGCAAGAAGCTTTTACTCAATCATGTTGGATAGAAGCTATGCAAGAAGAACTTAATGAGTTTATACGTCTTGAAGTATGGGAACTTGTCCCATGCCCGGATCAAGTGTAGTTACTCACTTTGAAATGGGTTTACAAGGTGAAACTCGATGAGTTAGGCGGAATATTGAAGAACAAAGCTCGACTAGTAGCTCGTGGAAACAAGCAATTATTAGGCATCGACTTTATGGAATCATTTGCACCTGTTTCCCGTTTGGAAGCTATTAGACTATTCCTCACTTATGCAGCCCACATGAATATGATCGTCTATCAGATGGATGTGAAAACGGCATTTCTGAATGTTGAAATCAAGGAAGAGGTCTATGTTCAACAATCGGATGGTTTTGTGAATCCAAAATATCCTAATCATGTGTACAAGCTTAAGAAGGCTCTCTATGGGTTGAAGCAAGCTCTTCGCGCATGGTATGATCTATTGTCACAATTCCTCATCACGCAAGGCTTCGCTAAAGGCAAGGTGGATCCCACGCTGTTCATTCAGAAACGAGGTAAAGATATGATTATGGTACAAATATATGTTGATGATATTATATTTGCAGCCTCGACCCAAACTTTATCCGACGAGTTTGAGACACTCATGTCTTCCAAGTTTAAGATGTCAATGATGGGCAAGGTATCATTCTTCTTAGGTCTTCAGATATCTCAGAGTCCCAGAGGCATCTTTATCAATCAATCCAAGTATGCCCTTGAATCGCTAAAGAAGTATAAGATGGAATCTTGCGACCCCGTGGATACTCCAATGGTGGAACGAACTAAGCTTGATGCAGATCCACATGGAGTTGTTGATCCGACACTGTACCGTGGAATGATTGGTACTCTTCTGTATATTACAACTAGTCGACCTGATCTTCAGTTTGCTATATGTATGTGTGCTTGGTATCAAACTCGACCTACCGAGTTACACTTGGCTACTGTGAAACGGATCTTTCGATATCTTAAAGGAACCATTAATCGGGGACTTTGGTATTCGAAGGACGCTTCGATTGCACTAATGGCATATGAAGATGCGGATCACGCGGGTTGTCAAGATACAAGGCGTAGCACGAGTGGAACTTTGCAACTACTAGGAGATCGACTAATCAGTTGGGCATCGAAAAGGCAGAAAAGTGCTGCAATTTCAAGTACGGAAGCAGAATACATAGCTATGTCCGGTTGCTGTGCTCAAATTCTCTGGATGAGATCGCAATTAACCGACTCTGGTCTAGGTTTCAACAAAATTCCGATGTACTGTGACAACAAGAGTGCAATTACCTTATGCTGCAACAACGTTCAATTCTCCCGGTCGAAGCACGTTGACATTCGCTACCACTTCATCAAGGAACAAGTGGAAAATGGAGTAATCGATCTTTACTTTTTCCGATCTGAGTATCATTTGGCGGATATTTTCACGAAGGCTTTAGATCGCGCTCGAATTGAATTTTTGGCCGACAAGCTAGGAATGAGAACCTTCTCGCCTGAGACTCTTAAGGAATTGGCAGATGAAGCGAAAGAATAGTGATGGTAAACTATTCTCCGTATCCTTGGTGATCATCTGTATATATTGTTTATATTTTTTATCCACAAAAGCAAAATACAAAAATATAAAACCATATAAAAACCATAAAAATTGAAAAATCTAGAAAAATCCAAAAGTATTTTTACTTTATTTTTCAAAGGCATGTCTTTTGGTACGATAATATTTACGGCCTTATAAATGTCGATTAATATTGACACGGCGCCATAAATAGAGTTCGTACAAAAGTTGAAAATATTTCATAGTACATGCCAATATGGCTTGTAGTTATTTCTGACTGCAACCCGGTTTTCATATTAAAGTCAAGTATTTCTTATGAAATCTTTGGCTCTCAACGGGAATTAATTTTCTCGGGCAAGGTTTACTTTAAAACCTTGTAAGGGATCAAGTTTACTTTATACCTTGGTCTCACACAAATCTATGTACGCATCAGTGCATTTATTTGTCACAACAAGAGAAATCTTGTTTTTATGAAGCTATCATCTCTATAACCATAGTAATCTACAATTGGTATCTACATACTCGACGATGCGACTACTCAACTGACGACTACAGCTCTTTCAATAGACCACGGGTCAACAATTGAGGGGGAGCAATTGTCAAGCATTCAGAATCTTCGATGCCGAACGTGCCTAGTTCACAAGTTGGTGTCAAGACAACAATACCAATCGTACATGTGGTGTCAAGAGATGACTTCAGACGTGACGAGGCGACCAACATATGCTGACAAGAACCATTTGATCTTATCATATGATGTTCTCATCTATCAGGTCCAACCTTGTGAATTCTTTTCTAATATGGTGAATATGTGATCATGTTACAAATCAGTATCATATCTCATACATTTGGTATCATGAAGATAAAACAGACTTGCATTTTTCTTCCTAAAACCTTTGTTAAACCTTCATTAAATCAATTGATATTAAAAACATCGATTGGGTTAATATTTTTAAAATGGGGGAGAAAATGTGATTTAATATGGGAAATTATCAAAAATGGTTTGACTTAACGTGATGGCTCATCTCGACATGTGCGAAATGTTTTCGAATATCGTGGCATATGTTAAGGGTGAGCAAAACGGATTTGCACATCAAAATGGATTTCATGGTGATTTATACTTACCCTCAACCCATTTATTTCACGTCGATGAAGATTGTGGTGACATAAGGATGGTAGGATAGGTTAAGTCCAATGATTCCTCTAGAACCGGAGGAATCTTCCCAAGGACATTCCATAGCTAAAAATAGTAGTCCTTAGGAAAGATGGAGAAAGATTGTGAACGTAGCTGAATGTTGACCAAGTACTTAAGTTAGCACTGGAACAATCACAACAAGGTTCTAGTTATGACGTATTGGTAAGCATTGAAGGGGTTGAAGAATGAAAAAGAATTGTAAAGATAAAGGGTGTAAAGAAAGAAGCCCTCCTTACAACCTTAGGCAGAAACCGGGTCAATACATATGCTATTGAGATCATTTTTAATGATTCTTGATATTGAAGATAGACATCATGGACCCAGTGATGCAATGCACAACCCATCCCAGCTAACTCAGATATCTCTTAAAAGATATTTGTTTTATTCACACGGATACAACGCATTATCTATTGATTTATTCACTCCGAATAAATTGGTATTGAAAAGGTGGCACTCCTCTCCAGCCTCCGATCACTAAAATCCAAAGTGCGCGATCGAGTCTAGAGCCATTTGAGATCATCAAATATCTCATTAGGACACATTTCCATAATTCCTTGCTTCTTCACACACTGTGAAAAGTAAGAAAGATCTTAAGAGTCCTACACAAAATCTTCATGATCTTGCCTGAACATCCGAGTAATACGGAAGTATTTACAATGAAGATGGAAATCCTTCTTGAGAGAACATTAAAAAGCTCATGGTAGGTGACTTGTGCGATTCTTTATGAATCAAACTTGTGATAACTGGAAAGCAACAGTGGTTTAATTCTTAACTGAATTTAAACACATTCTAGGCCTCTACGCAATATCTTAGTGATCTTGCCAGAACACTCAGAGTGATACCTTAGTGTTCACGGTGATGAGTGGAAATCCTTCTAGTGTTAACCTCAAACAGCACTTGGTAGGTAACTTGCAAGATTCTATACGAATCAAGCTCGTGACAACTGGAAAGCAACGATGGTGCAATTCTTTAATGAATCAAACTTGTCCAGGAATCAGAATTGACGTATGCAATCATGCGGATAATTTTATCCAAATGATTCACTCTTTACGTTCGCAGTCAGCTTTGGACGGTCGAGTAAAGAGAACGGGTTTACCCGCAAAATCTTGTCAAGGAGATTTTTAATTAAATCTACCTGCCACAAGTACGATATTTTATATCGTCCAACGGTCTTCACCGACCGGAGGTAAAATGCTACCGAATTAGAATGAAATGTTCAAAGACATTTCGTTCGTGTCTACTTATGTTACGGCATTTGAAGACGGTGGCATTGCGGAATCCGAGAAGAAGTCGTCCCCGCATGCTTATACTTTATGCACTTAATACCTCATCTAATTTAAGAAAGCCTAAAAGTTAAGTCTTCCGATGTATCAAACTCTGAAGCTTTCAAGAATTACGAAGGTATAAGTATGTGGGACATGGTGTCACGAAGAGGCGAAGATCACAAGTGATAGATGCACGAGATCAAGGCAAGAGATTAATTCTCAAGATTGATATCAAAGATCACAATCAGCATGTTCACCAAAAAAGAAAAAGAAAAAAAAGACGAAGACTAGGAGCTCACGACAAGCATGGTATGCTAGGTTTATTTTATTATTGTAACTAGGGTAACACCCTTGTTTGGAGTGACCTACCTTAGGGGGAGATTGTTGGAAATACGTTTTTTTAGTATTTAGGAAGATTCGGTCACTCCAACAATATACTAAGTAGTAGCTCGTAGTCTAGACATCGTTATTTAATAAACAAGCCCAAGCTTAGCCTACAACATGTGTAGGCCGGCCTAAATGTAAGCCCAAACCCATGACAAGGGCTTGGGTATATAAACCCTCTCATTAGATGGAGAGGGTGTGTGGTTCTTCATTTTACACATAGTAAACATTTGTTTCTCTCTCTAGAAGTGTGTAATCCACCATCTCTCTCTCTCTAAAAACATAAGCAAGATTTACACTTCTACACTTACGTTTTCAAACAATGTGCGGATCTTGTCATTCGTCGATGTGTTGATGGACCGGCAGCGGTACAAATCCTTGATGCTTGCCATAAAGGACCCACCGGTGGTCACTTTGGTCCCAATTACACCGCGAAGAAAGTATTCGACTCGGGATTCTATTGGCCCTCCATTTATCGTGACGTTCACGAGATGGTTAAAAATTGTGATGCTTGCCAACGCCAAGGCAAGATCACACGTAAAGATGAGATGCCTCAAAATTTCATACAAGAATGTGAAATCTTTGATGTATGGGGTATCGACTTTATAGGGCCATTTCCATCATCTAAAGGGAACAAGTATATCCTCGTAGCCGTTGACTACGTTTCTAAATGGGTTGAAGCCAAGGATCCCCCTACGAACGACGCGAGGGTGGTTGTGAACTTTCTGAAGCAACTTTTTGCTCGATTCGGTGTTCCTCGTGCTATCATCAGTGACCGCGGGACTCATTTTTGCAACGATCAATTCGTAAGAGTCATGGCTAAGTATGGTGTTAATCATCGTCTTTCCACCGCTTATCATCCCCAAACTAATGGGCAAGCCGAGATATCTAACCGCGGATTGAAGCGAATTCTGGAGCGTATTGTGGGAGAACATCGTGCCTCGTGGCCGATAAGCTAGATGATGCTCTGTAGGCTTTCCGTACCGCTTATAAGACCCCGATTGGTTGTATACCTTATCGTCTTGTGTACGGGAAAGCATGCCACCTCCCTATCGAGCTGGAACATAAGGCATACTGGGCCTTGAAATGGGCCAATTTCGACATCAACAAAGCCGGCGATCTTTGGAAGATTCAATTCAATGAGCTAAATTAACTAAGGAATGAAGCTTATGAGAACTCATTGATCTACAAGGAGAAGAGCAAGATCATCCATGATGCAAGGATTAATAACCGAGAGTTCCACGTTGGTGATCAAGTCTTACTTTTTAACTCTCGGTTTAAGATCTTCTCGGGAAAGCTGAAGAGCCGCTGGTCTGGTCCATTCACCGGCGCCAAAGTCTTCCCATATGGCACCATTGAGCTTTCTCAGCCAAATGGGACCAATTTTAACGTGAATGGCCAGCGCGTGAAGTTGTACTTTGGTGAGGACATCTCTCATGAGATGATTCCATCCCTCACCACGTTTCCCTTTAATTAAGTTCTGGGTCGAGTCAGGCTCGTGACTCGGTTAACAAAAACAAGCGCTTCTCGGGAGGCAACCCGTGATCTATTCCTTACCGTTTTTATGATAAGTGTAGGGGGAGCCCTGTATGTGTCTGTTGTCTTGTTTCTTCTTCTGTGCAGGGATTAAAGCTTCAAAGATCTATTCTCGATGACTTTTGACGAACCGTGATCCCGTGTACCCGTCTTCCCGGTTCTATCCTAAACTGTCGTGATTCAATTTTTCATATCTTATATGTTCACATTGAAATCACTATAGTTTTCCTTTCCTTAGCAAGATTTAAATAGCGTGCACAATGTCCTAAGTGTAGGGGAGTTTACTCCCACATGATTAAACATTGAAGACAATGTTTATATCAAGTGTAGGGGGACTTCTATCAAAGTAAGTGGTCTTTTCCATGAATTTGCCCTCATTTTAACCGGAAAACTTGATTTTTCAACATTTTTCAAAAATTTTAATCTATTTTGGCCTAATAGTTTTTCCTTTGTTAGCATTATTTACTTTCTTTGCTAAAATAATTTTTAATAAAGTGGTTTTAAATTTTTCAAAGTCGTGAATATTTTGACTCAACCCGAGTTTACTTATCTAAGTTTACTCTAGCTAGTATCCTTAACGTGTTTAAGTCAAGTTTTGCTAGGCTTTTATATAGGGAACTTTAAAATGTGAAAGTCTTAACTCTCACGGGTTAAGAACGAGAACTTTTGGCAAGTTCCTATAACTGATCCTAGAGAGTCGTTTATCAAGGGAACTTTAAAATGCGATTTCTAAACTTGAAAAAGTCTAAGAATTTGCAAGATCCTATAGATGACCCGAAAACCCAAAACTTTGATTTAATTGGCTAAGCATCCACGAGTCTCATTCCTTGAGATTTTAAATTGTGGAGAACGAGAGATGATAGAGTCAATTATAAGTTTGGTATTCTTTTGTGAATTTATGTGAGTTGATTATAAGCCTATTCTCCCATCGCTTGCTAATAAATTTATCTGCAATAAATAAGGTTGTACGATTTGAAAAGTTACTTAGCTTCTAGCACAAGATCGTTTAAAAGTTGCTCTGTATTAATTAGAGTTCATAGCCAAGGCATAACTTATTAAAGCGGGATGCGAAGATTGGCGAGTCCGAAAAGGCCCTAACAAGGCATGAGGGCTACATTTTGTTGCTAAAGATCCAAAAGTGATGTGAAGAATCATTTATCAAAAATCAATATGAAGGACCGAGACACACGACGAAAAGCAAAAACTCCCCAAAAGATCATGGAGAAGTCTATCCAAAAAGGCCCTAACAAGGTATGAGGATAAATAGATCCAAGTCCTAAAAGGAGGCGGATCGTTGTATATCAAAGTCCAAAATAAAGATTGGAGAAAAATGAAGAAGTCGTGGTCCAAGTATGAAGAATCTCTCAAATAGTTCAAGAGAAGAAATTCCTATAATGAAGAGAAGACCATTATTTCATGAACGTCTCTCAAAGATTTGAAGTATGAAGTTGTTGCCAAATATCGGTCCGAGAAAGGTCTCAAATCGTGAAGCGAGTTATGCCAAGATATGAACTTTATGAGGTCCCGAGAAGGAGTTTTAAAAGATTTTGTCCTTTAGCTAACTATTGCTTAAATCGTCCCACTTTATTTTCAGCCTAATAAACTATCGAAATAAGTCAAAAATGCATCCTCGTGATCATTCAAGACAACAATAAAATATAAGAGATACACCTAGGAATAAGGGAGTCTAAGTGAATAATTGGGCCACATGAGTTCGTGTTAGTTTGCCAACTTATAGTAACAATGATCTCGTTTTTAAGCTTGGTATGGGGAACGTGAAACTTGAAAATAAAGAAAATTCAAGACAACCCAAAACCCCAATGTAAGTATTTGATTTCTTTACTTGTTTCTATCTTTTTATTTTCCTTAATGTTTAGTATTTAATAAAGGCCAAGGTGGGTTATTTATGATGGAAAATGTAAAGCGTGCTTTAAAATTAATTTATTGCATGAGGGCATTGCAATGGTCAAGTGTAGGGGATTTAATAAGTGTGAAAACACTTATCCTTTTACCACTTATTTCCAATAATAACTAGACCAAAACGTATATTTTATGTCGTAAAAGTCGGAATTATGCGTAGTTTGTGTTTTTATTGTGTTTTAGGACCAAAAGATGAAAATGGAAGAAAACACGGGCTTTCACGGGCTTTTATCGAAGAAAACGAGAAAAGACGAAGTCAAAAGGTCAAGAGTGCAAAAAGAACGGAAGTCCAAGGCCTATTCTGAAGATTTATCGAAGAAAAATTCTAAAGACGGAAGTTTAATGAAGTCGAAAAAACTCAAGTCTAAATAAGTGAAGAATTTATAAGACGAGTTTAATTAATCCCGAGACGACGTCGAGAAAAGTCGAAGAACTTAAAAGACGAAGAGCCGAGAAGAAAGAAAGAGGAGGCAACACATGCACCTCCCATTTCCCTATAAATACCCTCCTAAACACATTAGGAGGGGGGTTAGCTAGTTTCATTTTTCATTTTTTTTCTTTCTAGTTTTTAGAGAGAGAAAGTTTTAAGCTTTCTCTCACTAAGTTTTAATCTTTTCTTTCATGTTAAGTTCTTTATAATCTTTGTAATTGAATTTTATTAATCAAAAGTTCAAGTTTAAGCTTTTAATCTTCAATCTTTTTCTTCCTTTCTTGATTTACTTTAATTTTTGATCCGAAAATTATATTTCATACGGTTTGATTTTGATTTGATGATTTCGTGATTAAAAGGTTCATCTTTTTATGCTTTTCTAAATCTTACACGGATTAAGCTTTAAGCTTTTCATGCTTATTGGCTTAGATTGTGTTTAGCTTATTCACTTTTTAAGTTTGCTTAAAGTTTTAATCTTTTATGGTTTGATTTAAAAGATTGCTTATTTAAAGTTTTGAAAAGTTGTTATTCGTGCTTATTTAGTTTGTCTCATTATAGATTCGATCATGTTTTGGATTGAGCTTATTAAAAATAGCTTAATACTTTGGTTATTTGCGAATACAAGTCATCGGAAAGGGTTAAACCCTTTTCCGATTGTACATTCCGATTTAAGCTTTGATATTCCGACTGCATCACCATCATTCCGATCACAAGGATCGGAAAAGGGTTTTAGCATTCCGACCTGGATTACTTTTTGGATTCCGATTGCATAGTTTTAGCTTATTCCGATCAGTTTCCTTTTACACATTCCGACGAGATTCCGAAGGAAGAATTCCGATAAGCTTTGTTTTCCATTATTCCAACATCAAGATTTTGCCATATTCCGATTACTTTCCGATTGGGGATATTCCGACGGGATTCCGATTGGGACATTCCGATGGGCTCATTGTTTGTTTTTACAAAGTTTTAATTTCCAACAAATTGCACGCTTACCAAAATCTCTATTTTTACCAAGTGTTTTTCTAATTTTGTTTTTAAGTTTTCAATCATTTATTTTTAACTCGTCAATTTAGTTTAATTTTTAAAGCCTTTATTTTACTCAACGACATTTTCATATTTGCTTTTAGTTTAAAATAGATAATCAATCCATTTTCTTTTTCACCAAGAACGACTGAGTCGCACTCTTAACTAGTAATCAATTCGAAAAGATCAGTTTAACGAAATTTCATACGAGGAAAACCCTTGTATTATCATATTATGATATAAATTATGATTCCAAGTAAAAACAATGCATTTTATTATTAACTAATAATTATTATTATTTTTAGCGTAAGTATTTATTAAGTAAATTTTACTACATGATCATGAATTATATATTTTATGCTTATTAACATGTAAGAATACGGATTACACTAATCAGAATACACGACTTAACTAGAAGCCGTAAAATAAGTCAAGAACATATAAGACAATACAAGAACAAGTTAAGTTAACGTCAAGTAATTAATAATTATTAAGTATAAGTTAACCAAGCGACTCATACACGTCCTTCTTTATTATGTAGCATTTATGAAGTATGATCTTCTTCACGTTTTCATCTTCCACGTTATTCTTCGTTGCATTATTGGACGTGAGGTACGGATATTCCGTCCTTCAGTATGGACAATTCCCTTTGCATGTTTGATTAGGTTTTCCCGTTTGCAGCCAACTGTTTTCACTATAGTCATGTGTGTTAAACACGTCAGGAAATGTTATGTTTATTTTAATTGCCTGACCTATATACAAGCATGCCATGTTTCACCTAGTTACGGAGGTATCGTAACCATAGCATTAGAGGCACCGGTGTTATGACTCTTCTGCGATGAGAGTGATTGCTCGCAGCGTCCCTTTACAAGTTTCGCCTTTATTATTATTATCATGTGGGGCGAATGGGTGCATCCTAGTTTACAAGTTTACAAGAATTTCATGGTGAATGTGGTGTGTGCCTTGCATCCTTCTCAAGGAGCTGATCCCTCCTACCCAGCCTATTATAATTAGAGGCAGCCCCTCTAATTGCATGACAAGTTCACCCCTCTATGTATTCATGCACGTTGATATATTTCATGACCTATATGAGCTCTTTAGCATTTAAATTACAGTTTTCATGATTAAACAGAAGACTGTCAGTATTTACATGAACATGATACTTTTAGAATAAACCAGTTTATTACAAGTTACAAGTTTATTACATATCACCAGGTTTCCCATGACTTACATTATTCCGCTGCGTTTTCATTATTATGCTTTCATTTCAGCCTTCATTTATGTTATGCTATTCCATATTATTATTATATATTCGTGCACTGAGCATCTCGCTCAGCCGTTTTCTCTTTTCATGTCCCCAAACGGTAGGTACACCAGGTCAGGAGCATGGAAAGGTTATGCTTAGGATGGGAGCTATTTTATGTTCTGTTCTTTCTGCATTACTTTTACTTTATGATATGTTTATGAGTTTATGTTGGAGACCGATGTTTGATTCCGGTTATCCCTTATGGTCATGTAATGTTTTAGGACATTGATCTTGTATGCTTTGATGATACGCCATAATTATATTGTGACATTCCATTTATCCGAATGGGGTGTTACAACGCCTATTCAAGAGTTCCTAACCAAGCAATGGAAGGAAATCTAGGCAAGTGCAAGTGAGAGCTAGACACTTCAAGGTCATCAGGGGAACATTGTATAGACAATCAAGTAATGGGCGAACACTATAATGTCTAGCAACAGAGCAAGCACAGGCGGTCATGGAAGCCGCACATACGATGGTATGCCCGTGTGGTCCAATAGCTGTGGTTTATGAGATTACTCGCTCGGGGTATTTTTGGCCATTTATGTGTAAGGATGTTCGTAAAAGGGTGGCGCGGTGTTTGCGATGTCAGACAAACTCGGGTCGTAGGAAAACTCCTAACATGATTACTGGGACACCCTCAGCAAAAGGCGCGAAGGGAAATGGAATTCTCTCGAGACTCGGACATACTATTGGTTCTCTGACCACATCGATAGGGAACATGACGCGAAGGGTAGCGGCATACTCCCATCTTAAGGTAACCGCTGGAAGAAACGCAGAGGAGACATCGTTCCTTCAGCCATGATAGTTGCTCGCGTTATGCGACAGCATGATCATGGGAATAGACTATCGGCAGCGCGAAGCATGTAGTGTCATGGTAGAGGAAACAATGGACTCTCAATGTCCAGAATGAACGCGGATAGCTGTGCGAAGTCGGTAGCCAGTCTCGCGAAATGTGATGCCAGAGACAGCCAGGATTTTGGATGATATTCTCTTTAAGGTGTCGTATCATCAGCATGGATCATTCCCTTGGCTATTGAAAGCCCCCAATAAAGATCCATGCATTTTTTATTTTTTCAATTGTTTTAGGATTTCAAATTTCATGTTCTTTGTTTCAGCATTTACAAAAGTGTGAATAAACCACTACGGTTCCTAGCTAGTTCCGCAGTCCAAACTATTTCTTTTTTATCTTTTATGCATAAGAGTATTTTTTCTTTTCTGAAATACATAACTTTGGCCCGCCGGTGGACATGTACAATAAACGTTTCCAGGTGAAATAAGAGGAGTAAGTTTACCCTACTAATTAAACTTGTCATGTAATAGGAATGCACCCCCAGTGGCGTCGGATCAAGTATCCTTTGTTAGGCAGCTTATAACAAGACGTAGTTGTAAGTGTAGCATTCCTCATACTTTATGACGGATATGCACAAGACATAGTGTGCACGCCTAACAAACATGTCATTTCCTATGACGTTGCTTATGGTAGTAGTGGCAGGTTCACACGTAATGAACTTTCAGCTCACCCGTGAGTTCCGAGTCACACTTCAATGAATGTACTCATAAACATGCGCTCTCTCTTACAATCTCAGGCGTGGGTGCAGAAAACTTGGACATATATATGTACAAATAAACATGAACATAGTGCAGGCGATTAAATAAGTTCTTAGCTTACAAATTAATGTTCATAGTTACAGTATAGCGTATAGTTAAGAATAATGCCCTCTATAGAAGATCACTCGCTGGCAGCGACCTCTTTAACATGCGATGCGATGGGTTGAGGGACGCGCGGTGTTGTACCCATGACTCATTCATATACTGCAGCGCGCGCGCTTGATATACATCGATGGCATGCAGACTCACCGGTACACCATCAGATCGGATAGGGTGCGCCAAACCGAGACCAATGGCAACACCTTTGGTTGAAGTCTGGTTCTTTTTTGCAACACGTCTCACATGCTGCTTCAACTTGTCTTCCAACGAAATCATTATCAGCACACCAGCAATATGGATAGGAACTTGTAGTTGGGAGATATCTGGCTCAGCCATGGCATGATGATTTTCTTCAATTTTTTCTACGGAGTGGCTCGCCAAAGTAAGGCATGCCATGATCACGCTTATGGGCTGATCTTGATCTTTTTCAATGACATCTATGATAGGAAGAGGGAGGCCTTCTAATATGTGGAATGCGGCGTCAAAGATCTCTTGTGTGTACCTAGAATAGATTTCGCTACCCTCCAAAGGTCCTATCAATAAATCATCTTTGAAGGCGTGTTCCATGGCGAGGCTTTGTCCTAGTAGTTGTGCAGCATCGAAAATTTCCCTGATCGCTTTATTAAGTTGGGTAGCTCCACGACAACCTTGGCAGCTAGTGGCAAATCATGCCTTATTAACCATTGGTTCTCAGCACGAACTGCTGTGAGGTGCGGATAAAGATCCTCATCAAAATCCGTACTCATGTACTTCAGAGCTTCTGCTTTCCTGGCCATGTCTTTGTGACAGTTGGCAACGAAGGTGTCACAATTTGAAGTAAGGGCACTCATACCCTCCTCCAGCTTAGCCATGGCCTAGCGGTTTTCATCCTCCTTCCTCGCGCGGAGACGACGCTCTTGACTTATGGACTCAGACAACGATGCCTTCTCATCCTCTAGGTATTGGATGGATCCGGCACTTATACTCAACACAGCGCGCAAACGTGCGAGTTTAACCTTGGTGCATACAAGCTCATGGTCTTATTGCTTTGTCGCTTGTTTGATTTTCATGTACACTTGTGATAGGCGCTCAGACATATATGACACCTTCTTTTTTAATGCGATGCTAATGTTACTTACTGCAATGCGACTGTGTCCAACTCACTCAATAACATTTCGTCGGACAGATTGCTCAGGAGTTGGGAGCGCCCGGGAGGGGTAATATTTTGGTGGAAATCTGCACATTCGGTCGCATTACCCAGTGTGCACGAGCGCGTGCACTTCTAAGGAGGAAGGAATCTTGTGGATTTCAAGGAGCTGGCGTCAATCTTGGTCGTTGCAATATGTGGCCTGCAAATTTAACATTCTACAAGTGTTAGAAAGGGGCTCCTTTGTTCAAAGGACTATAAGGAGCAGAATTAGGATATGCCTTGATACATATGTATTTTCGCGCGGCCTTGAAAGCATGCCCCATGAAGTAGTATCGGCGCGTGGTCCGGTCTGCAGTGTCCTGCTCCTCTTGGGAATATGATCTTTTGGGGAGCACGGTAACCTTTTGTAGCTTGGAACAAGTATAAATTCTTCTGACGGGCCAGCGCGCAAGCTGTCCTCGGGATACACTTCCTCTGACGACGACTCCATTATGCACGACACACTCCGAATAGGAGTGGCATTTAGCGCGACTGTCCTCTCTGTACCTCTGTTGGTCGTTGGGGAGGGATATTCCAGCTCTACGGTGCGTTGACCCACGCGCCATCCATTAGTTAGCTCGAATGGTGTGAAGGGTCGAGCGTGCATGGTCGTGGTGTAGGGATGCTCGCGCTTCACAAGCTGCATATACGTTAGCTCTGCAAAAGTATGAGGAGTACCTGAGTACATAAGCATACACTATTTGAATTTTAAGTCTTTATCGAATAGGATTTCTTACCATGATCAAAGTCATCAAAGTATTGGGGGAGGTGGTTTGCAGGAAGAGTTGACGTATGACTCAGCCCTAATGCATATAGTAGCGCCTCTTGGTACTCTTTCATTGGTATCCGATCAGCATTTATTGTCTGCACATCCGCTTCATTATATGTACCAGAGAGAGGGCGGTCATCTTTTATCATAGTGTCAGGAGTGATGAAGTCATATTCGAACGGGAATACAACCTTGTCCACCCAGAAAAATTTGTCCGTCCATTTCTTTAGAGAATATACCTTCACCTTATAACATTGTAATTAGTCGGGGCGCTTCGCGAAGGATATCCACCCGTTTATCCAGGAGGGTCGATAGAAGGCGTGAAACAGATTTATGGTAGGGTCAATATTCTTTAGTAGGTAGTTTATCGTGAAATTTGAGATTTCTGCCGCGCCGATACAGTGCAGCTGTGAGAGGTGTATGTTGTAGTAGCTAAGCACGTCCGTCAGAAAACGGCTTAGAGGTATGCGGTTGTTGGAAAACTCGAAGAACCTGGTGTATACCCCAATTTTTTCAGCAGGGAAGCTTCCTATGTGTACTTATGGATCTGGCACGGTCGGATGGAGATCTGTGGGTATATAATACTTGGTAGCAAATTTGGAAAGTTCTTGTTTTGATATACGGGACGTCACATCAAATAGTTGGGCCACCATTTTTCCTCTTACTTCAGTTGGGTATGATGGAGAACTGTTTTCTGCTGTGGTTATTAGTTCTTGCTGTTTTCAACAATGGTGGAAGGGTTTTTTGAATTGGAAGGAAGAAGGTTGAAGGTCTGTCACACTGCATTTATATACACTCTCGATGTATATGATCTTGCGACGTGTGTCTAATGGATTGCTTCATCCTACGGTGTTGGTTAGTTGGCCCTTCTAACGTGGTTAATGCCTTTTCCGGTTCCCAAAGTAAGGTAGTCCTAGTGGAGTCTGACGTGGATGCATGTTTAAAAATCATTTCATGTGCGTTTTACATGACATTTCTTTTTATGGGATGTCTACGAGGGGGCCTTAGAGGTTCATAGTCTAGTAGCCGTGATTGGCACCCGCGACCACTAGACTGGGGGGACATGATGACGTATAGTCCCTAGTCGGGCTGGTTAGTCCGACTCACGGGTACTACACGCATCCATCAGGAATGGATTGACACTTATGCGATGCGCGCGCATCCTAGGAGGCCTGGTAAACCGTTGTCGTACATGCGGTTAATTACATAACCAAGGTCCGCGTCGCAGTGCGACAGGATCAGACAGAATATAACCTATATTATAGTTATATTCACCTAAGGAAGAGGGATATACACTTACCTTAGTTAGGTGATAAAGATCAAGCTATTTGGAGTCATTATCTCTTCCTTATGCCACAAGAACAGGGAGCCCATCATGGACTCTCTTGGGTATAAAGGTAACCCCCATGGTTCTACAAAGGTACGATACACACAATACCCTAAAGGCTATACACTCAAATCGATTACTTACTCTCACGCCGGAGTATAATCGTGGGTCACAAACCCACGGTAAGCCTAACGGTGTTTGTTTAGTGCGCAGGGTCCTTAAAGCAAGTTTCACTTGGTGCAAGAGCCAGAGTCCACAAGACCCCGAATTAAGCCTAATTCGGGTCAAGCTCGGTCCATCCATCTTTTGTATCAACACCAGGTTGTAAATTTGGTGGGTGAAAAATCATTATTTTGAGGTCATAAATACCAGCAATTAAGCGTACTTTCTTCCAAAGTACACCTGTAGATTTTTTGCTTTTACTTGTGCAAATTTGAAGATTTGAAAAGTTGAACAAGGTATCTATAGGGTAGATATCAAGAGAACTTTAGCTGTTTACAAGACTCGCAAGACTTTGGGTGGTCGTAAGAGCTTGTGAAGCTCACTGTTATACTTAGAACCATCAACGTCACTCTCTGTCTGTAGAGACCATCGGAAGACTTATAGGTTTCACTATTGAGTTTTTAGGCCTGTAATTTGGTTCATCTGTAGGTTTAGGGATACGAATTCATCTAGGATAAATGGAATTGTAATTTTGAGGACTTTGGTGGTATAGCATAGCATAGGTTATCCACTGATATAGTATACTAGTACCTTAGTTTTTTTCTTTTTCAATACAGTTTGCGTAGTTGTGTAAATTTGGTTGAATTTTGTGGTACTAGTGTGTTGTGTTAGTGTTTGTGTTGACTCCTCAATAGCCACTGCTATTGAGGGTGCCGTTTGTGGCCCAAGCAACTAACAATTCCTTTTCCCGGGCTCCAAAACCCCTAAACAACATAAAGCAACAAAGAACAAAGAGAGTGATAAAAAAAGTGAAGTCTGTGAAGATTTGAGCCAAATTCTGGGCTTGATTCGTGGTTTAAGTTGTTTGTGTGAGTGATTTTGTGGTGTTTATATACTGTGCAACTAGTGTAATTAAGAAAAAGAAAAAATAATAAGTTTAAAATTTTGGGTGGTAGAGGGACTCGAACCCTCGCCATTTCCACTCCCAACGACATAACAACACACCACACTACCACCAGTGCCCTAGGGACTTTACTGTCAGCTTTTCTTTTCATATTTTATTTAAAGTGTGTTTTCTTTGGCTTATAAAAATCAGTTCGAACTTTTTAAGCTGATTAGTAGCTTATTATGTTTAGGTTTTTATTCTTTTTCATTTTTCCTCTGTTTTTTTATAAAGTTTAAGATTTTTGAGACAAAAATCAGATTTTTTACTTTAGTCGTTAATTTTTTATTAATATTTTCATTTTAAATCTTAGAAATTAGTTTAAAAATAGTTAAAAGTATATTTAAATTTTAGAAATTTATTTTTTAGATTTTAATTAGTATAATTTAGGTTTATAAAACTTAAAATTTTCATTTTTACTTTTTATTAATTTTATTTATTTTTGAGTTTTTATTAAAGTTTAAATTTTAATATAAATTAATTTAAAAAACTTTTGGAAATTTTGGTTTTCATTTTTGCTTTAATTAGATTTTTCTTAACTTAGTTTAAAATTTTGGTAAATTTTTGTTGAGTTTGGTTTTTCGTCGAATTTTACAATTTCGCGTTTTAACCGCCGTATTGTAGTTTTTAGCATAATTCGTCTTTAATTTCAAATCTTTCTCATTCAAAAACGATAACTAATCCAAACATTGTTTTATACATATTGGCACACAACACGTACAACTCCTTCGAGAACGAACTCGCATTTATTCGATTTCGCGTTTTTCCTAAAACGTGAAGTTTAATACTTGCCGCATTATACGTCTTTTTCCTAAAAGTGTATTTTTACTACTATCAATGCCTTCCGTATAAACTTAGATTTAATCCAAGAGAAAAGGGAGATAGCAGCTATCCGAGAAGCAAAGTATAAGACGAAAGTGGAATAGTACTACAACAAAAGGATGAGGCATGTTACGTTCCATCCGGGAGATTACGTATTTCGGAATAATGAGGCCAGCAGAGTAGAGAAGGAAGGAAAGCTCGCCCCCACTTGGGAAGGAACCTATCGCGTCAAGGAAGCATTCTAGAATGGCTCATACATGTTGCTCACCATGAAAGACAATGAGGTTCCAAGAATGTGGCCCGTAATGAACATCCGAAAATGCTATTTGTAATTTTTATTTTCATAGGCTATGTATCGGCTTTGTCTCCCTTCAGCAAGGGAAAAGCCTAGTTTATTTCCTCACATTCCTAATGTATTAGCCTTCACCCCCTCCAGAAGAGAAATGTCACTTTCGTTTTGTCAAATTAATGAAAAGCTTACCTTAGTCACGAAGGTAAAGCAATTTAGCTACAAACACGACTAGATTAAGGAATGTATGGTACGCATGCCCATCCTAATTTTTTGACATGACAAAGAACCGTGATAATAACTCTTCTTTAGACCGAAAGGTAATTGATATATTTAAAAAAAAAAGTTATTTCTCCCTTCCATCAAGGGAAGAGCTATCTCATCATCTGAAATGAAATTTATATTAATATACCTTAAAAAGTTCTTTCTCCCTTCCATCAAGGGAAGAGCTATCTCATTATCGGAAATGAAATTTCTATGAATATACCTTAAAAAGTTCTTTCTCCCTTCCATCAATGGAAGAGCTATCTCATTATCCGAAATGAAATTTATATGAATATACCTTAAAAAGTTCTTTATCCCTTCCATCAAGGGAAGAACTATGTCATTATCCGAAATGAAATTTACATGAATATATATTAAAGTTCTTTCTCATTTCCGTCAAGGGAAGAACTATGTTATTATCCGGAATGCAAATATGTACGAATATATTTTAAGAGTTCTCACTCTCTCTCATCAAGGGAAGAACTATTTGGTTATCCAAAATGTAAATACTCCATTATCCGGAATTAAAGTTCATATGAACACATTTAATTCTATCATCCCTAATGTCAAGAGAGATGTAAATATTCCATTATGTTATGGTGAGGCTACCATTACTAACGCATATTAAGATTCTACACCTCCGAATATCAATCAACAATAAGTATATAAAAAAGAGATGAATAAAAGATAGGCAAGACATAAATTATAAATCATCCGAGAAGCAAAGATTGAAATGTATGGTGCAAGGGCAAATATCCAAAGGTATCAAACAGACAGTTATCACAGTAACACAAAGAAAAATTATTACAGACCCGAATATGATATTGTCCATAAAATGCGAAAGTAAATTTAGGCAACATGTGCATCTTCGTTTGGTGGAGTCTTGGGTTCCTCAGCTTCATCCGAAACAGATTCGACAATCTTCACTGGAGCAGGTGCAGGCTCGATTTCCATGAGTCGTTCAACTGAAAGACAGAAGTTCGAAGCAACGTCCTAAATGAATGGGTATTTAACCTCTGGAAACTTGTCAACCATGACGATCATCTTTTTATCACAATAGGAGTCGAAGCCTTCGGTTCCCGAAATGACTGCTAAAACCTCTTCTTCACTCCTCCACACTTTAACACCCTCAACCCACCCGACCTGAATTGCCATATTAAAGCATTCGACTATCCTAGCTTTATGCTCATGGCTGTTTAGAAGTTTAAACAACAGAGGGTAACTAAGTCCGGACAGCGTTATATCGGCCCATTTCAAAAGTATTCAGCTTGCTGTGGAGTTCTTCTTTTTTAGCTTTCCATGCTTCATCCTGATTGGTGTAATCTTTCGGTTCAACTTCCCGGTGGGCCAAAGTAGCCTCCAAATCAAGGATCCGGATGTCACGGCCTTTCACCTCTTCGGACAACTCCCACTTCTCACGAGTAATCGTGGCTATCTCACAATCCTTAGATTTGCAAAGAGTCTCCGAAGTGTTTAGACGAGAAGCAAGTGTGGAGTTGGCATCGAGTTGTGCTGAGAGTTTGGCATCCGAAACTTTCAAATAAGATTGGCATTGTTCATATTTATCATAAAGGTCATATTGATCTTCAGTCTCTTTTTCTAGCCTTCAGAGAGAATCAACCATACCCATTGTATTTTGGGTAAGTAGGTACCAGCACCGGTCCAAAGTAAGATACGAAGGGTAAGAGCTCAATTCCTGTTGCATAGTAGGGGGAACAATGTTCATCATTAAATCCTTACATTCCATAGGGGTTTCCACCCTGCTATTCACACCGATAAGCCAATTCGGAACATACTTTTACCTTAGACCAGAAGTGCCTTCATCCGCACAAAAGACTCCTAATAACAATCAAACAAAGGCTTTTTTATAAAAAAAGGGAAAAAGTGAAACATAATATACACATATAATGAGACAAAAGACGAGAAGGACTTATGACTTGAGCTAAAGTGGTTGAAATCAGCATGATCATTGCCATTATTTTGCTTTGGAGGGTCATCGTTGTCCGGAGAGAACGCACCTTTGGCACTTCCTCTAGCAAAGTAAGAATGTCAGAGCGGGGAAAACAAAGGTGAAGGGATTTTCTCTTTCGGATTTTCTTGGTTCTCGGTCGAAGCATCATCGGTCTTCTCAGAAACAGGGTTCAGCTTAATAGTCTTCTCAAACTCATGAGGGGGAGGATTCTCTTGGGACGTATTATCATCCGAAGGAATGGACGAATCACCATCCGAAATGGTAGAGACAAGCCTCGGATCAACATACCTTAGAGGTATTGGGCTTATAACCTTCCCATGAGAAGTAGAGTCCCCGTCTTCAGTGTTATCAGCAGAGTTGGTACGACTTCGTTTCCACTTTCATCCTTTTCATACTGCGAAGGAGATCACTGGTAGCCTTGTCAAATTTTTCAGCTTATCCTTGGCTAGTCTGGAAGTACCATCTTTGTCAACTTTTTTCTTTTTAGCTTTGGGGTTCTCAGAAGCATCGTTGGATTCCTTTTTCTTCTTCTATTCCTCGGCAGCACGAAGTGTAGCCAACCTTTTCTTCTCACGAGTTTCCTTGACAGCCTCACTTTCATTAGCAATGGCGATTTGCTCCGGAGTAAGAGCACTTAGCTTCTCACCGGCTTTAAGGGCATAGGTGATGTGAGGATTTATTCGGTTGGCATTGTTAAGCTTATCACCTTTCTCAAGAAACAAGAAACAAGACGAAGAAGGAATATAACTTTTACAAATAATAAAAAAAGGGAGAAGGATGAAGGAAGAAAAGCATATAAGAAAAATCATAAGAACGAAATAAAAATAAGGTATAGTACCATTCCCTTCCAGATCTACAAAACGAGGCATATACTTCGGACATTCCCAAGTTTGGGACAACCCGGCCATAAAAAGAACACCATCCAGAATATTAGTTAAATCAACAAGTTTTTCCTCTAAAAGAAGAGCATCTTCCTCCTGAAATCCAGATTGAGGAATAAAGTCATGTATCAAGGAATCTATGTGCCGCCATGACATGTAGTCCGGGATGGTCTCTCGATCGATCAAGAAGAATTCCCACTTCTAATTTTTCAAGAAGGTAAGCACATCATGAAAAATTTGTTAACGGGCACCCTTGTGGGATCGTTTCTCGAAGGAGAACCATTAACATTGCCTACTTAATCGGTAATAAATATATAAGAGGGTCACAGTTGGATCAATTGAAAGGCTTCGACAATAAACTTCAAAAGTTATAACCCGATTCAAGCCTAAAGGAACCATTTGAGAGATATGCACAGCAAAGGACTTGATCACGACCAATAAAAAGGAGGATAAGTAGACCTGTAGTCCGGAAAGCTTAAGATATTGTTCGTACAAGCCTATTCAGTTAGAAGGAAGTCGATCCATCGTCATATTTTCTGGAGGAGCACACGGTGCAAACTCTTGGGAATGTTATAAGTCTTGATCAAATACTCGACATAATCATCCGAAAGGTTAGACGTATATTTCGGCATGTCAAACTTGGGAGCATATCCGGAAGTACTAGGTAAACCTTCTTCTGCCATTAGTTTCAAATAGCAATCCGGAAGGGTGACAATAAAAAACACAAAGGTCAATGTACCTGAGATCCGGAAAGAAAAGTCGATCCAAGTGGATAGAGAGAAGTAAGAATCCCCGAGTAAAAAAACACACACGCAGTAACAAATGACGAAGGGGAGACTATTTATAGGAGAGGTTTAGTGCATGGAGACCTATGACAGTACAGTAACCCTACACGTGGCAGCAATCGAAGCATAGAAGTGATGCATGGCAACAATCGACGGGGTACCAAGGGAATTGGGCCTTAATGGGCCTTTTGAATAAACGGGTTGACTAGTAAAGTGGGCTTCGTGAGGAAGTAAGTGCAAACGCGGTGGTTGGACGAACGCCATGGTTTTCAGAAATGTATATTCAAGACATATCGGAATATACTTGAATTGACACTTTGGGGGGGGGGAGGCATGTTCGTGTATGAGTCCAAACTGGACTTAGATCCGAAACCTGGATCTGGAACCAATAGCCGATTCATTAAGCCCATCACCGGCCCAAAGTATAAAGTATGGGTCAAAGATAATTCAACCGACAAGCTCCCCCAAATACAGGAAAGTTGTCTCCATTCGGACCAACAGGGCCCCAACCAAAGCCCATTGGGCCTTCCGGATTTTAGGGAATCTTAGCAGTATAAATGCCCCCTAGGACTCAAGTTGAGGTGACTGTTTTGACCTTATTATATTACTGTTTTACTGTATTTATTTACTTATCCACTTTGGACCATTTCACACTACTTACTCTCACATCGGAGCTTGGTCTGGGTTCACACACCCGGACGAGGTTAACGCGTTTACTTTGATTTCAGGATATCCTAAGGACAAGCCTCGCCTAGTCCGGAGGATCATACATTTTGAACCCCCGCAAGGTTTTGCACGAACACTAACCTTAATGAAAAGAATCAAAGGAAGAAAACAGATACGTATGTAACATTCTTGAATATATGTAAAAACTTATATACATAATCGATTGATGACAATCATAGATCCATCTATGATTAACTGGGTATACCACTTCAACATAATGGTGAAGGTTGATTAGCTATTCGAATAAAGCAAGTATAAAATGTAAATCAATAGTAGTAGTAAATAAAATAAATGTTAATAAATAGATTAAAAAGGTAAAAATATGATAAACACGTTGGAAATGAATGTGGAGTAATGAACTAATGATGAATGAAGGTTAAAATGAGGTTAAATAAGGGTAAAGTGGTAAATTAAATTGAGGTGTGTTATATAAGTTAAAACCTTCACAAAAAAACCACATTTTTTTGCTTATCAAACACCCACATATAAGCTTATAAGCCTAATTATATAAGCTTATCCAAACACTTGTTTTTGGCTTATGAGCTTATATAAGCTAATAAGCTTATAAGCCTATTATATAAGCAAAAACAAACACCCCCCTTAATGATGTTTTGTGAGTTTTGCAGGTATAGTTGACAAACGGGGAGTTAAGAGGATGCGCTAACGTTGTTCTAGTTTCTCTTGACCAGGTTACTATTTCTAAAAAAATTAAGATTGTATTCAAGTTAGTGAGTTACTTATTTGTTCAGCTTCTCTTTATAAATAACCGCTTATAAGCTCCTTACACTAAGCATTGTAAAATATTGAGTTTGGATTTGCTTATTTCACAATTATGTTACCTTTATTTCTAAAAAGTAGATCAAATAACGTTAAAAGGCTCCATATCTGTTCTTAAACATTTTAAGGTTGAAAATCAGGATATGGAGTCAATTTTATCCACTATAAGAAGTCAGTTTATGTTAACCAAAAGGACGATTGCTTAACATATGTATGAAGGTGTTTGATTGGAGGACTAAAACAGTAAAACATAATTTGCCACGACCTCATGGCTGACACCGTATCACTCATCTTGCAGGAACATTCAACCTCTGGGTCCTGTAGCGTTAGTCGGTGGTTTTCAAAGTTGCTACATCCGGTAACGTTTGTAATATTACTCTTTATAAGGTAACGTTTTTATAATTAATTGCAATCGTCGTTTATTTTTGTTATTTGAAACGCATATGCGATCTTTGTTGTTTTTATTTGAAATGTATAATACATATTTTCCTTATTTGTTATTTTCAAAAGATTGGAGTAGCTTAAAATGATTCAGATTGGATTATAATAGAATTTTAGTGTAAGGTATGAATTTTGGTAAGTTTTGTGGTATTATGTTTTGTGTCGAATAACTTAAATTGCTGATTATGTATTCTGATTATTTCGGAAATCATGCAATCATAAAAAGCAATTCCAAACAGCCACCTGCATACAAATTATTTTTAGAGTATATTTTAGTTTAAGAAATTAATTTAAAGATAATGCTATTAAATATTTAGTGCACAAACCTTTGTAACACCCTATTTCTTAATATGGAATGTAACAGTAAATTATGGCGTGTCATCAAAGCATGCAAGGTAAATGTCTAAACATTTATGACCATAAAAGGAAATACCGAAATCAAACATCGGTAGTCCAAGTAACTCACATACAAGAAAATATAAGTACTATAAATGAAAGGACTAAGCAATGCCCAAATGAGGTAAAGTATGAGAAAGTATGAATAAATGCATAAGGTAAAAGAGGCTAGAAAGCTTCCATCCGAATGCACATACTTTTAAGATCATACTTGCGACCTTGGGTACCTGCCGTTTGGGAACATGAAAAGGAAGACGGCTGAGCATAACGCTCAGCGCATGGATATACAATAAAGCATGGAAAGACATAGAATGTGAAAGCATATAATGAGCATAAAGCATGAATAGCAGCGGAAATGAATAAGTCCTGGGAAAACCTAGGCGTATAACATGTTTAACTGATTTTAGTTTTGAAAATATAGCTTTTGTTTACTTATAAAAATTTGTATTAGTTTAATGTACATAAAGCCAATATAGGTCATGAGGTCAACAACTTGCATGAATACATAGAGGGGTGACCTCGTCATGCTAAATAGAGGGGATGCCTCTAATTAATATGGTCCGGGTAGGAGGGATCAGCTCCTGTTGAAGCATGCAAGGCACACACCACATTCACCATGAAATCTTGACTGAAATTGTAACTAGGATGCACCCATACACCCCACATGATAACATAATAAATATAATGGCCAAATAACTGAAAGGGGCGCCACGAGCTATCACTCTGTCGTGGTGAAGTCATAACACTAGTGCCTCTAGTGTTATGGTTATGGTACCTCCATAACTAGGTGGAACTGGTCATGCATGTATATGGCTAAGGCAGCTAATAAAACTTAAGATTTAAATCGGTAACTACTGGGAAAATAGTTGGCTGCATACGGGAAATCCTAATGAAGGAAGAGATTGTCCTTACTGAAGGACGGGAAATCCGTACCTTATGTCCAGTAGAAGCTAACGGAAACGCTGAAGAACCTACTACGCCTTGACGGATAATACTACATAAGAATAAGGACGTGTATGAGTTGTCTGAATTACATGTGTTTTACTGGTTCTGAGTATTATTAGCTTAATATACTTATTATGTCATGTTTTACTGCTTACCGTATTATCTGTAGTTATTCTGATGTTCTGTTGTGTATTAATCGTACTGGTGTATTATAATACTTGTATTGTAATACTAAGTAACTTTCTAAAAAATTAACAGGTTTTGTAACACCCCATTTTGATAATGGAAATGTCACGCGTAATTATGGCGTGTCATCAAAGCATACAAGGATAAATGCATAAAACATTACATGACCATAGGGATGACCGGAATCAAACATCGGTTCCCAAACATGAGCCTAAAACATAATAAAGCAAAGGAAAATGAATGAAGACTACACAAGCATAACTATATGAAGGCAAAAGGAAAAGAAGTCTCCAGCAGCTTCCATCCTATGCACGCCCTCCAAATGCTCGAGTCTCTCTCCTAGGGTACCTGCCGTTTTGGGACATGGAAAGGAAAGTAACGGCTGAGCAAAACGCTCAGTGCACGGATATAAACATAGTATGAATGACTAATCATAATAAAGACTTAATAGCAGCGGAAATGTATAAGTCCTGGAAAACCTGGAACATGTTCATAAAACTGGTTTTATAGTTTGAAAAGCCTTATGTTTGTCTTATGAAAACTGTTTAACATATTTTACCATTAGTCAATATAGGTCATGAAAATCCACCGTGCATGAATACTTGGAGGGGTGACCTCATCATGCAAATTAGAGGGGCTGCCTCTAATTTAATATACTGGTTTATGGGTAGGAGGGATCAGCTCCTTGTGAAGGATGCAAGGCACACACCACATTCACCATGTAATCCTGAATAAAAACATGTAACTAGGATGCACCCATACGCCCCACATGATAAATATAAATAAATGGCCAAAAGCTGAAGGGACACCACGAACAATCACTCCGCCGTGGTGAAGTCATAACATCAGTGCCTCTAATGTTATGGTTATGGTACCTCCATAACTAGGTGAAATTGGTCATGCATGTATATGGCTATAGGTAATCTTAATTAAACATAAGCAATCAAACTCATAACTTATACTACGGGAAAAGAGTTGGCTGCATACGGGGAAATCCTAATAAGGAAAGAATGTCCATACTAAAAGGACGGGAATCCGTACCTTATGTCCAGTGAACGAGAAAGACGAACTGCGAGAATCCTACTTCCGAATCACTAGTGCTACATAAATACGTACATGAATAAATATCTGCTAACTAAATACATAGCTAGTTTTGTGTCATGTCTTAGCTTATTTTTTGTGTTCTTACTATGTTTTACTGTTTAAAGCCTTAAACTGTATTAAATCTTATATTCTGTTTAATCTGGTTAAGTACTTCTGATATTTCATGTGTTATTATACTTACTGTGTAATAATAAGTAACTTTCCAGTAATAGCAGGTTTCCTAAAATAGAAAGTTTCCAAAAATAGAAAGTTTCTAAAAATAGAAAGTTTCCAAAAATAGAAAGTTTCCAAAAATAGAAAGTTTCCAAAAATAGATTTACTGCTTAAAATAGATAAGTTTCTAAAAATAGAAAGTTTCCTTAAATAGATTTACTGCCTTAATTAAATAAGTTTCCATAAATAGATTAGCTGCCTTAAATAAATAAGTTTCTAAAAATAGCTAGTTTCCATAAATAGATTAGCTGCCTTATTTAATTAAGTTTCTAAAAATAGAAAGTTTCCATAATTAGAAATAAGCTGGTTAAAATAAGCTAAGTATATAAGCCTAAGTGTTTTTCATGATTATTTTCTTAGTCCTATGGTATAGTGTATAGTTTAATAATTATTTCATGTAATTTAATTAAACTATAGGTTATAATATTTAATTAAAGTATAACATGTTTTTAATTAAATGAGTTAAATACTTAGGTTAAAATATGTTTTATTATATATTAATAACATAACCTAAGTCATGTTAATTAATTAATTATATCCATGGTTTTTAAAATAATTAATTAATTATAAGTCTTAAAAATAAAAATACTTAGGTTAAAATAATTTCATGATCATTAATAATTAAATAACCTAAGTCATGTTATTAAATTAATCACATCTTTTATTAATTTATTTTTAACATAAGCTCATAACATAAAAATAAAACTAACATAAACCATGAACCGGATCTAGGCTAGAAAACATGAACCGGACATGAATCGACACCGTACCCCGAACCAACTCGGGGTACCCCGTGTTTACCTTGCTGCCGTGGGACCCACACGCACCAACCAAGACCATATGGTCTTGTCGGTGGTCGGCTTGGCAAACCGAAACCCATTCGGGTTCTGTTGCAGCCTGCGGCCAAAACAAACACCCCTTAAAAACAACATTTTGATTTTATTTAACACCAAAACATGTTAGATCTATGCTTAATTATTATGTTTTGGTAAAAACATCTCATGTTCATAATTTATAAAAAGATTAAATCAAAAGAAAAGGTTTAAAACGGTTTTACCGAATTCGTGGATCAAGAGGACGAAGAACAAACACGATCAATCACCAAAACTTCAAGATCAAAGATCAAAAAATCACCTCCTTGTGGTGTTTTAAAGGTGGCGGCACAAAGGAGAAGAAGAGGAGGGTTTTTAGGTTTTTTGCTAAAAATCTTCTGTAAGTTGTAAATGAATAGTGAAAATCCCTTAAACCCCTTTTAGTAAAATTTGATGGGCTAAGCCCATCCTCCCTCCCTATTTCGTGGTAATGGGGACCACAAGGGGTAACCCGAATGTTTTTCCGTGTCTAAAATATTGGTGTGTTCTCGTGTGTTCTCTTGTTCGTGTTTTACGTGTTGTAATTAGTTATCGTTCGTGACTCACTATATTTATTCGTGTTCGTAATAAATATAAATACGTAATTAATATTCTCTCGTGATTAATTTACGTTCATGATTTCATGATCGCATGTTCGGGATTAATTATTGTTAAAATAATTATTGTGCGTTCGTACGTAATAAATACTTATCGTGTTCTAACACGTATGTAATACGTAAACTCCTAACACGTAATCGTAATCATGCTATATTAGGAAAGTTTTAACCTAGTACGTACGATCTTAAGGGTACTATTCATGGTAAAAGCATGCGGGTTTTACAACTCTTCCCCCCTAAAAAGAATAATTCGTCCCCGAATTATAGATAACGTAACTGGAAGCGAAACATACCCGAATCAGACTGGAAAAGGTATGCGTAATAACGGGAATGAAGGTGACATGGTAGAAGGGAACGTGGAACGTGACATGTCTTGAAAAGACATGGAATGTGACGTGACTGAAAGGACATATCTAATCGATAAGAGAAAAACGGATAAGAAGTCCGGATGAACTTGTCCGTTCCCAAGTGGCTTCCCTCTTGGAACGGTTCCTTTATATGATCTTGACACGAATGATAAGTCTTGGTCCTCCTGACCTTGACTTGGAATACGAAGAAGTTCTTGGTTATCAACGTAAGGTAGATCCCCTAATTCGATCAAGGTAATAAGAATTAACGTGTAAGAGTAACTAAAACATTATGGTGCAAAACAATCCGACTTAACCGATAACTAGCAACGATGCGCGAGACATATAGAAACATAGTACGTGAAAAATTTTGAACGTGATACGTGAAAAATTTTGAACGTGCTACGTAGAGATAAGGCGAGTGTAGTATGAGTAAACATATCGTGATCCCTGATACGTGTAACATATCTTGATCATGATATGAGGAACGAGGAATGAACATGACATGTGATACATATCGTGATCATAGAATATAATGGCGGTAACGACAAACGCTAGAAGGTGAGACATAGATTATGACGAGAAACGTCTATCTGATGATAGGGAGTTATACTAAACTTGGGTCTGGTCTCTCAAGTTCTTGCAAACTAACCATAATGAGAAAACAAATGAACGTAAAATCGTAAACCAAAATACGATCATGAACGTGAATAGTGTCATGAACGCGAGCGCGAAAGCAAGGCGTGGAATTAGAACAAGGACGTGAAGTAAATAAGGGGCACAATTACGAGTATTTGTCTGACCCGATAACTGAGAAATTGCCAAGTGATCGGGTGAGCCTTGGCTGGAACATGTCCGATCAATCTGTTGGTTCTGAAATCCTTGCGGATGTAAGGATTCTGCAGACTTGATCAAACTGTTTTTAACAACTCATATAGCATCCTGCTTCTTCTGAGTTTGCATTTATCTGGTAACCAAAATCCGTGAAGATCTTGTCCCATTTTAGTTCACAATTTCAGATGATGAAACATCCTAGTTTGTTGGTGTCCTATCTTAGCCTGTTGGTATGTCAGGTACATAGATATGGATGTAGCTGCATCTTGCTTCGTAGAAACTTGATACGTAGAAGGTTGCGAAACTCTGAGTCTCTAAATCTAGACGTCTCCTAGCGTAGGATTTCCTAGAACACCTAATGTAGTGTAGGGTTCTCTCCTTTACGCATAAGCTGAGTCATGGTAAGATTAACCATAGAAACCCATGTGATTCAGTGTGTTACTGTAATCAAACAGAATTGATATTGGAAAAAAATTTCCCAGGGTAGAATTTCTCTTGTCATAGAATTTGCAACATAGTGCAGATAGGGTCTTCCTGTTCTTCTCTAGGCTTAGAGGAAATCAGGTTATCCTCAATGAAAACACTGATGAATTTGTTTAGGAGTTCATGGAAACTCAATTTATTAAGTCCATAATGCTGTTGGAGCATTGATGAGACTAAATCAAAATCATAAATCTAGCATGACCGAGTCGTGCACGAATAGCAGTCACGAACATGTCCTGCTTTTTCGCTCGTCATGAGTTCGATCTTGGGAAAGTGATTAACACTATACGGTTGATTGGACATGTCGTCAATACGTGGAGGAGAATAACGGTCATGAATGGTGATTTGTTTAAGTCAACGGTAGTCGACACATAATCTCATGGTACCATCCTTCTCCTTGTAGATTCTTCTGGAACGTATAGGAAGACTTTGGAATAATCAACTGGCTATGCGTAAAAGAATTAAGTGGTCGTGTCTTACTGTCAGCTAGACAATTTTAGCGACCATGGCTAACAACGCACATGCTTGTAAGCATAGATAATTTGTACAGATTTTCCCGATGGAAATCAAGCTGAATGTATTCAGGAGCCTGAACATTACTGTACATAATTATGAATCGTAGCATGGTGTGCTGTTCATAGTCCATAATTAGGATAAAATTCATCTCGTGTCTGTCCGAGGAAATGCGTTAGCAGCTTGGATCTCATCATTAAGCGGAAGGAAACCTTCGTATACGTGGAAATACGAAAGGCGTCCTTCATGGTCATGAATATATGAACCATGGTGAAAGAAATGAAAGTGACATCGGCAACGTGACAGTTCTCACTGATGCGCCAATAATGGCATAGAAATTCTTGTGGCCTGATTAATACATGGCACAACAAAATGGATATACCCTTGGAGGGTACCCTGAATTTCTTAGAAATATTCCATAGTTGGACGTGAGTCATGTGTCTTGACTCGTTTCTTGGAACTATAAGCATGACATATGTCTTGACTGATGTCTTGACATGTGTCTTGAGATGTGAAACAAATATAACCACAATATAAGGTTATTATGCCAGAATTGGCTGATCGGTTAGACTACTAATCCTTGTATTTCTGACCACTTCCGTGGCCAGAGTTTCGGTTGCGATTTCTAGGATAAATCTGTCATAGTAGTGGTTACTATCGTCTTGTCTGTCAGTTCCATGACGGTCATTCTCATGACCGTGATTCATGTAACTATTCAGCTGAGTGGCCGGCTGGTACCGGTTTGCACTCATGGCTGAAATGACAGCCAAATGACGTGTGACATGTAACTAAGAATTAGGGACAATGATTGATGGAAATCGTCTGATGGTGAAGCATCTTCTCGTCCAATTTCTTTGCTCCGACGCCTTTGTCTTCGTCTTATAGGATGTCCAGGTTGTGAACAGCATCCGCATCTCGTACCGTCTTCGAACGTCAGCAGCATCAACCTTTAGTAACATCTCCAAGTTATGAGCGGCATCAGCAATTTGAAAAGTATAAGCAAGTGGAAGTATGCACATGGGATAAGGTACATAGAGTACACATGGAATGTACATGAAATGATCGGTATGGGGTCGATCATTTATTATGATTTAAGGAAAGTATACCGGTTAAACGGTTAGGAAAACCATCATGATAACATGGCAATAATAGCATAGACATCATTCTGGTTATAACGGAAACGTTAAAGTGTGGTTACACAAAATTCAACGGTGATTTGCCTGACAGCATGATTAATGAAAACCAACCATGACTATCATGAAAGCATGATTCAATGAAATCTAACAATGTCTTGCAGGACAACGTAAATAACAAAAGAGGCGTAAAACATAATCAACATAAAGACAGAATTATCATGAAGAAACATGAAACCATCTATCACGAAGAAGTGTATAACATAATCAGCATGAAACTGAAGTTAACCATGACAGTATGAAAACATACTTGACATAAAAGCATAACAACTTATAAGGGGACATGAAAAAAAAATTTATGCCAAATTAAATCATGAGAAAAAAAAATTATGCATGAAAAACAGTGCACGAATGCGTAATGTAGTTTATAAAACCTTTATGTGTGCGAGGGGACGCCTATGGGTCGGTCCCAAAACAAAAGACATGGCGAGGGGACGCCTATGGGTCGATCCCAAAGTTAAAAGTTTCGATAAACGCACATGCGACTAAATAGGGCCAGTCCTGTACCAACCATTACTTAGTCATAATCCCTGCAACAATGATACATGAAACATAAATAAATGAAACTCATATGTCAAAACTTATCAGAAAAAAATTTATGTGACTAATTATGAACTACTAGGGTTCAGTCCACATAGCCACAGTTCACGAGGAACATTATGCATGAAACAATGACACATAACTAAATATGAATGACGGTTGTCCAACCATATTAGTAAAACAATATCGATGAAAACATCAAGGTTAAAACCTCAAGGTGCTGAAAACATCATGGTTAAAACAACAATACGCTGAAAACATCAATACGTAGAATAACAGACGTTGGCTTAGGAAGTTCCTGGTGACTACCCACTAGTCACAGGTCGAGTTTTAGAGCCTACAGGTCGAAACATGGCTCTGATACCATAATTGTAACACCCCATTTTGATAATAGAAATGTCACGCGTAATTATGGCGTGTCATCAAAGCATACAAGGATAAATGCATAAAACATTACATGACCATAATGATGACCGGAATCAAACATCGGTTCCCAAACATAAGCCCAAAACATAATAATGCAAAGGAAAATGAATGAAATACACAAGCATAACTATATGAAGGCAAAAGGAAAAGAAGTCTCTAGCAGCTTCCATCCTATGCACGTCCTCCAAATGCTCGAGCCTCTCTCCTAGGGTACCTGCCGTTTTGGGACATGGAAAGGAAAGTAACGGCTGAGAAAAACGCTCAGTGCACGGATATAAACATAGTATGAATGACTAAGCATAATAAAGACTTAATAGCAGCGGAAATGTATAAGTCCTGGAAAACCTGGAACATGTTCATAAAACTGGTTTTATAGTTTGAAAAGCCTTATGTTTGTCTTATGAAAATTGTTTAACATATTTTACCATTAGTCAATATAGGTCATGAAAATCCACCGTGCATGAATACTTGGAGGGGTGACCTCATCATGCAAATTAGAGGGGTTGCCTCTAATTTAATATACTGGTTTATGGGTAGGAGGGATCAGCTCCTTGTGAAGGATGCAAGGCACACACCACATTCACCATGTAATCCTGAATAAAAACATGTAACTAGGATGCACCCATACGCCCCACATGATAAATATAAATAAATGGCCAAAAGCTGAAGGGACGCCACGAGCAATCACTCCGCCGTGGTGAAGTCATAACATCAGTGCCTCTAATGTTATGGTTTTGGTACCTCCATAACTAGGTGAAACTGGTCATGCATGTATATGGCTATAGGTAATCTTAATTAAACATAAGCAATCAAACTCATAACTTATACTACGGGAAAACAGTTGGCTGCATACGGGGAAATCCTAATAAGGAAAGAATGTCCATACTGAAAGGACGGGAATCCGTACCTTATGTCCAGTGAACGAGAAAGACGAACTGCGAAAATCCTACTTCCGAATCACTAGTGCTACATAAATACGTACATGAATAAGTATCTGCTAACTAAATACATAGCTGGTTTTATGTCATGTCTTAGCTTATTTTATGTGTTCTTACTATGTTTTACTGTTTAAAGCCTTAAACTGTATTAAATCTTATATTCTGTTTAATCTGGTTAAGTACTTCTGATATTTCATGTGTTATTATACTTACTATGTAATAATAAGTAACTTTCCAAAAATAGCAGGTTTCCTAAAATAGAAAGTTTCCAAAAATAGAAAGTTTCCAAAAAATAGAAAGTTTCCAAAAATAGAAAGTTTCCAAATATAGAAAGTTTCCAAAAATAGATTTACTGCTTAAAATATATAAGTTTCTAAAAATAGAAAGTTTCCATAAATAGATTTACTGTCTTAATTAAATAAATTTCCATAAATAGATTGCTGCCTTAAATAAATAAGTTTCTAAAAATAGCTGGTTTCCATAAATAGATTAGCTGCCTTATTTAATTAAGTTTCTAAAAATAGAAAGTTTCCATAATTAGAAATAAGCTGGTTAAATTAAGCTAAGTATATAAGCCTAAGTGTTTTTCATGATTATTTTCTAAGTCCTATGGTATAGTGTATAGTTTAATAATTATTTCATGTAATTTAATTAAACTATAGGTTATAATATTTAATTAAAGTATAACATGTTTTTAATTAAATGAGTTAAATACTTAGGTTAAAATATGTATTATTATATATTAATAATATAACCTAAGTCATGTTAATTAATTAATTATATCCATGGTTTTTAAAATAATTAATTAATTATAAGTCTTAAAAATATGAATACTTAGGTTAAAATAATTTCATGATCATTAATAATTAAATAACCTAAGTCATGTTATTAAATTAATCACATCTTTTATTAATTTAATTTTAACATAAGCTCATAACATAAAAAAAACTAACATAAACCATGAACCGGATCTAGGCTAGAAAACATGAACCGGACATGAATCGACATCGTACCCCGAACCAAATCGGGGTACCCCGTGTTTACCTTGCTGCCGTGGGACCCAAACGTACCAACCAAGACCATATGGTCTTGGTGGTGGTCGGCTTGGCAAACCGAAACCCATTCGGGTTCGGTTGCAGCCTCCGGCCAAAACAAACACCCCTTAAAAACAACCTTTTGATTTTATTTAACACCAAAACATGTTAGATCTATGCTTAATTATTATGTTTTTGTAAAAACATCTCATGTTCATAATTTATAAAAAGATTAAATCAAAGAAAAGGTTTAAAAAGGTTTTACCGAATTCGTGGATCAAGAGGACGAAGAACAAACACGATCAATCACCAAAACTTCAAGATCAAAGATCAAAAATCACCTCCTTGTGGTGTTTTAAAGGTGGCGGCACAAAGGAGAAGGAGATGAGGGTTTTTAGGTTTTTTGCTAAAAATCTTCTGTAAGTTGTAAATGAGTAGTGAAAATCCCCTAAACCCCTTTTAGAAAAATTTGATGGGCTAAGCCCATCCTCCCTCCCTATTTCATGGTAATGGGTCCCACAAGGGGTAACCCGAATGTTTTTCCGTGTCTAAAATATTGGTGTGTTCTCGTGTGTTCTCGTGTTCGTGTTTTACGTGTTTTAATTAGTTATCGTTCGTGACTCACTATATTTATTCGTGTTCGTAATAAATATAATTACGTAATTAATATTCTCTCGTGATTAATTTACGTTCATGATTTCATGATCGCATGTTCGGGATTAATTATTGTTTAAATAATTATTGTGCGGTCGTACGTAATAAATACTTATCGTGTTCTAACACGTATGTAATACGTAAACTCCTAACACGTAATCGTAATCATGCTATATTAGGAAAGTTTTAACCTAGTACGTACGATCTTAAGGGTACTATTCATGGTAAAAGCATGCGGGTTTTACAGGTTTCCTAAAATAGTAAGTTTCCATAAATAAAAAGTTTCCAAAAATAGTAAGTTTCCATAACTAGAAATAAGCTGGATTATTAATGTTAAGTAAAGTTTAATTAGTACAATACAAGTCATGGTTTAAGGATTATAGCTTATTAATTGAATAACTTGGTTAATTAATTAAACTATACATTATAAGAATTTAATTAAAATACATGTTTTAATTAAATTAAGCTAAGTAAAATACTTTAGGTTATACATGAAATATTAATTTTAATATTTAAACCTAAGTCATGAATTTAATTAAATCAATAGTCTAGAAAATAATTTAATTAAACTATTAAACTTGTTTTTAAAATTCCCGAGCCCGAACCCGTGTTTAAAAATGTTCCCGAGCCCGAAAAATGCCTAGCCGGCACCACATAGCCGACGGCTAGTGGTGTCAGCCGGCGGCTGAATAACCACCGCATTCCCACCAGTGGCTAGACCGGTCAACCGGTTGCCACTCGTTAGCCTTCGGTTCCCACTGCCGAGCCCGGTTCCCACCGTTCTTGTTATACCGAGTCACACCGAGACCCTAGTGGTCTCGGTTAGCCTTGAAACCAAAACAAAACCACACCCCGACTCGCGGTCAGGTCCCCTTGTCTGCGTCCGAGCCAAACCAACCAAGCCGAGACCATTGATGATCTCGGTGGTGGTGCTGTAGCCACGCCGAGAGCTTAAGCTCTCAGTTTGTGGGTCTCGGCCGAACAAACAAACACCAAACACCCCATTAGCTCTTGATTTTAATTAATCCCACATGTTTTATAACTTGTTTTTATGATTAATTAAAATAACAACATGAATTCATAAAAGAATTAATAAGAAAAAGGGTTTTGATTTTACCGAACACGTGGAAGAGAAAGGTTATGATCACGAACACGTACACACTAAAATCAAATTGCAAAAATCGTCCCGAACACCTCTTGGTGTTGATGGTAGCCAACAGCAAGGAAGAAAGGGAGACAGGGTTTTGTTTTTCTGTAACCTAAAATTATGAGAAAAGTTCACTAGTTGTTTTGTTTAATCATGTGTTGGTTACGGGTCATGGGCCAAAGGCCCACCTCTTCCTTTCCATGCTCTCTAGTCACGGCCACATGAAAACCACAACGGAAAACCTAAAACTGTTGTTAAGTTAAAATATTCGTGATCACTCATGTTTAATTATCGTGAACTTTATTTATCGTGATCGTAAACACATTTATAATATATATACGTCCATACATGTTAACTAATATCGTGACACGTGAATTATATTATAAATGGAAAGTTTTAAATTTATCGTATTTTTGTATGTTCACTGTTCATGTTTATTGTTCATGATATTTTAATGCGGGTTTTACAACTCTTCCCCTCTACAAGAACAATTCGTCCTCGATTTAGAGAAAACATAAACTAAAAGAAACATACCCGAATTAGAACAGGAAATGAGGGTAAGAAGCCCGTATAGACTCCTCCGTTTCCTAAGTGACTTCCCGCGCAGGATGATTCCTCCAGAGGATTTTGACGAAAGGGATCGTCTTCCTCTACATGACACGATCTTGTCGCTCAAGAACTCTCCTGGGTTCTTCTACATATGAAAGATCCTCACGAATATGATCAAGCGGATATTGAACAACGTGAAAAGGATGATAGTTGTATCCTCTGAGTAAGGACACATGGAACACGTTGTGAACGTGTGATAGCTGAGGCGATAACGCTAAACGATATGACACTTAACCAACGCGTTCTATAATGTGGAACGGTCTGATGAAGCGAGGACTGAGCTTCCCTCTGATTACAATATGTTTAACTCTCCATGCAGGTGATACCTTGAGGATTACGTGATCACCAACGTTGAAAGATACGTCCCTACGACGTTTATCAGCATAGCATGAGCTTCCTGAATCTTCGCCTTAGCGACAGCGACCTTCTCATTGGTCACCTCAATCATCTCTGGACCCTCAATCAGTCGTTCGCCCACCTGATCCTAGCAGATTGGGCGCGACACTTCCTTTCATACAACATCTCAAATGGTGCACACTTCATGCTAGCGTGCCAACTGTTGTTGTATGCAAACTCCACTAAACATATATAATCATCCTAGTTTCTTGCCCACTCTAGAGCACACGCCCGCAGCATGTCCTCCAATGTCTGAATGGTGCGTTCTGACTGTCTGTCGGTCTGAGGATGAAAGGCAGTGCTAAGCTTAAGTCTGGTGCCCCAAGCTTTTTGCAGACTCTGCCAGAAACGTGATGTGAAATGAGGATCTCTGTCAGAGATTATTTCTAATGGAGTACCATGCAGTCTCATGATCTCCTTCTGAAAAGTGTCTACCAGTTTTTTGACCGGATGCTCCTTGCGGATCGGAAGAAAATGTGCAGATTTAGTCAATCTATCAACAATAACCCAGATGGCGTCGTTCTTCCTCTGAGTCATAGGAAGACCAGTAACAAAATCCATGGAGATTTTTTCCCACTTCCATGCTGGAATGTCTAATGGTTGTAGTAACCCACTAGCTCTCTGGTGTTCGATCTTCACCTGATGACAGATCATACATTTATAAACAAAGGTGGCAACATCCTGCTTCATACCACTCTACCAGAAATGTTGTTTGATGTCGTGGTACATCTTGGTAGAACCAGGATGTATGGTAAATAGAGAGCTGTGAGCTTCAGTCAGCACAGCTTCCCAGAGTGTAGAGTCATCAGGAACAACTATTCTAGTGCCCTGCTATAAGATACCATCATCATCAACACGAAACTCCGTCTGCTGATCAAGGTTCTGGATGATAACCCAAATCTCACCATCGTCTTTCTGAGCTTCCTTGATGCTAGAATGTAAGTCTTGTTCCACTCTAAGATTCGCCCAGTAATCGTGTTGTCCTCGTACACAAAACTCAATATCAGTCATCTCTAGGTCACAAATGATCTCCTTTGCAATCCAAATGCCAGCAATCATACCCGACCTTCTGCTTAGAGCATCTACCACCACATTCGCCTTACCAGGATGGTACTGATTGTTGATGTCATAATCCTTCAGTAGCTCTAACCATCTTCTCTGTCTCATGTTTAGTTCCTTCAGGGTGAAGATGTACTTGAGAGTCTTGTGATCTGTGAAGATATAAAAATGATCCACCATACAAATAATGCCTCCAGATCTTCAATGCGAAAACAACTGCTGCAAGCTCCAAATCATGAGTAGGATAGTTTTCTTCATAAGGTTTCAGCTGTCGTGATGCGTATGCAATAACCTTCCCATGTTGCATGAGAACACAACCTAGACCCTTTCCTGAAGCGTCACTATAGATCTGAAATCCACCTATACCAGATGGGAGAGTAAGAATAGGTGCAGTCACTAACTTATGCTTAAGGTCTTCAAAGCTCTTCTCTCGCTCTTCTTTCTAGACGAATTTCTCTCCTTTCCTCATCAGCTTAGTCAAAGGTAAGGTTAGCCGTAAAAAGTTCTCTATAAACCTGTGATAGTAGCCAGCTAAACCAAGAAAACTTCTAACCTTAGTTGCAGATGTAGGTCTCGGCCATTTGGTGATATCTTCAACCTTTAAAGAATCCATGGTGATCCCCTCTGCAGATACAATGTGGCCTAGAAATGCCACCTTCCTTAACCAGAATTCACACTTGGAGAATTTGACATACAACTGCTTGTGACGAAGAATCTGCAAGACTATACGAAGGTGTTCCTTATGTTCCTCCTTGGATTTGGAGAAAATCAGGATGTCATCAATGAAGACAATAACGAACTTGTCCAGAAACTCATGGAAGACACTGTTCATCAAATCAATGAAGACTGCTGGTGCATTTGTGAGTCCGAATGGCATGACTACGAATTCGTAGTATCCATAACATGTACAGAAAGCAGTCTTGGAGATATCCTGCTCTTTAACCCGTAACTGATGGTAGACGGACCTCAGATTGATCTTCAATAAATACTTGGCGCCCTGAAGTTGATCGAACAGGTTATTAATACGCGGCAAAGGATAACGGTTCCTGGTCGTGATCTTGTTCAGCTCACGATAGTCAATACACAAACGCATGCTGCCGTTTTTCTTCTTCACGAATAGTATCGGTGCACCCTATGGTGATGCACTGGGACGGATGAAACCTCGCTCCAGAAGTTCTTGCAGCTGATCTTTTAACTCGTTAAGCTCAATGGGAGCCATACGGAAAGGAGCCTTAGAAATTGGCTCAACTCCTGGGATGAGCTCAATTCCAAACTCGACTTCACGAACAGGTGGTATGCCCGGAAGTTCATCAAGAAATACGTCAGGAAATTCTAACACAATAGGATGATCTTGAATTGAGGAGACTCGGTAGTAATGTCATAAATATTGGTTATGAATCCCTGACAGTCGTGTGTTAGTAATGCACGCGCCTCCATGGATGAAATAATTTGTACAGACCTCCCGGGCAGAAAACCATGGTGTATGTACTCTGGAGATTTAACATCACCGAAGATAACCTGATATGTGTGGCAGTCAATAGTTGTCTGGTGTTTGGATAACCATTCCATGCCCAAAATCAAGTCAAAATCGCACATGTCCAAAGGAAGTGCGTCAACTCTACGGATTCTATCATCAAATTCTAGGGGAAGATCTCTGTACACCTGGGTGATTTGTACAGAGTCCCTAACTGGCGTAGAAATGCATAAGGCATTATCTAATGGCAAAGGGGAAATCCTAACACGTGTAGCAAAAGCAGTAGATATGACTAAATGTGTCGCTCTAGTATCAAACAAGACACATGCTGCCAGACCATTCATAAAGATTCTCAGTGATGGTACCTGAAGTCTTGTTCGCCTGATCTCTAGTTGTAGTGAACACGCGACAAGAAGTAGGAGGTGGTTTGGAGTCGGCATGTCCAGAGGTGCCTTCTATATCACCTTGGCGACAATCCTTCTGTTGATGGCCTTGATGGCCACACTTGAAACAACCACCAGTACCTCGGCGGCAAACACCAGAATGTCTACACGAACAAGTAGGACAGATAGGATGCATGAATCCTCCAACATGCTTCCTTGCTAGCTGTGAGCCTGTTTTGGGATTACATGCATGAGACATGATCATGAAACATAGGTATGATTACATTGAAGGTTTAAATAGTTACCAGATGAAGCAAAACGGTTAGGCTGCGAACCTTTGTGGTCCTGATCCCTTCCGTTGCCATTGCTCCTTAATATGAGTGCTGGAGTGTCAGAATAATGAACATAACGTAGTTTAATCATAAGAGAAATTAAATGTAGGGACCTACTGTTGTTCAAGTTATTGGCATTGTTACAGTAATTATCATTACCGACACGCCTCTCTGAACCAGAATGGTAATTGGACTGACCGTTTCCCTTGGATGGCTGTTGTTGAGTGGCCGAAGGTTTTCGGTCCTCAGTCTTCTGTCTGAAATGAAAAAGTTGAACAGCGGATGATATAAATGAAAATACTGAAAGAAATGAATGATTACATTTGGTGATTGACGATACCTCTTCACTGATTGGTCATCACCAAACTCCTCTCGTTCCTGAAGCATCTCAAGCTTACGGGCTGCATCGGCCACTTGTGCCACTATAGTGAATGTAGCACATACCAAGCTGTTGGCGACCGAAGTGCGAAAAGCCCAGCGAAACTTCTCAGCTTGCTCCTCAGCAGTACCAACTGAGCTGCTCAAAAATCCAGCCAAACGGAGAAACCTCTGCATAAACTCATTGTTATTCTCTCTAGCAACCTGTCGGATGTTATGATAATCCCTCTTAAGCTTCTCCTGTTCAGCATGTGGAAATTACTGATTAAGGAATAGCTCCTTAAACTAGTCCCATGTCAGCAGCGCAACCCAATTATCACCACCGTTAGATTGCTTGACTAACTTCCACCACTGCAGCACGTCACCTTCAAACTTATAGTAAGCCAGTCTTGCCTTGAAAACACCGTCACAACACATCGCATCGAATATCTTCTTGATGTGAGAAATCCAAGATTCAGCCTCGTTGGTACTGTTAGTCTGCTCAAACGAACGGGGTCGTTGTTTGTTGAATCGCTCCAACCAAGTCATAAGGGTAACATGCGGTGGAGGATTTTTGTTGTTATTCTGTTGAGGGCCGTGCTGATTGCCATGAGCCTGGAATTCAGCATGAACTTTGTCCCTGATTTAATTGCGAAGTTGGGGAAGGAGGGTTTACAGAGCTGCATTGACAGCTGCAACCAATTCTTGAGCATTACGTGTACTGACGATTTAAACAAAACAAAATGCAACAAAAATGATAAGTCTAAAATGAGATGAACATAAAGATGCATGAATAATGTATAAATTAATGAAACAGTTTATAATGCATGAAACAGTTTAAAATGCATGATGCAGTTTATAAAAATTTTATATGAGCGAGAGTGAACGTCTATGGTCAGTTCACCCAAAACAAAAGACATCGAGGGGACGCCTATGGGACGGTCCCAAAGTTAAAATTTTCGATAAAAGCACATGCGACTAAATAGGGACAGTCCTGTACCAACCCTTACTTAGTCATAAACCTTCGACAATGATATGAATGCATGAAATAAAAATGAAAATGAATGAATGCATGAAAAACCAACTGTCAGTTCTAGGAAGACGTTGGTGACTACCCGTAAGTCACAAGTCATATTTTATAGAGCTACAGGTCGAAACATTGGCTCTAATACCATAATTGTAACACCCCATTTGTTAAGATGGAATGTTACAGTAAATTATGGCGTGTCATCAAAGCATGAAGGTAAATGTCTAAACATTTATGACCATAAAATGGAATACCGGAATCAAACATCGATAGTCCAAGTAACTCACACACAAGCAAATATCAGTACTGTAAATGAATGGACTAAACAATGTCCAAATGAGGTAAAGTATGAGAAAGTAGGAATAAATGCATAAGGTAAAATAGGCTGGAAAGCTTCCATCCGAATGCACGTTATCTTGAGATCCTACTTGCGAACTTTGGTACATGCCGTTTGGGAACATGAAAAAGAAGACGGCTGAGCATAACGCTCAGTGCACGGATATACAATAAAGCATGGAAAGACATAGAATATGAAAGCATATAATGAGCATAAAGCATGAATAGCAGCGGAAATGAATAAGTCCTGGGAAAACCTAGGCGCATAACATGTTTAACTGATTTCAGTTCTGAAAATATAGCTTATGTTTACTTATGAAAATCTGTATTAGTTTAATGTACCAAAAGCCAATATAGGTCATGAGGTCAACAACTTGCATGAATACATAGAGGGGTGACCTCGTCATGCTAAATAGAGGGGATGCCTCTAATTAATATGGTATGGGTAGGAGGGATCAACTCCTTGTGAAGGATGCAAAGAACACACCACATTCACCATGAAATCCTGACTGAAACTGTAACTAGGATGCACCCATACGCCCCACAGGATAACATAATAAATATAATGGCCAAATAACTTAAAGGGACGCCACGAGCTATCACTCTGCCGTGGTGAAGTCATAACACTAGTGCCTCTAGTGTTATGGTTATGGTACCTCCATAACTAGGTGGAACTGGTCATGCATGTATATGGCTAAGGCAACTAATAAAGCATAAGCATTTAAATCTGTAACTACTGGGAAAATACTTAGCTGCATACGGGAAATCCTAATTAAGGAAGAGATTGTCCTTACTGAAGGACGGGAAATCCGTACCTTATGTCCAGTAGAAGCTAACAGAAACACTGAAGAACCTACTCCGCCTTGACAGATAATAGTACATAAGAATAGGGACGTGTATGAGTTGTCTGAATTACATGTGTTTTACTGGTTCTGAGTGTTATTAGCTTATTATACTTATTATGTCATGTTTTACTGTTTACCGTATTATCTGTAGTTATTCTGATGTTCTGTTGTGTATTAATCATGTACTAATGTATTATAATACTTTTATTGTAATACTAATTAACTTTCTAAAAAATTAGCAGGTTTCCTAAAATAGTAAGTTTCCATAAATAGAAAGTTTCCAAAAATAGTAAGTTTCCATAATTAGAATTAAGATGGATTATTAATGTCAAGTAAAGTTTAATTAGTACAATACAAGTCATGGTTTAATGATTATAGCTTATTATTTGAATAACTTGGTTAACTAATTAAACTATACATTATAAGAATTTAATTAAAATACATGTTTTAATTAAATTAAGCTAAGTAAAATACTTTAGGTTATACATAAAATATTAGTTTTAATATTTAAACCTAAGTCATGAATTTAATTAAATTAATAGTCTAGAAAATAATTTAATTAAACTATTAAACTTGTTTTTTAAATTCCCGAGCCCGAACCCGTGTTAAAAATGTTCCCGAGCCCGAAAAATGCCTAGCCGACACCACATAGCCGGCGGCTGAATAACCACCACAGCCCCACAAGTGGCTAGACCGATCAACTGGTTGCCACTGGTTAGCCTTCGGTTCCCACTGCCAAGCCACGACTGCCACTGCCGAGCCCGGTTCACACCAGCCTACTGCTGGTTCCCACCGTTCTTGTTATACCGAGTCACACCGAGACCCTAGTGGTCTCGGTTAGCCTCGAAACCAAAACAAAACCATACCCCCACTCGCGGTCGGGTCCCCTTGCCTGCGTCCGAGCCAAACCAACGAAGCCGAGACCTTAGATGGTCTTGATGGTGGTGTTGTAGCCACGCCGAGAGCTTAAGCTCTTGGTTTATGGGTCTCGGCCAAACAGGCAAACACCAAACACCCCTTAGCTCTTGATTTTAATTAATCCCACATGTTTTATAACTTGTTTTTATGATTAATTAAAATAACAACATGAATTCATAAAAGAATTAATAAGAAAAAGGGTTTTGGTTTTACTGAACACGTGGAAGAGAAAGGTTATAATCACGAACACGTACACACTAAAATCAAATAGCAAAAATCGTCCCGAACACTTCTTGGTGTTGATGGTAGCCGGCGGCAAGGAAGAAAGGGAGGCGGGATTTTGTTTTTCTGTAACCTAAAATTATGAGAAAAGTTCCCTGGTTGTTGTGTTTAATCATGTGTTGGGTATGGGTCATGGGCCAAAGGCCCACCTCTTCCTTTCCTTACTCTCTAGCCGCGGCCACATGAAGCACACAAGGGAAAACCCGAAACTTTTGTTAAGTTAAAATATTCGTGATCATTCATGTTTAATTATCGTGAACTTTATTTATCATGATCGTAAACATGTTTATAATATATATACGTACATACATGTTAATTAATATCGTGACTTGTGAATTATATTATAAATGGAAAGTTTTAAATTTATCGTATTTTCGTATGTTCATTGTTCATGATATTTTAATGCGGGTTTTACAATCAACCTGCTCACATTCACATTTAAATTTGGTGTAGAGCACGGTGATCAGATGCATTGAAGTATGAGATTGGGATGTAGAAAATTTTTGACAAGGCGTCTCCCCGGAATGATTTGTGTAATTTTCAGTAGACAAGGTACCACAACCACTAATCTCTTCTCTTACGAATGATTTATAGTAGTATTAGTTACTGCCTTATTGATTAGATAAAGGTCCGGTCGTCGGTAAATATCATTAGACGCTTAACCGAGCCTTAAACTGTTGCTTATGGATTTAATAATGTCGGTCGATCCCATGATATGGATCGTCATGCTTGTATATGTACTTGATCTTGCGCATTCCATCTCTGTTGTTTTGTTTCCTTGAACTATTTAAAATGGTGGTATTGTAAACTTTGCTCATTTATTTTTTACAAATAATTGCGAGGGTGCTGGAACAAGTGGTATGCACTCATAAGGACACAATTTTCACAAACAAATGTTGATGCAAGGTAAATGGTGTTACAGTTATTTATGTATTTTGATTGTTCTGTTGTTACTTTTTTCCTTTTCGGCTCTTCAAATCATTAATCACACTCACTAAAGTGGACTTGGTGCACCAGTTTTGTCTAATATATGTTCGTGCTGTAAGATGCACTTTTAAAGGGGATTTTTGTACGGATATTGTTGTATTTAGAGGGTCTGTATCTAACTAAAAACCAATTTTTAATGAGATTTTGGGTCATACGCAGTTTGTATATTAAGCGGGTGAATAGCCTCAAAAACTAAAATTGTTTCGAATTTGTATCACATCAGTTTCCTCTCTATTTCTAAAACGCAAACCAAGAAAACTTAAGTAGAACCTTTTTACATTTGTGTTGAATGTAAAAACTTTTACTATTGAATATAACCAATAAATAGCAAAAGTAGAGTAAATTATACTTCGTAGTAACCAAATTTCATTATGAGAAAACAAATAAAGTTGTATTAAAATAAATTAATTCGCCCTTATCGTAAAAGCTCAACACCACAACATGTTCTAATATTTCACCAATCTAAAATTTCAAAGGGACAAAGATTTGGTTGGTTTAAGATGCAAAGTCTAAAACCTACAGTCGGTAGGTCATCCACCATGATCTACGACACGATATATTGAATTTCCATTTCAGACCGTTGGTAGCTGTCCTCAATGGCATCACAAATTGATACTACTGCTCCCTTCACATACAAGGATCTTTGTTATCATTAATTGTTGAATTTATGGACTTGGTATGCAACCTTTTTCCTATTTGAGGGGATACTTTTGTAACTCATCAAGTTTCTAACGTATTTGCTATTGTTTCATTCTACAGGGACTAAAGGTGTCAACCCTACATTGTTGTTGGAGTATGTATTCTTCATCATATTACACTCTAAGGTTTCAGTCATTCTCTCTCTCTCTCTCTCTCTCTCTCTCTCTCTCTCTCTCTCCTCTCTCTCCTCTCTCTCTCCTCTCTCTCTCTCTCTCTCTCTCTCTCTCTCTCTCTCTCTCTCTCTCTCTCTCTCTCTCTCTCTCTCTCTCATCTCTCTCTCTCTCTCTCTCTCTCTCTCTCTCCTCTCTCTCTCTCTCTCTCTCTCTCTCTCTCTCTCTCTCTCTCTCTCTCTCTCCTCTCTCTCTTCCTCTCTCTCATCCCTCTCTTCATCTTAATTTCTTTGTACCACCACCTACGACTACCGCAGAACCACCACCTTCAACCACCATCGTCAGCACCACCCAACCCCTTCCTTCAACCATCGTCGGTGCTCCTCACAATCGGGCAAGTTCCTACAAGGCTTCAACAAGTACCCTCTTTTTTATCCAGAATACTCAAAACCTGAGCATCAGGTTCCTTACCCATGAGGGTGGGGATGATTCGATGGTTTTAAAGGTCTCAAACACCTTGGGGTTTGTGATTTTAAACATTTCAATAACCTTGGTGTTTCTGATAATGGGTGGAAGGAGATTTGGTGTGCTTTCTCGATTACCCTTTAGAACCTCCTTACCTTTTGAGAACACGCCCTCTTTCGTCGCTTCTTCGATGGCCTTCTTACCCAAATCCTTCAACAAGATTCTTCCATAACGAAAAAACGACTGCACTTCACCGCCGCCGCCATCAAACTTCAAGTGTGTGTTATGGCGCTCAATAAGAGCGTAGCTTTTGTTATATAGAGATACAGAGAAACCCTAGGGTTTCATCTCTTCATCTTCCTCACCAATGAGGGTCGGAGGTAGAGGTATCATTGTCCAAAGAGGGTGGGAATGATTCGATGGTTTTAAAGATTTGAACCACCTTGGGTTTAATGATTTCAACCACATTGGTGTTTCTGATAAGGGTTGGAAGGGAATTTGGGGAAGTTCCTGTTCGTGGCCATGAGCATAAGGGCATGTATCATGGCCATAGCGACAACACCTAGTTATGAATAAACGGCTGACAGCCATGAGGGCAGATGATGGTGAGACATGTGAAAGTGGGAGGTAAGGGTGGTAATAGTGTGGTTGGTAAAGGTGTGGTGGTGGATATGATGATGAGAAGATGCTGGTGTTGGTAAGCATCCTATTAGGAAAGGGGTTTATGGGTCAATAGTTATTTTGTACAGTATTAGGAAAGGTTTTGTGTAAAAAAGTCAGCAAATCTTGACTATTAATGCTTATGAAATGTTAAATGTTCACTAAAGATTTAGATTGTTACAAGCATTTTTTTATTTTTATGACATATGAGTACAATCAAAATAGTTTTCTCACCATTCTTTGGCAAAATTGTTGTGCTTAAACCATACTCAAGAATGCAACATTCTTTGGCAAGACTTCTTCTATGATTACCCCATTCAAACGATGGTAATATTAGTATTCTGTGTTTAGTATGCATGTATGAATTGAGGTTGAACTCGAAACATTCTTACCAAACAAGAGTGTAGGCGAGGCGAGCTACTATTCGGTCGTTAAAAACTCAATTCACGCGTGAGCTTAACAAGAGGCTCGTTTGATAATAGAGGTTGAGCTAGAGAGTCGGACTTTGAGCTTGATTTAGTTCCTGAGCTTAAATGAGCTTTGTAAATATAACAACAGAAGGCTCATTTGATTAAAAGAGTTTGAGCTCGAGAGTCACACATCAAGTTATATAAAGCTCACGAGCTCGAACATATATAGTATATGTAGATATATATTAATTACCTATCAATTTGTTTTTAGATTTGACTTTTTAAAAATATAAAAAAGTAGATTTACTCCACAAATGCATGTCCATAGCTCGAATTTTACACAAATATAAAGCTGAAATGACACCGTCGAGCTTGAGCTTTGCCGAACCCAAGCTTGGGTCAACTCGTTTTGCACCCAATACTAAATAATGACCTTAACTAACCATTTACGGACTTTAAATATCATTCGAGTCCCTTTCATCACCTTTTCAATTGCAAGTTTAATAGAGGATCATTATGTCCATTTATGGACTTTGGAAGCCTCAGAACCGGCCTGGTAAACATCAAATTTGACACTCGATGAATCTTTATATTTAATGATTTTTTTTCTCGACTTTTAAACAAGTATTATTTTCATTTTTTTACGCTTTTATATGTTTTTTTGTAACACCCCCAAATATTCATACTTTAGTTCAGCGGAAGAGTCGTTGGTGTTACAGGATAGCGCATTACTCAAATCATAGACAACGCTTAAAAATCGCGTCGTTTAATAATAAAGCATGTTCCATTCATGAATATCAAATTACATAGGTCCCAAGTCATAGTATTTCATAAAATTTTACAAAACATTTGAATGGAAATTTTATTTGAATGCGGGCCAAAAATTCTTGTCGTCTTCCTGAGAATTACCTTCAAGTACCTGAGATAAAACATGTTAAAAGAAAAGGTAAGCGGAAAACGCCGAGCGAATTCATAGAGTTTAATAAAAACCATTAATATATCACCGGTATATAATCATCACCGAAAATAATTTTGTGTAATTCTTTGTGAAGGTCATAAAATCGACCAAAGACATTTTATATAAATCCTTGTCGTAAATCATAATATAGGCTTTTGCCTTCAAAACCATTATACGAACCAATGTCGTAAAAACATCTTACAATAGGTTTTATAACGTTGTATAGAATTTAATAAAAACTGTTATATGCAAATGGTTATGTAAAACCAAAACACGAACATAACATCAGTTATAAGACCCCGTATTGCTAGTCAGGCAATATATTATAATTCAATGCGTATATCAGTATTTTCGTTATTGGATTATTATAAGTCGCATGACGTTGCTACCTTACTATAACAAACAATGGGTAGCTAACCCGAAATTCCTTTGCCCATCTATAATAGCGTGTCGTCACAATAGTCACACTTATATAAATCTTCTCATACATAAATTCGCTTACCACTCAAGGTGGCACGATGGGGATCAACCGCCACGGCGCGAACTGGGGTGATCTTCCCCAAATAGTACTATTATATGCATAAGCGTCTACCAAATCCCGGTAGTTCACAATTCATGCTAATGGGACTTTTAGTGACATAACCTGACTAATAATAATTCATTTCATTTCATTCATCGAGTCATATAATCATTCATCGGGTCATATAATCATTCGGGTGCATATCAATAAGCAAACAATCCGGACAACTGGTGTCCTATTTTATTAAAACTAACATGTTATCTCCCTCGTGGGTTTATAAATCATTGCATAAAACATTTAGAAGAGTGCGAGGCTATGAACTCACGTTGATTGGGAAAGGCGGGTTATCGACGATTTGGATGTACGGTACGTGCTTCAATCACGGAAACCTAGACAAATAATACTCGTCTTAGACTCTTGTCCAATGACTTTATAAAAACAATGGCTATGTATATATATGATGACATTATAAGTATGATGATGATCAAGTGGGATTTTTATCTCTTCATACACATTATAGTGGTATGTGTTAGTCAAATTTTCGACTAGTTATACTAGTTTCAACTTATAAATATATTGAGGCCCTATAAGCCCATTAAAATCCCAATACATTATATTAGTCCATTTATACTTTTTTATACCAGGCCTATACTCATATATCGGGCCCAAGTGGGTTAAGCCCATGAGTAAGTCCATTAGTGTTTAGCCAAACTAGTTGGGTCAATAGTCCAATAAGGCTACTTTGGCCCGTTAATGTCCATATGTTATAAAGCTCGGGTTTTATAGGTTTTTACTTGTCAAATGTACTTACGTATCAGTATATGAGTTATAAAAAGTTTACATTAGACGGGTCCGACCGTCTAATTTTTATTTGACGAAAACGTTAATCTTTTGGTTTTAGCCGAAAAGACGTAAAACTTATATGTATAGTTTTATAACTTATAAAACATATCAATTTGCAATTTTATAAAATGTCACACTTATTTATCAAAGTATATAACTTATTTTTATAAATATTATCATAAGTTAGTGGGTTTTATATATGTATTTTATAATGATATCACTTGAGTGCTTATTTTATATTATATACTTTTATTTCCAAATCTGGTTATCAAACTCACTTTCACCATTTTTGCCATATCTTGAGTTCTACAAGGAGATAGAAGCTCAAATTTGGGCAGCACAGACTAAATAATATGTGCTACAAATAACTCCATTTTAGCTCTTGCTCAATCATCTTCTAAGTCTCCCTACTAATTCGTCCAAAACAGACTATACAAATTTGAACCTTAATAATATTTTGATCATATCTTGCTCATTTTATGGATTCTATTGAGTGGTCAACTCTCACATATATAAAAGTCATATACCTTACTATATATTCAATAATCCAAGTCATTTTAACAAGTTATCATAGGGTTATTTACTGTTTTATACAGTCTATAGATTTAGTCATGATTTTAACATCTTTATATGTAGATTTTTAATCTTTTTAATCAAATATATCAACACCAAATCCCCACATAATGTTTTGATCATCATTCATCATCATATACATATACATAAAAGAAGAAAATACAAGATTACATATTCAAAATAACAAGATGATAGGAAGAGATTGATCCCTATACCAATTAAGATGATGAAAAGATGGGATTTTGATGAACAAGGCTTGGTTCCCTGTTACCAAATCTTCAACTTTAGCAAGGCAACTTCTTGAGACTTCAAATGGATGAACACCTCCATGAAATCAGCCCTTGAACCTCATAAAAACTCCTTTTCATAGGTTAAGATCACCTCCAATCTTCATGTCTTCAATAGGTTATCAACATATGTAACATATACATAAGATTTGTGGTTGAATTTTTGATGGAAATGGTGGTGGTGGTGGCATAGTGGACGGTAAACTGAGCGAGAGAAGAGAGGATTTGAGAAACTTTTTAGCTAAGTTTGCATGTTGTGTGTGTGAGAGAGAGATGGAGACTTTTGATGGTTTTGGTGCCTATGCTTGTTTTGAGACAAGTGTCTCTTGCAAGTTCATAGTTTTGACAACAAAGAGTGTGTTTATGGCTTGTTTTTCCGCCCATGGTGGCGGTTGAGACAAGGGTAAACTTGTTTCATTGATTGTGGTAAAATACGTCTCTTGTTTAGGAAAACAAAAGAGCGTATATGAGCGGTAAGTATTGAACAAATGACTTAGGAAAATCAAGTGTTAATGACCCAATTAAGTTCGTTTCCCAAGGAGGTATATGTGTGTGACTAAAATGCAATGAGATTTGAGATTAATATTTGAAAGAAGGGGATGAGAAAATAGAATGACGAAGACGTGAAAATTATTACTACGACGACTAAAATTAAAACCGTAAAAAGAGCTAAAATAAAAATTTATTCTAAAAATTACCAAAAATCAAATTAAATAAACTAAGAGTTTACAAATGATCAAAACTTTTTCAAACCTTTTAATTAATTAAATATTAATTTTTAAATGCTAATTAAAGCCCTAAAAATCAAAATAATTATCAAAAAGCCCAAATAAAGATTTTTCACTTTATAAACCTCTAAAATGACCAAATAAGACTAAAAACTATTTTTATATATTTTTAAACTAATTAAAACTATTTAAAATGATTAAAAAACTATTAAAACATAAAATAATTCTAGAAATTAGAAAAATGATGATAAAATTAATCTAAGAGTTGCAAAAATCCTATTTTAATGTATTAGACCTAAGAAAAATATAAAAAGTGCAAAAATGTGAAATTTGAAATTTAATAATAAAATAATAATAAAATAATATTAAAAATCCAAAAATTATAAAAAAATTCTAAAAACTTGAAAACTAGTTTATTTTAACCTAAATAAGCAGAAATTAAAAGTGAAATTACCAAAATACCCCTAAAGGGCCCCCAAATGGGCTAAAATAGAAAACAGTCCAAACTAATGGGCTTTTTGGCCCAAAAACTTCAACTAAGCCCAAATGACCTGAGAAAGCTCTATCTGACTCAAAATTAAGTTCTAAACACAAAAGTTTGAAGGCCCAAAAGCTGGTTTTGAGATTATCATAGCTTAAATGGTCAACAGCTTATTCTTATTGAGCCAATAAGCCCATTAAGCAATAAGCCAATGCCATAAGCTCTAATTGAACACACAACCTTATTTTGAGATGCCTAAGAGATTTGTGAAAAGAAATTTTGAAAAAGCAAAACCAATAAGCCAGAAATAAGCTAAGTAGAATTTCACTAAACGACAAAATAGTCGGGTTAGAGTTCTAGGACGTTTCAGAAGCTCTGGTTTGTTGCAAAAGCTCATAAATAGCTTAACTAAGAATAATCAGTCATAAAATTCACAAAAAGCCAAGTAGAATAAGCTGTAGGAGCAAATAAGCTAGCTGAAAAAGCCAAATAAGCTAGTTTTCTAGCAAAAGCTTAACCAAGTTTTTGCATGAACCAATAAGCAATTCTCAAAAATAAGCCAAATTGTGCTTATTTGACCAAAAGTCAAAGTCCTCCAAAATTCACCAAATGCTCAGGGATTGTTTGTAGGCTTGTTTTAAGCAATTTTTGTGAAGAACTCAAGGTAGAGTCCTTGTGAATCAAGTGGTCAGTTGACCAAATGACAACAGATTTTGGACAAATTAGGCCAATAAGACAGTTAGCTTATAAGCACTCAAATAAGCAAACCAAATAGCCAAATTGTCTCACAAGCAGCACAAAAACAAGTTCCAAGCAACAAACAAGCAGGACATACACTAGATAACAAAATGCTGATGCAAATGACCACTTCAACCAACTTTGATAAGCTCTAGCACCCACAATAAGCCACCAAATTCAACAAACAGATAATGCACAAATAGCTTATCACCTAAACTCTTCCCAAACAATATTTCAGACCTTAGATCCAACAAACAAAGATTTTATTGGATCTGATGTGTTTGACCAAATTCAAACCAATTTTATCAGATTTTTCCAAAACTTCAAAAACCTTTTCCAAACCTTTTGATACTTAACCAGTGACCAAAACTTGTTGCATATGACTTGTTTAGACTCCACAAACCCTAAGAACCAAGGCACAAGGCCACAAGGCCTTATGATCCCAAAATCCCAAAAAGCCTTGTTTTAGTCCCTTTTCAAACAAACTTTTTATTTAAACACACAACCTACTGATTTTATGGTTCAATTACCTCAACTAGGTGACAACTAATAGATACCAACTATAAAACACAAAGCACAAACACAAGAGCAACAAATCACATGGCAAACTTCATATCAGACAATAACATGAAGTTTTTTAGAGGAAACTTAAAAAGAGCTTATACCTATCCCCCACAACTTCCTAGAGGGATCAGCTATGCTCCTTGGACAACTCTCAACAACTAGAGAGTGACCAAGGTCCTTGAACAAAGGAGATGAGATGTGCCTTGGTTGATGGTTCAAAGCAGAACCTCAAGGGCTTGATTTCTTCAACACAAGCAGCAAACAACCTATCCAAAGGTTGATAAACCTTCACTAGCTTGGTGCCAACAAGCTTGCAAGGGCTTATAGCTTTTGGATAAGGGTTAGTACAAGTAATATAGCAAAAACAGATGACTGATTTCAAGGTTTTTTCAACTTTGAAATCCTTACCAAACATAAACGTGCTTTAACCACAAGATCAAAACATCTTTATAACATCAAATGGAACTCAGAATTACCCTTAAACAACACCAACTTTCAAAAACATAAAAAGGAATTACAATTTTCTAAAAATACCAACTTTTATAAATTTTAAAAAGGAATTACAATGTTTAAAGAGTAAAACTGGAACAAGACTCTCTCACATGTTGAGGAGTCCTTATATAGGCAAATACAAGGTAGAAATAAGCAAAAACCAAGGCTATGAAGTCCCTAAAATACCCTTGAATCTTCTAGACGAATTTTGTTTTGAGTTGTCCAAATACATCCAAGTCGTTCATTTATGCTTTGGGGCCAAGTAATGAGTGTGGGCTGTTGATCTGGCCGTGTGCCATTCCTTGTATAGGAAGTTGGAGTATGATTGGTGGACGGCTGAATGGGGTAGGGTCCTTGAATGGAGTGGTGTGAGGTTTCATGTTTGGGATGTAATCGTGTGAAGGTGAATTGAGTTTTGGTTAGAGTAATTGGGAAAAACCCTTTGGCAGTAAAAGTAAAATCTGGGTTCATAGGGTGAATAGTGGTCCCCTTTGATCCGATTTTGGTGGAGTGGAAATGTGTTTGGCGCATTTCTTTTTTGAATGTTTCAATTGCACAGATTTGGCCCTTGTCTTTTGGGAAAATTGGTAAACAAAGTATTTTAGCCATAAAAAATGTGTTTCTTTGTTAAATAACTTTCAAAGTTCACACATTGGCCACCAAACTTTGTGATAAAGGTTTCAAGGGTTGTTTTTGCTATTTTTGCAAAGTTTGAGGACTGATCTTGGACATTTTTGATCTTCAAAGGTCTTCAATGTATCTTTGACTTCATGAGGGACCATTGTTGACAATTTAGAATTATTGAGAGACTAAACTTGCCAAATCTTCAAAGTTGAAGGACATTTTTGTAATTTTGACAAACTTAAGGGACCAAACTTATAATTATGAATATACAAGGGTATTAAGTGTCATTACTTCATAAATTAAGGATCAATCTTGTTCATCTTCAAATCTTCAAGGGTTTTTCTTTGAGGAATCCATAACTAGGGCTTGGTTCTTGGTACGGCTTCGTTTCTCGTGTTCGTTTTTCCTTGTTTCTTGTGTTCTTTTGTCTTTTTCACGATATCCATACCTAAAACACACAAGTAAACAAATACAAGCATATATATGGTATATTTATGACATTTTATGCATTTAAAACTCGAAAAGAACGATGAGATCATGTATAAATGTCATCTCATCACTCCCCCATACTAAGCCATTGTCGTGCCCTCACGTAATGCTAGAATAAAGTATCTAAGCATCACCAGAATTCAATTTTTTACCCTTTATTGAAAATTAAAAGACTTGCAACAATACTACGAAGATGTGTAAAGACATAAAGTATGATTTTCATCACGTGTGTGACTTTTAGGGTCAATGAATAGAAACAAGTAAATGTCCCATAGAGTCAATTTCGTCATCCTTGATTGGCATACATTCCATGCTAAGTGCAAAAACAAGATCATTGTTGGTACAAGTCACAATGCTAACACTACTCATACGTTCAAATTATGTAATACTTTTTCTCCCCGCAATCCTAGTTATTATGAAAAGAAGTGGGTTTCTAGAATTTTTTAACTATTTGTCATGGATCACAAGTGATTCATATTGACTTATTTGAGTACTTATTAGTCCGAAAGTAAAGTAGCACGATTTAATTGATAGTTAGCTGAAGGACAAAATCTTTTAAAACGGCTTCTCGAGTATCTCCTTAAGTTCATATCTTGACATAACCCGTTTCACGATTTGAGACCTTTCTCGGACCGATATTTGGCATGTACTTCATACTTCAAATCTTGGGAAGACGTTCTTGAAATTATGGTCTTCTCTTCATATTTTGGAATTTCTTCACTTGACGTTTTTGAGAGATTCTTCATACTTGGACCACGACTTCATCATTTTTCTTCAATCTTTATTTTGGATTTTGATATACAACGATCCGCCTCGTTTTAGGACTTGGATATATTTATCCTCATACCTTGTAAGGGTCTTTTTGGATAGACTTTCTCCATGATCTTTATGGGAGTAATTGCTTTTCGTCGTGTGTCTTGATCCTTCATATTGATTTAGGAACAATGATACTTCACATCATCTTGGATCTTTAGAAACAAAATATAGCTCCTCATGCCTTGTTAGGGCCTTTTTGGATCTTCACCAATCTTCGCATCCCGCTTCAATAAGTTATGCCTTGGCTATGAACTCTATTCAACCCCGAGCAACTTTTAAACGATCTTGTGCTAGAAGCTAAGTAACCTTTTAAATCGTACGACCATACTTATTGCAATTATTTTTGTTCATAATGCATTGATCTTATGGGAGAAAAACCACAATTAAAAACATATGAGTTTTTGAAAGAACATTTTCATGTTCTACGTTTAGCATGATCACTTGTCTAACTCTATTGTTGTCCCATATTATTATGATGATTAATGATAGAAAATAGATGAAAAGAGATGGATTCCTAGAGAGAGAAAGTAGTAAGAGAAAGTAGAGAGAGAGATGATTAACTTGGTGAATATTAGATTAGAGAAGATTAGAGTTACAAATGATCATCCACCCTTCCTAACATGCTAGGAAGGGCCTTATGTAGCTGGGCTTTAGTAACCATAATGGGCTATATTTTTTGGACCGGGCTTGTATTTTGGGCTTTAAGTAACTTAAATCCAAGCCCGTGAACCATGACTATTTAACTAACTATTACAACGTTCTAATAAATATTACAATAGAAACCTATGACCGAACATTCTTGTTTGACTCAATATTTTGAGGCTAACAATCTCCCCCAATGTGAGGTCATTCCTCTTCGATATTTGGAGTCCAATGGAGATTTATGAATTTCGTCATAAATGAGTCTTGAACGTGTAATAGTAGTGTTGATCCTTCATGCTGTGATCTTTGAGCCTTTGTCATTGTCTTTCGACTTAGTCTTTTATCTTGATATCTTCAAATCATTCTTGACTTGTCTTTGCCATCTTGCGATCTTGTGTCTTTATCCACATGCTCACACTATTAATTGTTAAATAAGTGTTTGGGCATGAATATGTGGTTTTGAATCTTTGACTTTGCTGAGTACACTATGACGCCACCTTCTCGAGACAAAACATAGACACGGACTGAATGGCTTTGACATTCGTCCTAAATCGGTAGCGTTTTACCTCCGGTCGGTGAAGACTGTTATACGATATTAAATACCGTATCTGTGATTAGGTAGATTCAATTTAAGAATCTCCTTGACAGGGTTTCGGGGCTGTACTAGTCGTTCTCTTTACTCGACCGTCTCAAAGCAAGACTGCAAACGTAAAGAGTGGATCAATTGGATAAATATCCGCTTGATTAAAGTCGTCAATTCAAATTCCTGGAACAAGTTTGATTCATTAAGAATCTTACCATTGTTGCTTTCCAGTTGACACAAGTTTGATTCATAAGAATCTCACGAGTCACCTACCGTAACGCTGTTTGATGTTGACGCTAGAAGGATTTCCATTCGTCACTGTGAATATTAATGAATATCACTTTGAATGTTCTGGCAAGACCATAAAGATATTGCGTAGAAACCTGAAACGAGTTTGAATCAATTCAGAATCAAACCACTGTTGCTTTTCAGTTTTACATATGTTCAATTCATAAAGAATCTTGCATATGACCTACCGTAGTGCTGATTGATGTTAACACTGGAAGGATTTCCACTCATCATTGTGAATACTAAGTAGTGTCACTCTGAGTGTTCTAGCAATATCACAAGGATATAGCGTAGGACTCTCTTTATCTTCATCCGTGTGTCCTAACGAGATTTGATTGAACTCTTGGCTCTAGACTCGATTTGTGCACTTTTTAGTGATCAGAGGCTGGAGCAGATGCCACCTATTCAATATCAACTATCTCGGAGTGAGAAAGTCAAATAGAAGTCGTGTTGATCTCCGTGACAATAAAACAAACTTATTTTGAGAGAAGCATGAGTAGCTAGGAAAGGGTTGTGCTTCACATCACTGGGTCCATGATGAGTTGTCTTCATGATGAGTTGACCCGGTTTCTGCCTAAGTTGTATGGAGGGCTTCTTTCTTTAGACCCTTTATCCTTACATTTCTTTTTCATTCTTCAACCCCTTTAATGCTTACCAAGACATCATTAATAACACCTTGTTGTGATTGTTCCAGTGCTATCATCAGTACTTAGTCGGCATTCAGCTTCGTTCACATTCTACTCCATCTTTCCTAAGGACTTCTAATAATCTATTGGATTGTCCCTGGGAAGATCCCTCCGGTTCTGGTTGGATCATAGGACTTAAACCTAACCACCCTTTTGACACCAATAACGTCGTGAATTAAAGATGTTGTGGGTTGTTGATCGTAACCATGAGTGCTTGAGTCTTTAGATCACATTTTAATCACATTTTCTCCCCCTATCTCTAATATATAAAATCTTTTGATATTAGAGATACCAAATTTGATTAAAATATATTTTGAAAAGTAGTCTTGTGATGTATGGTGGAATGTATATGTGATAATTAAGATACGTTATAGGGTAAATTAGAAAATTACCTTTAGGAAAAAATAATAGTCTAAAATTACCAAAGACGGATTCAATTAAACACGTGAGTGAACCAAGTTCGTTGTACACGAAGATCGAGTGAATTTGAGACGTTTTGTTACGATTTAGACAATTGATTTGAATTGGTTTTCGGTTTTTAACTATATTAATGCTACCAATTTTTAACCTAAAGTGCATGAATCGTAAACACGAATTAATTTAATCTAAAACAATTATTACTTAAAAATTAAAGCTATTTTAAATCCCATTAAAAACTTAACTATTAAAGTTACTTTTACTCTATATTAAAAATCTAATGAAAACTATTTAACTTCTAAAAATTTAAATTTAATTTATCAAAAAACTAACTTTATTAAAATCTATTTATTTTTAAACTATTTTTAAGCTATTAAAAAGAATTACTTTTACGAAATCTATTTTTAAACTAAATTTTATTTAAAAACTTAATTAATAAAATCTAAGACATCTAAATTCTAATTTTTAAAACTAATTAAATTTCTAAAAAAATGATAAAACATTTTTTATGTTTTTATTTTTATTTTTAAAATTTGTAAACCTCATAAAAGTATATAAAATGATTTAACTTGAAATAAAGTAAAAACAATTTATTTAAAACGCTATTAAAAACTGGCAGCTTAAATGATTGACACTATATAAATAATTAATCTATTAATTAACTCAAAAGGGAATTTAGGTGAGATGGTAAACATGCTTGTCGCATGACCAGGAGGTCATGGGTTCGATCCCTTTAAGGGACATTATTTGTGGTATTAATTTTTGGACTACAAAATGAAAAATTCACAGTCAGTCACAGTAGTGACTTTATGGACAGATTTTATTTAAAGACTGATTAATCAATATCCCCAAACCACACGTGACAGATTAAAAATATTATTCAGAAACAAGATAATGAGTTAACCAAACAATTCAGTAAAAAATCAACATTAATATCATAAACTAAAAATAGCAAATACAGAAAATATAACAGCAAATAAAATTAGTAACAAATCAAATAACTCCTAATAGACAAAGATATCTACCAGATTATATCACAAAACATGAAGAATATCAAAACCAGATCAGTTCTAATTATGGCAGTTAAGAAATCTTAAAATTACTAAGGCACACAACTGGACATTTAAATCATGATTACCAATGCTCAAAGTTTCAGATTCTACAATACCAAATTTTTAGTTTAAAACTATCAAAGAAAATGACACAGCGACAAATACAGTGAGCTAAAATTCAAAAATCATACAATCTTTACTAAGCACAAAAGACAGAAGCAAGTTACAGCAAGTATATTAGACTTATAACAACCAGACTAGTAGCTAATCATACTAAAATCATTTAAATACCAGATTTATCTCTACAAAGCTTAAATATCGGCAAGCTATTAATACCATATCAGCCAGTCAGTCACACTACCCAAACATGTACTGAAATGACATAGCACAATATCAGCAAACTATAATCGTAACATACCATGGCCAGCAAATATCGACCAGTCCTATAACACTAACAGTTCAAGCAGCAGCAATCACAATCAATATCAGGTTAAAAAGTAACACTTAGCAGATTAATAACACACACTCAGATCTAAAATCAGTCATTATAGCAGGTTAAATAGAATATGAAAACTTCAAATGAAAACTCGGCAAACCAGCATATTAATATAACCATTATTCATAAACATAATATTTATCTAAAGATTATGCTAGAATTGTGAAGTCAAGCCTAACCATTATGTTGAACCGTTGGGACGAAGATGAAGCGCTGAGCTACCTTAACTAAAACGACGCCAACAACAAAACGAACCACCATAATTAACATCACGAACCATAACGAATCATGAACAAGCAGCTTTTATTCACCATTTACAGAAACTTAATCACCTTCTAATTTTTCTCGATTTATCAATATGATAAATCGAATCCCAAACTTAGCTTAAACTAAATCTCAATAAGCTATTAAAAAGCTTATGAAATTAATCACATGTCACGAATATAAACAGTAATAAGACAAATATTTTAGTGTTTGATAATAATGAAAAAAACAGTAAAAACGAGGTATATTTAAAAGCTGTAATTGAACTTTATTAATTAAAAACTTCAAGGGTTACAAGATTAAAAAGAAAATTAAATCCTACAACTATGTTTTCAGCATAACATTAAAAACTAAAGAAAGGGATGTCCATACTGAATAAAATGGAGGGGTTTTATAGACTCGGTGAAGGAGGGTTGTTGATGATGAGGGATGATCACAGCCCTTCGATCTTCTATTCTTCTTTCTCTCTCTTTTCTACTTTGATCCAAATGTGAATAAGAGCCCATAGTCACACGGATTGCCAACGTGGCAATCCGTTGTGCTTCTTGTGCGAGTTGATAGCTGACTTGGCTCTCTCTTATTGGTGGGTGATGATGGATGATGTGTTGCCTCCAATGATAAGCTGCCACGTACCCATGCTTCTCCATCTTCAAGTCCCGAAAACAAGGGGGATTTAATTAATCATCCGTGTGTATTCACACGTGCACTTAATTTTCAAAACCCCCAATTTATTTAACTATTTAGGGTTTGGGTGAATAGTATTTTCTGGTTAACTATTTGGGATGAAGGAGAAAGATGGGGAAACTTTGTTATTATCGAAGGTTAATTTGTGAGTGGGTGAATAAATGGTGTGTGTGAATGTTTGACCAAAAGTTTTGACTGAAGAAAATAAATAATATCCACCGTCACTTCTTTCTTTGTTTTACTTGTGCCTTTTGAACCCGAAAGTTATATAAATAACTTAATTCGTATAATTTGTGTCTTTGATGGGCTTTGAGACCCAAAAAGAAATTCATCCGTCACTTTTGAAAAATGGAAATGGGCTAGAATTGGGCTTTTATTTATAAAATAAATGATTACTTCATTAGCCCATTTATTAGGCCCATTAGTGTGAATGTGGGACCCACTTAACTTCAAACTTTTACAAATCCGTGACTAAAACGAACTCGACTTTTGGCATTTGAACTTTCTTCAATCTCGTGTCGATATTTGCCGGTTTTTCGCGAACTACGGTACCTACACACATGAAACGAAAAACAAACATATACAAGGCATTTTCCATTGATTTTATGCAATTATTGTTCGTTTTTAGATACAATTGATATGAGTAAAATCACTCATATCATCTTGAAACTCTTCGGGAGAAAAATGTGTCAAACTTAGCATGAATTTTGGAAAGCTCCCCCTCAAAAATTGATCCAATGGAATTGAAATTAGGAGGATCTGATCCACATTAAACTTTTGAGGATAGAAGTTGTTGAACACACAGTTTTTGAAAGATTTTGAATATCATTGAGAAATTCTTGAAAAAATTGTGTTCAACGCTTTTTGAAAAATCAATTCTTTTTGACGAAAAGGTTTTTCTAAAGCATAAACTTGAGTTCATAGACTTTGAATGTCTTGACGAATCCACTCAAGTGTAAGAAGATTTAACTTCTTTTGCTAAGGGTAAGATCACGAAATCATACACTCCCCCGTGAATATAGTTCCGGGTTGCAATCTGAAAGTGATTACAAGCCATTGTGTTGAGCTCAAAACGTTGAATGTTTTGTGACAAGCTCAACCCAAGATAGATTGCTCTACCCGTTTTGGGAATATTGTCCAAAAGAGACAATTTCCTTTGTAAAAGATAGAAATGACATGTTTTCAAAAATATTTACAACTTTCATTCGAGCTTTATGTACACACCCGTGTTGTTATTGAGCGACATTTCTAGGTACGTCCATATTATCGATACTGAAAGACATGTCGAGAAGAATATTTTTGGATTATCAAAGATTTTTTAATTTTGTATTTTGCTTTTTCATTAATATTTACAAGTAGATGTTTGATAGATGAATCAAGCAGGCTTCTTTGCCAGAACCTCCAGTTCTGCTGGAGTCAAACATCTCATACCAATTTGCCTAACAAGATACGCAAACCTCTCTTTCGAAAGAGCTTTTGTAAACAAGTCAGCTAATTGGTAATCAGTTCCAACAAAGTATAATTCGACAATACCATTTTCAACTTGTTCCTTAATGAAGTGATATCCCCCTGAACCAAATCTCCATATCTTAGGATCAGTGCAAATTGATCATTTCTGAATCGGACCGTACCCAGGAACTTCTCCACAAAGTTAATTAGAAGCTTGAGATTCCCCGTCATGTGCTTCGTGCATCCGGAGTCCAGTATGAAGAGAATTATTTGTATCACCTGCAGAAGAGTTAGAACACGATGGAGCATTTGCTAAATTGGATACCATAGTAGTTGTGATTATAGAATCATTAGTGTCCTTTGTAACATTTAAAGGCATACTAACACTCGTTTTCACATTTTCTGTCCTAGCTTTAGGCATCCATTTATATCCTGGAGGACATTGATTAGCAAACCACCATTTCCAAGAGTTACTAGCAGAGTCATATAATTCCTTAATTTTGCTTCTAGGGTTCTTAGTGGTAGAGTCTAATGCATTACTTTTCTTAGTGGGGGTAGCATCAGAATGGTTCACTTTGCGTTTGGGTTTACTAGCTCTAATAGGCATTGCAACTTGCTTCTTAGTTCTAGTATCTACGCCTTTGACTTTATTCATAACACGTATAGAATGATTAGCATTAGCACACTTTCCACATTTGACACAAACAAATTTCACATTCATAGCATTCAAACCATTCACATCATTCAAATCGTCATTACATGCGATAACAGACTTTTTATTCTTAAAAACATTCAAATTCATAGGGTGTTCTTTTACTTCCTTCATCTTCCCTTGATTCTTATGTTTCCAGACCTTATCATTCACTTGAGTGCTCTTAAGCTGAGGTCGACTAACACTAGTAGTGGAGACTATTCCTTTAGTAGAAGACATAAGAATATTAGTGTTTCTAGAAGTCTGAGGCGATTGAGTAACTTTGTTTGTGGGCTTAGTGGTCATTCTATACATCCCTGGTTTAATCACATTATTGTGCTTAACTCTTGGTGCTATGACATTCGTCCTTATGGGTTGATTATGTGGTAACCTTTCCTTTCCATCCATCTTGGGGGCAAACACGGGTTTTGCAAATGAGGAATTTGATAAAGCAGATGGTTTTCCCAAGATAGAGGATCTATTCTCTTTAGAGGCATTGGGTTGTCTAACAACATGTTTCTTAATGCTAGGTTCCACAACTTTCCGACCCATTTTAGCAACGAGTTTCTGCAACTCTGCTATCGCTCTTTCCCTGTCTTGTAACTGAGCTTTCAACCCTTTTATTTCCAAATTTTGTTCATTCATTTCTCGAAACGTTTTGGAAAGTTTTTCTTGCAAGTTATTATCATGTGGAAAACTACCAACGTCTTTTTGCAAAGCAAGTTCACAAGAAAGACAATGTTTTTGAAAGAAATCAGTTTTGTGTTGAAATAACTCAAAAGCCTTTTTATCAACATTTTCTTTACGTTTCGAAAGCTCAATTTCAAGACGCTCACATTCTTTGATCTTATTAAGATATTTGCATGCAACATCAGAATATTCATCAATGTCAGCACAAGATGTAAAATAAGCACACATAACATCTTTAGAAACTCATTCTTGCAAGAGTAAATCATATTCATCTGAAAAATCAGACTTCTCCATTTGAAGATCATCAATGTGTTTCTCAAGAGATTTAACATATTTTAAATAATCATACGTTTCAGTCCGAATGAACTCCTCAAACTGAAGAACAGTTTCTTTAATCAACGCCGTATTTGGAATTAAGAGTTCTTTCACAAGCAAGGTAATATCTTGAGGAATCGGGCGTTGCCACTCAGCATTTACACGTTTTGCCCAATCTCTTTCAACAATAGGTTTAACATTATCTATGTGGTGTTTAAGAATAGCTAATGTTTTCCTACTCTTCCTTTTAGATTCATCTAGAGGGAGGTAGTTTATGTATTTGTAAACATTAGATTTCTTAGGGGCAAATGCTTTCTTCCATTGAATTCTCTTTTGTTGGCATTTTAAAAACACTTCCTCACGGGTTTTCTGAGTTTGTTTGTTGAAAAGACCATAAAGACTATTCATATAAGCATAATTATATGGTTTCACAGACTCCTTATTGACAAGTGTTCGACTATCATCATCCCAATGGGCAGTCTCTTCACTATCGGCACTTGCAGGCATGCAATCAAGATCGGTCCTTTCAGTCTCATCAAGATAAAGACACGGGTTCGCAGCTTGAGCTTTGGCAAGGTACTCAGGACTTGCAAAGCTAGCTTGACCCTTAAACATCGACGGAGGTGCTAGCATTCTTACGGTTTGAATAGAATCATGCGTTTTATAAACAACTTTCTTCAAAAATTCGACTTGTTCTTCTAGTTTTGTTACTTTTTCGGTTTCTTTATCATATCTACTTTTGAAGTCTTGTTTTAACGCATCTACCTCTTGTTTCTTAACCTCAAGAATTTTAGCAGAATCGGTAGTGGTCATAGAGAGCTTTTGTTCAAGTTCATTAACTTTGGTATTGGCAAGGTACGTTTTTTGACGTTCATCCATTAAGAAAACATTATATTGGCGCTTCTCTTTGGCTAATAACTCAAGAGTTGTATTATATTTGTTTTCAAAATCATCCTTTTGACTTTTTAACGCACTACCCTTGTACCCCTCAAGCTCTTTGGTTTTCTGAAGGAGCTCATCTCTATAGCTTTCAGTCATCTCAGTAGATTTGATAAGAGCAGCTTTGCATTCATCAAAATTTTGAGTGAGCGTAGCGTTTGCCTTCTTTAATTGCTTTTGACTCTTTTTATTTTCAATGACATCTTTTTGTAAAGTGTAAATTAAATTAGCAAGCGCAATACGTTCCTCTTCATCATACGCATTTGTATGTTGATCATTCTCAGACTCATTATTGCACATGTCTGATGAATCGGGTGTGGTATTGCTATCAACCGTTTCCATCATACACGTGTCATTAATGGCATTGGGTAGATCACTATGCTCATGAATATCACCAAACACATTATATTCATCAGTAGTGTGTACCTTATCGATTGGCTCAGTGTCAAAGATAGGGCCATTGTCATCTTCAGTGACTTTGAGAACTTCTTCAACCTTTGCCATGTACGGGTAATTTGCATCGAGTTCTTGATCAGAATCTTCATCATCAGTGTCATCAAGCATTGCTCCTTCCTCAGCTGATAATTTAACCCCTGCTTCCATCTTCTTGCAAAGCAGCATCTTTTCCTTATGAGAACCAGAGTCTCTAACCCTTTTTGGCTTCCTGCATTCCTTTGACATATGCCCATAACCTTGGTAATTAAAACATTGTATCCCACTCTGCTGAACCACTTTACTTCCAACAGTTTCCCTATTCCCAGTAGCAGCAGCAATCCTCTGAGAATCATACTTGGTAGTTTGTTGATCATACCTTGCAGAACCCTCAACATGCGTTGGATTATGTCGATCATACCTAGAAGGACTTTCACCATGTCGACGTGTGTCATACCTTGGAGGACTCTCAACATATCGGTTCTTTGTGTTAGATGATGTGTGAAGATTTTTTTTGGTGGGTTTGTAGATTTTCTTGTAAGTCTTCATTATGAAAGCAATTTGTTGTTTCATCTCTCGATTCTTTTGAGCTTGGTCTTCATCACTATCTTCTTCAGATGATGATTCAGATGGTGGTGATGGTGCTCTTGGCACTTTACCTCGAGATCTTGTGGATGATGAAGACTTAGATGATGTGGAAGATCGTGGTGAAGATGATGTAGTGGAATATGACTTAGGAGCACGAGAGTGATGACCTTGAACATGTTGAGTTGTAGTCACTAAAGCAAGTGGATTAGCTATCTTGGCAACACGTTCAGCTCGAATCTCATTTGCTTCATTCTGAAATTGCTTCAAGATATCAAAGAGTCGATGATATGAGACCTCGTCTAACTTTTCTTGTTGTTTCACTAAAGTGACGAATCGTGTCCACTCGTGTTGAAGTTGTTGAGGAAATTGAACATTGACTTGCATGGTGGAGACTTGCAGATTATTTCTTGTCATGACATTCATCATTTTATAAAACCTGGAGTAGTAAGAGTCAACTGATTCTCCATCCCTTGAAGTAAACTTGCCAAAATTCCAAAACAAGTTTGTTTTGACATCTTGTTTGTTGAGTGATTCTCCTTGTTGCAAGCTTTCAATAGCAGTCCACATTTCATGTGTTGTAGGGAATGCATCAACCGTGGAATAAATATCATCTCCAATCCCACTTAAAACCATATAGATGGCTTCCTTCTCCGCATCATGCCAAGCACAATTTTCAGGTGTGAGATCGGCTCTTGTTTCATCACGTTCACTTGTAGGTATTGGATCAGTAGTATCTGTGGCTGGTCTTGGAGGAATTGTGATCTTCTTTAATATATATGGTCCATGAGTAATACATTTCCTCAAGGCATCACCATTGGGTCTTGTATCAAGGTATCGTATGAAACATGATTGCCATTGAGCATACCGACCAGACACAAGCATTTGTGGTCTCTCTTTATTACCCTCCACCATGATGTTGTTGTTTGTGACACGATACTTTTGACTAGAATCCATATCTAGAGACTTGAAATCGATGAAGTGAAAATGGATCTTAAGTAGATGTGTTGTGATTGTTGTTGTCGATGAAAAATGTTAAAATCCCCTAAAATTTGTCTTCACAAGAAACCAAAAATTCGAAGGCGAAAAATCACACGTGTAAAACTTTTCACTTTTGTAAAAATCTTCAATTTTCGGAATATTGGATAATTTCGGAATAACTGACATTTTCAGGGAAGTTGAGTTTCTTCGGAATAACGGGTGTTTTCAGAGAAGTGGGGTTTTTCGGAATAATGGATGTTTTCAGAGAAACGAACTCTCTTTGGAATAATTGATGTTTTCAGAGAAACGAACTCTCTTCGGAATAATGGATTATTTCAGAGAAATTTTCGGATAAACCACTTTTTCGGAGAAAAAGACCTTCTTCGGAATAAGTCACTTTTTCGGATAAATCACTTTTTTCGGATAAAGTGAAGATTTCATAAAAATGGTGTCTTCGGAATATGGGAATTTTTAAGAAATGAGAATCTTCAGAATAAGTAGTATTCTTCGGAATATGTGATATTTTCAGAGAAATATCATCGGAATAATATGCTTTTTCAGAGAAATTGAAAATTTCATAGAAACGTACCTTCTTCGGAATAAACGTTTCTTCAGAAAAGATGCTTTTTTGGAATAAAGTAATTCAGAGAAAAGACTTTCTTCGGAATAGTAAACCCTTATCCGAAAATATGTTTTTCGGAATAATTAACCCTTATCCAAAAAAAATTATTTCGGAATGATCTTGAAGCAGGAATGAACCGTAGCTCAAAAATGAATCCAAACACCTCAAAAACTTGCGATTTTTTCCACAAAAACCAAACCAAATCGATATAAATGAGTTATATCAAGATTTATAGCCCGAAATACTAAAAAGAAATTTAATTCGGGATGATTTAGATGGAAAAATCAACCGAATCAAACTCAAACCAAACAATCAAACACAATCTACCCTGTGGCGATTGATACCAAATGTTGTCCCATATTATTATGATGATTAATGATAGAAAATAGATGAAAAGAGATGGATTCCTAGAGAGAGAAAGTAGTGAGAGAAAGTAGAGAGAGAGATGATTAACTTGGTGAATATTAGATTAGAGAAGATTAGAGTTACAAATGATCATCCACCCTTCCTAACATGCTAGGAAGGGCCTTATGTAGCTGGGCTTTAGTAACCATAATGGGCTATATTTTTTGGACCGGGCTTGTATTTTGGGCTTTAAGTAACTTAAATCCAAGCCCGTGAACCATGACTATTTAACTAACTATTACAACGTTCTAATAAATATTACAATAGAAACCTATGACCGAACATTCTTGTTTGACTCAATATTTTGAGGCTAACAATCTCCCCCAATGTGAGGTCATTCCTCTTCGATATTTGGAGTCCAATGGAGATTTATGAATTTCGTCATAAATGAGTCTTGAACGTGTAATAGTAGTGTTGATCCTTCATGCTGTGATCTTTGAGCCTTTGTCATTGTCTTTCGACTTAGTCTTTTATCTTGATATCTTCAAATCATTCTTGACTTGTCTTTGCCATCTTGCGATCTTGTGTCTTTATCCACATGCTCACACTATTAATTGTTAAATAAGTGTTTGGGCATGAATATGTGGTTTTGAATCTTTGACTTTGCTGAGTACACTATGACGCCACCTTCTCGAGACAAAACATAGACACGGACTGAATGGCTTTGACATTCGTCCTAAATCGGTAGCGTTTTACCTCCGGTCGGTGAAGACTGTTATACGATATTAAATACCGTATCTGTGATTAGGTAGATTCAATTTAAGAATCTCCTTGACAGGGTTTCGGGGCTGTACTAGTCGTTCTCTTTACTCGACCGTCTCAAAGCAAGACTGCAAACGTAAAGAGTGGATCAATTGGATAAATATCCGCTTGATTAAAGTCGTCAATTCAAATTCCTGGAACAAGTTTGATTCATTAAGAATCTTACCATTGTTGCTTTCCAGTTGACACAAGTTTGATTCATAAGAATCTCACGAGTCACCTACCGTAACGCTGTTTGATGTTGACGCTAGAAGGATTTCTATTCGTCACTGTGAATATTAATGAATATCACTTTGAATGTTCTGGCAAGACCATAAAGATATTGCGTAGAAACCTGAAACGAGTTTGAATCAATTCAGAATCAAACCACTGTTGCTTTTCAGTTTTAAACATTGTCCTTAATGTTTCGAGTCTAAAGGTAGAGCACCCACATACTAGAGACGAAGAGTTGAATGCTTAGGATCTAGCATGGAAAGGGTGATCAACAATATATCTAAAGCCGTTTATTAAGTATGCTAAAAGACAAATGTTAGAACAATAAAGGATATGTCATGGATTCGTGAAAAACTTCTTCAAGCAAACGATCGAGGCTCACGTAAACGAACACGAGAGTCTTCAATCGTTGTGATGATGATAATCTAGATAACACATTCATAAACAACCACGAGACAACGATTTGGAAGGGCACAAACCCCCTCTCATTATTTATTAGAAAGCATAAAAAAGATAGGCATGGGATCTCCCCCACGAGGCACCTCGTTTTTGATTACCGAGTCATGAGCTCGACTCGATCCCCTCAATGCTAATTATCATTGGGGAAGGTCACTTGGTCGAGGTTATCCAATGAAGGAACTTCCCCACCAAAGTAGTGCTTAAGCCTATGTCCATTCACCTTAAAATTAGGACCATCATTTTGAGCTAGCTCGACTGTCCCATAAGGAAACACTTGTGTAATGGTGAAAGGACCTGACCAACGAGATTTCAATTTCCCGGAAAATATTTTTAATCGAGAGTTAAAAAGTAACACTTGATCACCAACGTTAAAAAACCCGATTTTTAATCTTTGCATCATGAAACTCTTTAGTCTTTTCTTTGAAAATCAATGAATTTTCATAAGCATTATCTCTTAATTCATCCAATTCATTCGATTGTATTTACTGGTGATCTCTCGCGGTCTTCAAGTCAAAATTAGCATGCTTAAGGGCCTAATATGCCTTATGCTCCAATTCAATGGGCAAATGACAATTCTTTCCATAAACCAACTTATATGGAGTACAACCGATAGGTGTCTTATAAGCGGTCCTAAAGGCCCATAAAGCGTCATCGAGTTTGTCGATCCACGAAGCACGGTTTTCTCCAATCGACCTCTCTAAAATCCTCTTCAAAGCTCGGTTTGAAACCTCGACTTGCCCACTCGTTTGCGGGTGATAAGCCGTAGAAAGACGATGAGTAACTCCATATTTCTTTAAGACCTTCTCGAATTGGTCATTACAAAAATGGGTTCCACGATCGCTTATAATAGCACGAGGGGTTCCAAACCGAGAGAATAGTTGCTTCAAAAACTTCACTACCACACGAGCATCATTAGTAGGTAAAGCCTTAGCTTCCACCCCACTTAGAAAGGTAGTCGACGGCGACGAGGATATACTTGTTACCATGAGACGATGGGAACGGCCCCATAAAGTCTATGCCCCAAATGTCGAAAATCTCACACACTTGAATTATATTTTGCGGCATTTCATCACGTTGAGACGATTTTCCTTGACGTTGGCATGAATCACACGACTTCACAAGTGCGTGTGCATCACGATAGATAGTAGGCCAAAAGAAGCCGGCATCGAACACTTTCTTAGCTGTGAGATTAGCACCGTGGTGACCACCTGTGGGTCCCTCGTGACAAGCTCTAAGGATGTTAGAAGCTTCGGCACCAAAAATACAACGTCGAAAGAGTTGATCCGCACAAACCCGAAAGAGATAAGGGTCGTCCCAAAAATAGAACTTGACGTCACGAAATAATTTTCTCTTTTGTTGTGTCGTCATACCCTTGATTATGAAATTTCTCGCATGGTAATTTGCAATGTCGGCAAACCATGGGGTGGTGTCTTTAGAATTCACTACACCGAGAGTCTCGAGAGGAAATGTTTCGGTGATTTCCTTGTTCTCGAAAACATCTTTGTGAGGATCTTCTAGACGAGAGAGATGATCGGCCGCTAGATTCTCGGCTCCTTTTTTTTCAAGAACGGTGACATAAAATTCTTGGAGGAGGAGCATCCAACGAAGCAATCTTGGCTTAGCATCTATCTTAGCTAAGAGATACTTGATAGCCGAATGGTCGGTATACACTATGCTTTTAGTTAAGACGAGATAAGGTCGGAATTTCTCAAAAGCATAGACCACGGCCAGGAATTCCTTTTCCTTTGTGGTGTACTTTAATTGAGCCTCGGTCATCGTCTTACTAGCATAATGGATAGGACGGAAATGCTTTTCATAACGTTGCCCTAAGACGGCCCCTATAGCTAATCACTTGCATCGCACATGATTTCAAAGGGTAATTCCCAATTAGGAGCAACAAGAATGGGAGCTTCGGTAAGTTTCCTTTTGAGAGTTTCGAAAGCTCTAACACAATCCTCATTGAAATTAAAAGGAGCATCCTTCTCGAGAAGGTGTGTCATAGGTCGAGAGATTCTCGAAAAGTCTTTGATGAAACGACGATAAAAGCCCGCGTGGCCTAGGAAACTCCTAACTCCCTTAACGGTTTTGGGATGAGGTAACTTGGCGATGACGTCTACCTTAGCTTTATTGACCTCAATCCCCGCTTTCGAGACCTTATGTCCTAAGACGATTCCTTGTTTACACATAAAATGACATTTTTCCCAATTAAGCACAAGATTGGTTTCTTCACAACGTTTTAACATTTGCTCGAGATTAGATAAACATGACGTGAACGAATTTGCCAAACACCGAAAAGTCATCCATAAACACTTCCATCGACTTCTCGATCATATCATGAAAAATAGCCATCATACACCGTTGAAACTTACCCGGTGCATTGCAAAGTCCGAAAGGCATCCTACGATAAGCAAACGTTCCATAAGGACACGTAAACGTAGTCTTCTCTTGATCACGAGGGTCGATAGGTATTTGTAAGTAACCGGAAAAACCATCTAAAAAGCAATAGAATTCATTTCTCGTGAGTCGCTCCAACATTTGATCCATGAAGGGAAAAGGAAAGTAGTATTTACGAGTGGCGTCATTTAACTTTCAGTAGTCAATACACACCCTCAAACCGGTCACAACACGAGTGGGAATTAACTCGTTGTTTTCATTAGGCACAACGGTCATTCCTCCCTTTTTAGGGACACAATGGATTGGGCTCACCCATGGGCTATCGGAGATAGGATAAATCATTCCCGCGTCAAGGAGTTTTAAGACTTCCTTTTTGATGACATCGTGAATTTTGGGGTTTACCCTTCTTTGACTTTGAATTGCGGGTTTGTAGTCCTCCTCCATTAAAATCTTGTGGGTACAAAATTTTGGGTCAATACCCTTAATGTCGGAAATTTTCCACGCAATTGCCCCTTTATGAGCTTTAAGAACTTTCAATAGTTCGGTTTTTCATCATTAGCAAGACCTTTTGCAATAATAACCGGCAACTTGTCATCACCTTCCAAGAATGCGTATTCAAGGTGAGATGCAAGATCTTTCAATTCAAGGATAGGAGGTTCCTCGATTGAATATTTTTGCTCAACACTCATAACTTCTATCGGCGGAAGAAATGGTAGAATAGAAGTATCATTACCAATTCTCACCTCATCTTCATTGTCGATTTTATTTGAAGTAAAATCGCCTCCTTGGAATTGAGTGAGATTTGGTGTAGAATTAGCAAGAATCGGATCCGAAATAGTGGGATTTCCACTTGACGAGCTATCGGAAAAACCTAATACTTCTTGTTAAAACTCATCGCAAACCACATCAACTAAGTCGATGTGATTGATGGTAGCGATTGCATAAACATGAGAAGGTGTCGAGTTTTGAGTAGCGTTTATAACAAGTTCCTCTTTGTTTAATCTCAAAGTAATAGTTCTTGCATGAACATCGATAAGCGATATCGAGGTGTCTAAAAATAGACGACCTAAAATTAGAGGAACTTGAGGACCCGGGGGATGTCAACTACTATAAAATCAACGGGATAGTAGAACTTCCCCACTTTCACGAAAACATCCTCGGCAACTCCACATGCTAAAATCGTAGAATGATCGGCCATCTCGATAGACGTGTTCGAAGGAGTAAGAGCCGGAAGCGAAAGCGATTTCCAAATGGAAAATGGCATCAAATTAATGCTCGCACCAAGATCGGCCAAGGCGAGGAATTCTTTCATATCTTGTATATCACAAGGAATGAGGAACTTTCCGGGGTCACCAACTTTTTCCGGTATGCGGTTAAGATAAACCGAAGAACAATTAGCAAGCTTTGAAAGCTTTTCCTTATCATTCATCATACTTTTAAAAGTGGAAGCGAAACGAGGCATATATAACAACGCGTCGGATAAACTTACATCAAAATGAACTTGTTGAAACATTTTTATAAAAAGATCGATTTGTTTGTTACGTTCTTGCAATTTCTCTTTGTTTCGTCTCGAAGGGTAAGGTAAGGGTGGTGTGGGTTGGACATTAGGCAACGGTCTTGGAATCTTGGGTTCCATGATTGGTATTGGTTCAACCATAGGTGTGGTATGAGCGGTACTTCGTGGGCTTGTGATATGCTCCTTTTCGACCATCACCTCGGGCTCTTTCTCGAATTCCTTCTCCGTAGAAGTACTTGGACGAGAGATTGGTTCATTGAAAGTTTTACCACTACGTGTAGTAATAACCTTCATTTCTCCCTTCGGGTTTGTAATGGTATCACTAGGAAGACCACCCGAGGAAGAGGGTTTACACATGATTGCTTCAAACATTTTAGCCATACGGTCTTCAAATTTTGATTGCCTAGCATCCACTTTTAATAATTCTTGCTTAATCTCATGTTGTCCTTGTTCCATCTTTTGTTGATTTTGTTGAAGACGTTGAACATTTCCTTCCATTTTATTAGCATGAGTCTTTAGTTCATTAGAAAGTTCGTTTTTAAGCTCATTTTTCAACTCGGATCTTAAGCTAATCATTTCACGTTGCATATTATCAAATTTAGCATCATTTGCCTTAGCATAATTCAATTCTCCTTGAAGATTTTTGGTGTGATCATTTTGAAAACCTTGTGTAGTAGTTTGAAAATCACGATTTTGGTTTTGATTTGAAATTTATCCATTCCCACTTTGATAATTCCCTTTGTTGTAGTTACGTGAATTGCCTTGATAACCACCATTTTGATTGTTGTTTCGATAGTTGTTAACATTTTGATTTGATGGAGCTTGATTTGGGCGGGAACCTTGGCCATTTTGGTTGTAAGTTCCCGTTACTACGTAAGCACTCGAAGTGTTACCACTGGCGGTAATGCATTCGGAAAGATCATGAGCTCCACCACAAGATAAACAACTCTTATTAACCGCTTTAACTAATGCGGAATTCAAAGCATCTTGTGCTTTCCAATGAGTCATAAGATTTGCAAATCTATCGAAAAACCGATTTTCCTCATTAGCTTCATCATGTAAGGCATTCATGTTACGAGATGATGACGATGATGACGAACCCATATTGGCAACACTCGGTGTGTTACGAGGGTTATAAACCTTAGATCTATTCTCGATAATCTTTAAAGCTTCACCGGTCGTTTTGCACAAAAAATTACCACCCGCGGCGGCATTCAAATAATCTCGTTCATGATCATTAAGCCCATTATAAAAAGTATCTATTTTATGTAATTCCGAAAAATCATGGTGTGGACATTCATGTAACATTTCCTTAAATCGTTCCCATGCCATTGAAAAACTCCCATTATTACGTTGTACAAACCTTGAAATCTCATTTTTCAAATGTGTTGTTTTAGATGGTAGAAAAAATTGGTTCACAAACTTAGAAACGAGATCACCCCATGTCAAAATCTAATTTGGCGGTTCTTTCTTGAGCCAAGTTTTAGCGGGTCCATCTAACGAGTATGGAAACAACATCATCTTAATGGCGTAGTGTGGAACATCCTTAAACTTGCTTGTTGCGGTGAGACGATTAAAATTCCTTATGTGGTAATGCGGGTTGTCTTTCTCATGACCTCTAAACTTGTTTGCTTGCAACATCGACATTAAACCCGTCTTAATCTCGAAATTCTCCGCAAGGACGGCGGGAATCACAATAGCTTCTCCAAAACCCTCTGTGGGTGCTTGAAGTAATTCCATCATAGTACGATTAGCCATGGCGACTATTGGTTCTACAACGGGTTCAACAATTGGAGTTTGTTCTTCAATCAAAGGACTTTGGTTTCCTTGACTTTGACGACGTTTACGAGCTCGTTTTGCTTGATTACGAGTTAGCATAAACTTGACGTAGAATGGGAGGTGAGCAAAGAAGATTCTTTTTGGGTGTTTTGTGGATTTTCAATTTTTTTTGTGTTTTTGATTGTTATTAAAAAAAATTTGGATTTTGTGTATCTTCGTAGACAACAATCTACCAAATCTCTCCTCGAATAAAACCCTTGATTAAAGAAGCCTCAAAAGAATGAAAATGATCACGTGGAGTGAACGCCTTTGAATGACTTTAGAACTTTGGCGAAAACCAAATTGTTCAAGAGGGTTTAATCACAAATAAAACCAAGCAAATATATATGATATGTAATAATACTTTGGGCGGCAAAACCCTCGATTAGCTTTCGATCTCAAAATACTCACAAGCAAGCGGGGAAACGAGGCGGCGCAAAGCACTTAAGAGCGTTTTTCCTTAGGGTATATTTTATAATACCCGCCTTATACCCACCTTATAGTTTGTATTTTTCAAAATCGAGCTTCACGAAAGTCTTTATCTATTTTTGCCTTTTTCTTTTTGTTTGAGATTCGAATACAATAATAAGGAGATCAAATCCCAATTAAGGTTGTGTTTTCACACTTTTGGAGATATTTTGTATTTGTTGTGATACTTAATACAATATAGTAATAATAATTTCACACGAAAAAGAAAAAACCGATAATACGTATTAGTAGAGTTCTACTAATACAAATACTATTTATGGTTAATATTAAAAACAAAAAGACAAATTAATCACGACACACCTCCCCGGCAGCGGCGCCAAAATGATTGTGGTAAAATACGTCTCTTGTTTAGGAAAACAAAAGAGCGCATATGAGCGGTAAGTATTGAACAAATGACTTAGGAAAATCAAGTGTTAATGACCTAATTAAGTTCGTTTCCCAAGGAGGTATATGTGTGTGACTAAAATGCAATGAGATTAGAGATTAATATTTGAAAGAAGGGGATGAGAAATAGAATGACGAAGAAGTGAAAATTATTACTACGACGACTAAAATTAAAACCGTAAAAAGAGCTAAAATAAAAATTAATTCTAAAAATTCCCAAAAAATTACCAAAAATCAAATTAAATAAACTAAGAGTATACAAATGATCAAAACTTTTTCAAACCTTTTAATTAATTAAATATTAATTTTTAAATGCTAATTAAAGCCCTAAAATCAAAATAATTATTAGAAAGCCCAAATAAAGATTTTTCACTTTGTAAACCTCTAAAATGACCAAATAAGACTAAAAACTATTTTTATAAATTTTTAGACTAATTAAAACTATTTAAAATGATTAAAAACTATTAAAAACTTAAAATAATTCTAGAAATTAGAAAAATGGTGATAAAATTAATCTAAGAGTTGCAAAAATCCTATTTTAATGTATTAAACCTAAGAAAAATATAAAAAGTGCAAAAATGTGAAATTTGAAATTTAATAATAAAATAATATTAAAATAATATTACAAATCCAAAAAATTCTAAAAAATTCTAAAAACTTGCAAACTAGTTTATTTTAACCTAAATAAGCAGAAAATGAAAGTGAAATTACCAAAATACCCCTAATGGGCCCCCAAATGGGCTAAAATAGAAAACAGTCCAAACTAATGGGCTTTTTGGCCCAAAAACTTCAACTAAGCCCAAATGACCTGAGAAAGCCCTATCTGACTCAAAATTAATTTCTAAACACAAAAGTCTAAAGGCCCAAAAGCTGGTTTTGAGCTTATCACAGCTTAAATGGTCAACAGCTTATTCTTATTGGGCCAATAAGCCCATTAAGCAATAAGCCAATGTCATAAGCTCTAATTGAACACACAACCTTTTTTTGAGATGCCTAAGAGATCTGTGAAAAGAAATTTTGAAAAAGCAAACCCAATAAGCCAGAAATAAGCAAAGTAGAATTTCACTAAACGACGGAATAGTAGGGTTAGAGTTCTAGGATGTTTCAGAAGCTCTGGTTAGTTGTAAAATCTCACAAATAGCTTAACTAAGAATAATCAATCATAAAATTCACAAAAAGCCAAGTAGAATAAGCTGTAGGAGCAAATAAGCTGGCTGAAAAAGCCAAATAAGCTAGTTTTCTAGCAAAAGCTTAACCAATTGACACCTATTACAAAAGCCAAGTTGTTGCATGAACCAATAAGCAATTCTAAAAAATAAGCCAAATTGTGCTTATTTGACAAAAAGTCAAAGTCCTCCAAAATTCACCAAATGCTCAGGGATTGTTTGTAGGCTTGTTTTAAGCAATTTTTGTGAAGAACTCAAGGTAGAGTCCTTGTGAATCAAGTGGTCAGTTGACCAAATGACAACAGATTTTGGACAAATTAGGCCAATAAGCCAGTTAGCTTATAAGCACTCAAATAAGCAACCAAATAGCCAAATTGTCTCACAAGCAGCACAAAAACAAGTTCCAAGCAAGAAACAAGCAGGGCATACACTAGATAACAAAATGCAAGGCAAAATTGAGGTGGTCACTTTGCTGATGCAAATGACCACTTCAACCAACTTTGATAAGCTCTACCACCCACAATAAGCCACCAAATTCAACAAACAGATAATGCACATATAGCTTATCACCTAAACTCTTCCCAAACCAGATTTAAGACCTTAGATCCAACAAACAAAAATTTTATTGGATCTGATGTGTTTGAACAAATTCAAACCAATTTTATTAGATTTTTCCAAAACTTCAAAAACCTTTTCCAAACCTCTTAATACTTAACCAATGACCAAAACTTATTGCATACGACTTGTTTAGACTCCCCAAACCCTAAGAACCAAGGGCACAAGACCACAAGGCCTTATGATCCCAAAATCCCAAATAGCCTTGTTTTAGTACCTTTTCAAACAAACTTTTTATTTAAACACACAACCTACTGCTTTTATGGTTCAATTACCTCAACTAGGTGACAACTAACAGATACCAACTATAAAACACAAAGCACAAACACCAGAGCAACAAATCACATGGCAAACTTCATATCAGACAATAACATGAAATTTTTTAGAGGAAACTTAAAAAGAGCTTATACCTATCCCCCACAACTTCCTAGAGGGATCAGCTATGCTCCTTAGACCACTCTCAACAACTAGAGAGTGACCAAGGTCCTTGAACAAAGGAGATGAGATGTGCCTTGGTTGATGGTTCAAAGCAGAACCTCAAGGGCTTGATTTCTTCAACACAAGTAGCAAACAACCTATCCAAAGGTTGATAAACCTTCACTAGCTTGGTGTCAACAAGCTTGCAAGGGCTTATAGATTTTGGATAAGGGTTAGTACAAGTAATATAGCAAAAAAGATGACTGATTTCAAGGTTTTTTTAACTTTTAAATCCTTACCAAACATAAACGTGCTTTAACCACAAGATCAAAACATCTTTATAACATCAAATGGAAATCAGAATTACCCTTAAACAACACCAACTTTCAAAAACATAAAAAGGAATTACAATTTTCTTAAAATACCAACTTTTATAAATTTTAAAAAGGAATTACAATGTTTAAAGAGTAAACTGGAACAAGGCTCTCTCACATGTTGAAGAGTCCTTATATAGGCAAATACAAGGCAGAAATAAGCAAAACCCTAGGCTATGAAGTCCTTAAAATGCCCTTGAATCTTCTAGACGAATTTTGTTGTTGAGCTGTCCAAATGCATCCAAGTCGTTCATTTATGCTTTGGGGCCAAGTAATGAGTGTGGGCTGTTGATTTGGCCACGTGTCATTCCTTGTAGAGGAAATTGGATTGTGATTGGTGGACGGCTGAATGGGGTGGGGTCCTTGAGTGGAGTGGTGTGAGGTTTCATGTGTGGGATGTAATCGTGTGAAGGTGAATTGAGTTTTGGTTAAAGTAATTGGGGAAACCCCTTTGGCAGTAAAAAGTAAAATCTGGGTTCATGGGGTGAATAGTGGTCCCCTTTGATCCGATTTTGGTGGAGTGGAAATGTGTTTGGCGCATTTCTTTTTTGAATGTTTCAATTGCACATATTTGGCCCTTGTCTTTTGGGAAAAGTGGTAAACAAAGTATTTTAGCCATAAAAAACGTGTTTCTTTGTTAAATAACTTTCAAACTTCACACATTGGCCACCAAACTTTGTGATAAAGGTTTCAAGGGTTGTTTTTGCCATTTTTGCATAGTTTGAGGACTGATCTTGGACATTTTTTATCTTCAAATGTCTTTAATGTATATTTGAATTCATGAGGGACCATTGTTGACAAATTAGAATTGTTGAGGGACTAAACTTGCCAAATCTTCAAAGTTGAAGGACCTTTTTGCAATTTTGATAAACTTAAGGGACCAAACTTGTAATTATGAATATATAAGGGTATTAAGTGTCATTTCTTCATAAATTAAGGATCAATCTTGTTCATCTTCAAATCTTCAAGGGTTTTTCTTTGAGGAATCCATAACTAGGGCCCGGTTCTTTGTACGGCTGTATTTCTCGTGTTCATTTTTCCTTGTTTCTTGTGATATTTTGTCTTTTTCACGATATCCATACCTAAAACACACAAGTAAACAAATACAAGCATATATATGGTATATTTATGACATTTTATGCATTTAAAGCCTGAAAAGAACGATGAGATCATGTATAAATGCCATCTCATCATTCATCCCCACTAATTTATGGGTACTCCTCGATTCTAGTTTCCTCGATTTGCGTGCCCTCGGTTCGTTTTACGGAAAACGTTTTTATAAATTATGAATCAACGGCACAAAATGATTCTAATAAAAATTGTCCCATAAAAAACGGAGTTCAAAAACGTAAATACGTAAACCTAGGGTTTCCGGTTAAATCGTAAAAGACGATAAATTATGCACGTAAGTCCTAATCTCTTCTCGTAAATTTGTGAGTTTATGAACCAACACAAATTTAAAATTCCCAAAATAATATTCAAGGATAAATTTATTTCCTGAAATGTCGGACTGTCACCAAAACGGTGTATGTAAGCGTAAGCACGTAACGTAGAATTCTCCGGTTTAGACGTAGTCGATGCTACTTTAAGATGTAAACCCCAATTTCTTCCCAAAAATGAGTGAGTTCATAATATAACATTAAAGTAATGATTTTAAATAATACTAGAGAATAAAATATCGACCATAAATTGACGGATTGTCACAGCAGTTACCCCTAAACAGGATCTTTGTCCTCAAAGATCAATTTATCTTACTGCCCGCTTCTTATAGAGCCAAGACATGTGGGCATTTCCTCCACATTCGGTCTTTTTCTCACAAGTGTAATTCATTATAATACGCGAGTTTCATCAAACATAACAACGGGAATACGATCAGGCTTAATGTTGACTTACTTTCTCTATCCATGATGTTCACGGGTTTTTTATGAATGCAACTTTTCGCCGATCTAAACTTCGTCAAGAAGTAATCAGATTTTTCACTTGATAGACATTTTATCAAGTTCGATATACGAAACATAATTCACGCAAGGGTAGATCAGCTTATATGCCTTTCAAACCAACTTTTTACATTACCTCAATGGTACCATACAACGGGGACTTATTTCCCATGATCTTTTAGATCATCAATTTGTTTTTCCATGGTGAAAATATTTGGCATAACTTCGCTACCCATCCTGCACTTCAAGATCTACATTTCATATTCACATAACCTCCTGCCCACTACCGTCAGTCAATAATCAGATCCTAATTTCAACAATCATTTCAGGTTTCACGGGTCGGGTGTTTTGTAAGGTTAGGTTTGTCATCATAGGCAACCTTAAACATAAAAGATATGTCCAACCCACAATGGGTGTATGTCAGGTATCTTCATCCCAACTCTCACCTATAGGTGTTCTTACATTTAGATACTCATAAGATTCGGTCTCGATCCTAATACGATAATTATCAATGATAATCTTTCCAAAGGAAAGCGATTATCCTGTTCATTACCAAAGGTCAATCATTCAAGCATAAAACAACACTTCTAGTGTTTTGTATCGTTACTTTACCTCGTCCCTTCGATTGGGGTGGTAAACAGTACTCTCATCAAGGTTCGTTCCCAATGACTTCTGAGCAAATCTCTAGAAATTCGATGCGAAGCGAGGATCTTGACAGAGATGATCGATACAGGCACACTATGTTTACACAACTCCTTTAAATACAAAGAGTTAATTTCTTCATCGAGAATCTATCATTAACGGGAATGATATTAGTAGATTTGGTCAGTCTGTCGACGATGATCCAAATCAAATCAAATTCAGATGATGACCTTTGAAATAGTTAGACGTTTACTAATGTATGAGGCGATGTCTGCCTTTATAATTTGCCATCAGTACAACTTCTTCGGATAAAGATACATTAAATCTGAAATGGCATGAATAGAATACTTAAACTTATGAGATTCTAACATGACTAAATCTAGAAATCCTCCATATTTAGGCAACCACAAGCGGCCTTTTATACATTTAACACCATCGGCTTCTCAATTCTAATGGTTCACATTAGCCGCGAACCCCTTTTATTATCTATATTATCCTTTTTACAAGCATCGGCTATTTTTAAATTGCTCGGCAATTTATTTTGCACAGTCAATACTAAGGGACACATCGTAATTGGTTCTTTATCCTTTCTACATAATGTGTCAGTATCTACATTCACTTTCTCTTATGAAATAATTATCATGACCACAATTCACTCGGAAATTCTTTCTTCATATTTTCTAAGTTTTAGTTTCGTCTCAACTATTATCTTTATTAGTTTTGCTCAATCCGACGTTTAAAACATCGATAAATATTACAAGTAATTAAGTAATAAATATTTAATTTTTCGAAACGTAAACGTATTAAATTTCTCAGTTCGTCCAATTATAGAAAAATATTCAAAAATAAATTTGAATTTAGTTAACATGATTTTTGTTGATTTATCGAAAATAGTTAATAAGATCCGTAAATGTTCGAAATATCTTTGTTTATACTTTGGTCAAAATTTTCTTAGTTGAAAAGCAAAAATTGTCGTTTCAAATTTCAAGTCATGGTTTAAATGGTTTTCCTCAATTCCTCTTAGGTTGTCTTGAGGTATACACAAACATTTATTCTTAGGTGAGTTTATTTAATTGATATGGGTATGAAGGAATGATTCCTTAAAAATCATTTGATAAAATATCTGTCAAAACATTTTTGCACTTTGTTTTTGGTATTACCCAAAGCCTTAATGGCTCTAATCTTTTAAGAGTCAATATAGATTCCATTACCATTAATCACACGATCAAATAATGTAAATGATCAAGCCTTAAATCACATGATGAATACTCAAGGTACCACGTTTTTCACTGCTCGGCCAACGCAGGGCAGTCTACAAATGATTACTAACTCTTTCCTATTCTTAGAAACAAACAGATGGTTCTTAATGATCACAAGTACGAATTTATCAAATTGCAGCCTACACACGTGATTCATCAAATTTATGGATGCTACATGTGCATTGGTCAATCCAAACGACATCACGTGAAACTCATAATGTTCATTACGAGTTCTGGATGTAGTGATTGGAATAGATAATCTTTTTCGCGGACGCGAAGTTGATGATAACCATGCCGTGGATCAAATCTTTAGAACATGCCCTAGAACCTTGTAAATGATCGAACAAATCTTCCATCTTGAGTAATGGATGTAAATTTTGATCGTCAATTTTTCTAGTTCACGGTAATCAACCAATATAAGGAATAATAATACCATAGCTCTTCATGATGACGAGCTCGGTAGAATAAAAGCTTTCTCCGACAACTCTCTCAGTTGTACAGTAATTCTTTTAATTCAGATGGTGCTAACGTACAGTGCACACGCCACAGGTGCAGCACCGGGAATATAATCAATACCAAATTCAACTTGCCTTAATGACGAAAGTCTAGGTAATTTACCAGCAAATACCTCAGAAGGTTTTAAATAACATAAACATCTTTTAATAAATTTACTTTAAGTTCTTTCTAGATTACTAGATCTATGACTAGTTCACAATCATTCATAGTAAAATTTCTAGCCTAATTGCAGGATACAGTCGCCCATCGGGAATTATTTAGATCACTTTTTATAATCAACATCTTATCCTTTAGGGGATTTCTACTCGAGTTCCCATCAATTAAAACAATGACATTATGTCATAATCAATCAATCCGTTCTAATGGCACTACCAACTTTTCAGTTTTATTATCGTTGATAAGATGTGAACTTCTCTAAAGACTAATAATGACTCATAACCCTTCACAAATTCAAGGATATCTGGAGACATAACTAACATTAAAAGAGTAAGGTCTACGCATAATCTACGCGAGAGAATTTCAAATCAGATAAAGACAAAAACATTAACGAACATGGATATATCCCATGTTTTCATGATTTGAGTACGCATTCGAAAGCTCCTCGGATCATTACCTAGGTTATTCAAATGGAATCTAATCAAAAGAAATGATAGGAACGTCAATACACCCAGTCGGGTGTTAACACTCGATAATTAGATACTTTTCCAAAGAATCTTTCCATGAGAGAATTTGGGCAAGAAGGGGAATATCAATTGTCAATTAAGACAATATGCACAGGTGAGTAAATATGATTTAGAAAAATAAATGGTACGGGCACATATGTAGGTGTCTTTGACAATATGTCCCTATTTTTGCACTTCTTGCAGATCTCACAAAATTTAATCTTTCACAATCTTCAAAGAAAATTTAGTGTTTATTAATAATTTCATGGTGACTACTAATCAGCCTTGCATGGTCCCTTCCAAATTGTATGTAGGCGCGCAACTATATACACTTTTAGGATTAACGATGCAATAATCAGTTCGTCAAAACTTTGTCATCATGTTTAATTTATATATTTTCATGCTTAATTCTGAAACAAGAATCAAAATGAATGTATAGAGATGTTCTTTGTTATGGAAACAATTAAGTTTTCCAAAGTGTTTCATAAACAACTTTATTTCGATAACGATTACTTATAAGTCTCACTTTAAATAATCCATGTGATGATGAAAATTCAATTTTTTTCAAGGGATACTGTTTTAACTTATAAAAACAATGAGTGATCTGCAAAAGAGTGATGAAAAGTTGTTCACCAATAACTAACTACAATATAATAGGAAATGAGCTTAGCCAATTAATCATGAGGTTCATGACCTCGATGGCACTCAAAAAGAATAATCCACAACGTAACTCAAATCGAGATGATTATTTGTTCAATGATTGCATCACTAATGCGAACATTAGGAACAAGCAAGAAAATATAGATAACATCGATACATGTAAAATTTAGCAATCAAAGGTAGTCTTTTCATTAATCACAAACAAGACAAAATTGTACCGTAACACATTACGTGTCACTATGTCATACAATTCCAAGAACTCATCCTACCAACTGATGTCTCAGTTAAGTTGGGGATTTTTAAAAGATACCACAAGAATACTAATCTACAATAGTCATTAGGTGTTCCACCTGTCCCGGAAGATCCATCGATCCCTATTCAGAAGAAGATTTCTTCAATTTATTTCTTGGACACTGGGCATCCTCGTCATTGGACAATGGCCTAGGAACAACCCTTAACATGAACCAACAATCAATTAAAACCTTATAATTCAATCACAGAACTTAACGAATTCCTCTTAACAATCTCATATTCCATACGAGTTAAACTTTACTTCATTCAAGTTTCAACCAAATCATACTCAATGCGATATCCTACCTCATTCTCCAATAATTTCTACCTTATTCTTAGACCTTGAAAGGGCAATAAAAGCTCGATATGAACAACACTTAATTTCCAATCCTATAGCTCTTACAACAATAGTTATCAAATGAGTCACTAGTATGAAATGACTCACATATTCAATTAGACTTCTCGGAAAGGTACTAGTGGCATGAGGCTTTTGGGTAAAGGATCCAATGACAGCCTCAAGTGCAACATTCACCTTTTCGATTTCAAATTTAAGAATTGGGTGACACCGAATCAGATGACACCTTTCTAGGTGGTAAGGTTTTGTCAAACTCCACTCTATAAGGAAAGATCGTCATGACATCGATATCAGATTTAATCTGGCCAATTCTTCTTCAAGATCATAATCAACTACTATCAACATTTCTACGAATATCAACCATTTTGTTAGGATCATAAATATCCACAACTTGGTTTAGATCTGGAATAGCTAGAATTCCTACGGGAATAGCTTCGATTGATTTGCTAGGGGAGTTAGGGTTTCTTGTGACAATCTACGTCGTATAAATACCTCCTATAAGTATTAAAATAAACATCAAACAATCATGTAATCAAATTACATCATATATATATATATATATATATATATATATATATATATATATATATATATATATATATATATATATATATATATATATATATATATATATATATATATATATATATATATATATATATATATATATATATATATATATATATATATATATATATATATATATATATATATATATATATATATATATATCTATATTATATATAGGTATAATTATGATTTAAAACCACACTTTTTAATCCAGTCATATCCCAGTCACATCTTTAAACCAATAGGATTTGAGATTTTCCTAAAAAATCTCATCACTTGCATAATTTTGGTCATTTTTGGGCGGAACGCGCTTTTTGAAAACGCCATTTAAAAAAATCACGTTTAGAAACCGTGCGTATAAATAGTGCTATAGACTTTTATTTTTTCATTTTTTCCCCAGACCCACGGAGTGAAAACACACACACACCATCCATTCCTCCTTAAACAACTGGTGTAAGCCTTAATCCAAAAAACAAAAGAAAAACCATCGATCTTTGATCATTATTGTTTGATCCAGTTTTGATCCTAATACTTGTAAACCCTAATCTATTTTTCCCTAAATAAGATGTAAACCCTAATCTGAAAACCATAAAAATCAATTGATCTTTGATCTTTGTTATTTGATTCAGATTCAATTGTAATCTAAGGAACACGTGGGTCTGCCTTGGTTACCCAGATCATATTGTAATTAATTTTGCATTTATCATAGGGGTCGCAACATGAGGGGTATAGTGTAACTTGATATATATCAAAGAAAAACAGTATATGAAGGCGACGACAATTCATTCTGGTCATCAATCAAAATTAATCACCACTCAGGTATGTTGGATTTTCAATCATAATTCATCTCAAACTTTGGTTTAACACTATATGTCACCGCTACTTGAGTAACATAAAAGGCTAATCCAAAGCTTATTCTGTCATCAATCAAAACTTTGGTTACTCAATAGGATAACTGTTGATGGAGGCTAATCCAAACAGGCGCTATTGTTTACAAGCTATATATCACCAGGATATTTTATCCAAACAGGCACTATAAATGTTTTGTTTTCTCAATATACAGGTTTTATTTTTGAGATGTTTTGTTTTGTTTCCATGTGGTTTGTTACAGTTTGTCGGTTTGTCCTTCGTTTTGGTTTGTGTGCCTTCCTTTTTATAATTTTTACTTGATTGATTGGACAGGGTACACTTTCTTTCGGTACAAGGTTTTTCTTGTTTGTAAAGGAATCAATATTATCGTCTGATTCTATTATCTTTTCACTTTCACACCTGATTAGAATGTACATACAACTCATTATCACTTTACTTATGAACAGGTGGTGCAGCTTGATCGATACGAAGAACGAATAAGAATCAAGCTTCTAATTTTTTACCATGCCAGGTGCGAATCAACTATACCACTTCTTGATACATTCTTTTGTACCATAATAGGGTCTTATTTAAAGCTTTCCATAGAAAAAGTAGCGAATAATTACGAATATTTCAAGACCATGACAGGGATAGAAAAAGTAGAGAAGTTAGACTTTCTAAAGTAGTGAATTTGGTAATGTGAAATCTGCAAGTTATAGTGTTGTCCTTTACTGAAGCAATTTATCGTTGATTGAGATGCGTTGTTTTCATATCAAGCAGGTTTGTGTAGACTTAGTAACAAAACATGAGGTTCCTGAAAAATAACCACCACTAAATAATTTAACCCAATATGTCTATTCACTTATGTCACCTATATATTCCGTGATGTTGACTTCGAATGCTTGGAACAGTTCTTCAGGCGTTTACCCTTTGTTCAGGTCTTACTTTAGGTTGGTTATATATTGTACGAGCGAGCAGACTCCACCACCACTTGCAGCCAAAGCTTTGGCTGCAACCAAAGGAAGAAGCTGGACTCATAATCAAGATGCTCGATTATGAGTGTTATCCCTTTATAACTATAAATCGTTTAGTTTAATTGCACTTGATCAGCTCCTTTATTACTTTTCTGTTACCTGATCGATGCAACTGTGTCTCTTCTTATGCTTGTCTATGCAGTGTTATCCGGGTGAAGATGATTTGGCGATTGCACGAGCAGTTTTAATGTCAGTAATCTTGGATACTATCTATTCTTGGGCTTTAATGTCCATATTTAAATAGGTTTTGTCAAAAAAAAAAAATCTGTGCGGGTACCTTATCTATTGGTAATCTGAGAGATGCTAACAATCTTAAGGACGAGATAGATAAACTTGCTGGGCCAAGGAACTTGATTTTCCAGAGTCAAAATTGATGTGATTTATCAACTATCTCTTGAAAACGTTAGTTCACCCCTACCATCTTCTTATGCTTCACTTTGGTAGTATAGTACAGTATTAATTTATTTCATATTGACCGAAAAAGAATAAAGTTTGACCTGGGATTTTATATCACAGATTAATGAGAGAATGCATTGCCGCTATTCAATATGTTGAAACAAAGCAGCGGAGGACCACGTATGTTTTCACCTTCTGCATACTTCCACTTTTTTTTATTTCAATTAGGTTTTAGATACTCTCACTTTTTGCATAATTGCAACTTTTTGATTAACTGGGTTTTAGTCATTTTATAATGGTCGATACATGCATTAAATAATGTGTTTATGTGTGTCTAATTTTGTTTTTCAGGGTGTCTGGGAGTCCTGAAACAACTGCACTTTTAATTGGTACAAGTCAGTGTTTGGTTTATATTCTTATGTGCATCATATATAGTATGCAGGTGGTTCAAGAAAACAAGAACTGGCGATCAGCGTCAAAGACCCACGCATCATCAAGAAGTGTTTCGATGAGAGCTTACTATCAGATCCCACTTCGATGACTTTGTTTTTTAATCTATGATATTGACACTTCTATATCCAGAATGTATGCAATTATACTAACTTTGATTTAAATTGTATTGCAGGGGATGTTTACTTCTGCACCAATCTTTATTTCACAATGATGTGAAGAACTTTGCTGATGTTACCGGTGAAGTCCTTGGTTGTCATGGATTTCATTCAAGTTTCCACACCTCTCAAGGCGGACTCTCTTTAACTATCGGTTAAGTATCATTAAATCCAATTAAATCTTCGATAGGAACTTCCGTTATGGTTAAATTGTTAACTATTTGTTGTCGTTACCAGATGTATCCACTACTATGATCATCAGTGGTAGATTTTCTCATCAACAACGATAATGTGAAAGATCCTTACAGAATTGACTGTACAAAGGTATATCATTGTGACAGCATAGACATTTATATCATGGATTGTGATGATATGTTGAAAATTCTTGAACTGAATAAGCATTTACAAAAGATTAACGAAAAACTATTACTTTTAAATCTTAAATTCTTTTAGTGTTGTGTTTTCATGTTATAAATCTGTATTGATGGATTTCTCATGTAGTTCAAGTGAAATGTTATACATAGCCCAAGTAAAGTATGGTACTAACACGATTATTGAGGCTCCAAGATTTCAAAGATAATAAAAGTCTCTAATAGCAAGTACCAGTAACTGTCATTTGATTTTTTTAATCCAAATAACTATAATTACTTTACGTAAAGGCTCATAAAGGTTGGAGTTCCATTTTAGTAGACCTTCATCAGATCATGTATTCTGGATTATCCAGTATTATTTTATGAACTGAGCTTTGAGAATCATGGTGTCTGCATCACTCATAGAGATATTTGGGGAGGTGACAGAATGCAAATGTGGTCCTGATTCACCCAAGCCACTGTTGTGTGAACTTCGCTAAAGATCGTACTATTAGTAGGTAAGATTTTTTCAATCTCTTTAGATATACTTTGTGTGAACTCAATTTAGTTTGCTAGACTTCTAGGAATGAGTCAATTTATATTATACTTTATTTATAAGTTCTAAAGCAACACCCAGATGCTAATATACAAATTCAATAGAGAATTTGTTAGTTGTTTTTCAATTTTTTATATTGTCTGGCTTTGGGCAAAGCTTATAGTGATATGTTTTATTGTTATACAGGAATTAAGGCTAAAGTCTGTGACCATAGTTACCTAAAGTCTGTAACCATGCTCATCCTAGATCTATTATGGTGATAACCAAAATTTGTAAATGTTAGTCTCTACACAAAAGTAGTAGCTTCTATTTTGTCTAAATGCTACTGTTTCGCTTTTATCAATTTTAACTTTTTTTAGTCATCTGCTAAAATTTTGCAAGAAATTAACTATTTTAGGTGTCTATTAAAATTTCTTATAAGTGAACAATGTCTGATAATTTGCAGATCATCCGTTGGTCGCCATGATGACCCTTTTTGCTTTTTTGAGGAGTTTGGCTGAGATAAGGATCTTGCTAAGAAAAATAAAATATAACAAGCTTATAAAGGGAAAAAAGATTAAAAAGATCATTTTAAGAGAGTACTATTACATTTTTCACACACAGTCAGCATCTAAGAGGTGGACTTTTAGTTTTACCACTGTACTTTGTCCTATACCAAGCTTATAAGGGGAACAAAGACTAAAAAGATCATTTTAAGAGAGTACTATTACATTTTACACGCAATCTAGACAGTGCGAGTCACCTTGGGGAAGCATCTGAAATAGGAGAATCCACATCTATAAACAGAATCTGTATGCCCTACGTATGGTGATCTATAGTAATTTACCTTCAGAAAGCTTATATGAATGACAGTTATAACTCTGATTTGTACTGGTCTACTTGCACTTTTTGAATTCGTTATGTATGCTTTTACATTTTATTATTTTTAGTATTTGGCTTTTGTTAATTAATGATCTTCAATTCATTACATGAATAAAGTTCTTCATAGATCCCCTTACGTACCTATCTGTAAAATATTATATGTTTATAATGATGTATGATATAAAAATCATGTCTTTTTATCAAGAGTGTATATAAGTTTCTATACTTTCCAAACTGTTTACTGTTCATATGCAGGTTGCAGAACGAAGGGCGGTAAGGCCATACATGAAAACTATAGATAACTTTTACATTGGGAGATGCGAGGTTTGCTCAACAGTAAATTTCAAAGGTGCCATAATTTCAAGAGCAGGCAAATGTTAACATTAAATTTCTCGCAAGAGTAGCCTACTGGATCAGTAAATTACAAATATGATGTTTTTAAAACATGTGGATACAAATGGTTAGTAATTTATATATGTTGTTTACTTTATTTGCTGAGTGTAAAATTATGGAATTGAGCACGAGTTATACATTTTTGGGAAGCAATCTCTCTGCATTTATGCAGTGGTTCAGTTACCGTGAAAGACTAATCACTCACAGGTAGATATAGTGTTGATGCCAGTGGCAGATACGCTGTTGTTGAATTGACAAGACAATGTTGGCACGCTGCTGCTTTTGTTGATCTAATCTTCATCTATGGTGGATTACCCGTCTGCCGCCGGTTTCATGTGCCTCAAGTTTCCAAAGTGGTTTTACGCCTGCTGATCGTAGTCGGTCACAAAAAGACACCCGTTCTAGCAATACACCAGCCTGCGGTTCTTGTCATACCGAAGGTAAAAATATTCAGAATATTGGATTAACAAACAATGATTAATGGTTTAGGCATTGTCGTATCAAATACCATTGGGTATCAAGAGTTGTATTTGAAATTTATGCCCAAGAGTTGTATTTGAAATTTGTTTATCGTTCTGTTTTTTACCTATTCACTATATTCGTGTCACGATAGTTTGTTATATTTGATTTTTCTACGTTTATGAACATGTAAAGAAAAGTGCGTTTGGTTGTGTGTTCTAATTTGGTATCTTGCAGCTCTTTTTGTTCTTTTTTTTGTTTTTTTGCAGAATGAAGAGGCTATACACTCACTCAAGAAGAGAGATGTGAAACTTGTGCCATGCGGATTGGGTAAATTTGTAATAGTTGACCGTCGCTAAAAATAGTAGAATCGCCGAAAACATGATCTCCTACAATTTCATACTCTACTTCATATGGGTAATTTACTCTTCCTGATCTTTATTTTTCTTTATAAGTACTTAATATTTTGCAGCATACTGTTGCTGCAAAACGTGTTACTGTCACATTTGGTTAGTCACTCTCAGCCAGCCCACTTGGTTTATCCAGTTAGAAAATCTGCTCGATGATGGGGTACAAGTTTAGTTACTTTTTTATAGCTTAGTTTCTGATTAGGAGTTTATGATAAGTTTTTCTTATATAGAACCTTTGTGATACAACCTGCAACCTTGCTGATAGAACATTTTTGTTACAACCTCTATAATAGAACATCTTTCTTAGAACCTTTCTGATAGAGCCGTGACTGATGCTATAAAAGATGCAACTGGACGACCCAGACCTGATTTCTTTTGGAACGGTTCTATTATATTCTTCTATGTTGTTCATGTGTTTTATTTTTCTACAATGAGTTCTAAGTTCCTTTTGTTTATCATGACACTGGATTATTCTTATTAGTGTAATTGTTAGTATAGTTTTACCTGCCATAAAAAAACACCAGAAGCACTAAAATCATAAGAACAAAAGACATGGAGTCTGTTCATGGCAATGGTCAAGGAGAGTGTAATTGTTAGTATGTCATCGATTGATCGTGATTGTTTGGCAAAGAAATAGTGAGAAATTTATATTAGCATGTGATGGAAGTTATAATTGATTTGCAGACCTTAGGCACACTGACATTGTCATCTCTTTTGGTTTAAGAAGGACCGTAATAACTGTGGCAGGTCATGATAGAAGTGTACAATGGCGGTACCCCATCTGCATTTATTGTCACAACAAAGGTACACATATGCATACCTATATATGTGTTTTCAACAAGAATCTAAACTATATATATGTGTAAGACTGCAATTTGCGCTTTCTCTTTGGTTTATTTTGCAGGGAGTACTTCATTCAGAGTATAGCAACTATTGGCAATACATAGATTGGAACCGTTCCACGATTTACGGTACAGTTACGGTTTTGGGTACTGAACGGTCCCTCAGTTCGACTGTTTGACTGCAACTTTCCAAGGTATTCGGTATTTGCCATATGTTTCGGCTTCTTTAAAGAAACTTTGCGATGTTTCGTCGCATTTTCCTCTTTTTGTGTGGACTTTTTATTTCCAGGAACGACACCAAATGTTGACAGTTAGCTTTTCAACATTAGATCAAAATAAAACAGGGTGGATCATCCAAACAAGTACACTCATATACCTAGCCTGATCTGTCATTGTCCATCTTTGCCAAATTTGGATGGGTAGTTGAGGAGCTTGGGGGTTTGTGTAAGGGTTATAGTTTGGCTGTTGTTAGGGGGTGTTTTGCCTTCATGCATGATGATTTGCAGGTTGTTTGTTAGTCTGTTTGTAAGAGCGAGTAAGAAGAGAAGAACTAAAGAAAGTTGCTGAGATTAGACGGCTTGAAGAAGCTATCAAGCAAGAAATGTTGGAAGAAATGCAACAACAAGAGAAAAAGAAGAAGAAAAAGGCAAGAAATGATGTTTACGCGGATGTTCGTCCGAGAAGAGATATAATGATTTTCTCTTGAATGTACAGACTGTGATTGAGGCTGTGTTGATTGCTCCGTTAGCCAATTTGCTCCACAATTCTGAATTGGATATAAAAAAGATATCAAATGCCACCTATGGTGGTACCAGTGAGAAATCAAGTATGTTCCCTTTTATCATTCTTTAAAAGTTATACCCCTAAAATAATCTACATACTGATTCTGTAAAATGGTACATTGATTTGTAGGTATTTGGTGAGTCGAGGGTGTGTAAAGCCATTGTGTGATCTCATAATATTCCCCGCTCCAAGAATTGTGAACATCTCTCTAGAAGGGCTTGATAACATCCTTAAGTTTTGCGAAGTGGAGAAGAATGCAGGAAACAACGATGATATTAATTTCTAAGCTCAGTTGATTGATGATGTGGAAGGGCTGGAAAAAATTAAGAATTGGCAGTCACGACAACAATAAAATTTATGAGAAGGCTATTAAAATTCTCGGTACATATTGGTTGGAGGAAGAGGATGAAGTTGTTGTGGTTGACGATGCTCAGGCTACATAATGTGAGACCTATTACGAGACCTTGACAACTGAAAGTCTTGACCATGAGTGACATGTCCACTTTGACAGGAAAATAGACTTCAACTGCCTTTCATTAAAATCGTAGACTAATTTTCTAGGTATTATACATTTTCCCATTTATAGACCTACAGCGCGTAAATTTTTAATATTTGGATGCATATTCTGTAACCATGTATTATATATTTTTCCACCTTATAGACCCGTAACATGCAAACAACAATCTGTTCTTGAAGAAACATTCCGTAGCAGGTAAAAAAAATTATCTCCATGTCAAGATTAACATAATGCGGTTTTCAAAGTGGAATGTAAAGTTCTGGTACTTCGGCCTTCTAGACATGCTTTGTTGCAAAACATATCTGCTTAATACCTGCATAAAAGGGCCAAAAATAAATTAGATAATTAAACTTTGTAATTACTAATAGCTACAATTCACATTACCTTTTATGATATCTTGATTTAGAATTTCAGTCCATAGTCCATACATTCATTTCTGATTATTATGCTTCATTAGAACCTGGCTATCTGAACATGTTGTTTGATTTTCTATTGTTATCTATACTTCTATCTCCCATAGAGTAATAACTTTCGAGCAGGTGATATACTTTTTATAAGTGAGTGATTGGGATAAATGGTGCTGGACCATATCAGCACAGCATGCACAGACGTGCTGGGATCGATACGCCCAGTTCCGACGCAGACAGAGACCATGTTCAAAATCAAGCAAAAGGTTTGCTCTTATTTTTGTGCCTTTAGGATACTTGAATGATGCCAAGTGAAAAACTGCAACTCTACATAAAGAAAGTTGGCTTCACGCTGGTGATATACCCATAGAGTAATAACTTTCGAGCAGGTGATATACTTTTTCTAAGTGAGTGATTGGGATAAATGGTGCTGGACCACAGCAGCACAACATGCACAGACGTGCTGGGATCGATACGCCCAGTTCCGACGCAGACAGAGACCATGTTCAAAATCAAGCAGAAGGTTTGCTCTTATTTTTGTGCCTTTAGGATACTTGAATGGATGCCAAGTGAAAAACTGCAACTCTACATAAAGAAAGTTGGCTTCACGCTGGTGATATACCGTATGGAGACGAAGATCATTAGGTTTTCATGGTGGATCGAATCAAGGAGTCACAAAATTCAAATGCTTTCAGGTATGTATAGGTCTTCACTATTTCACAAAAATAATTGGCCGTTATGTATTATACATTCTCAGTATGTCGGATTTTGGTTGGAAAAAATATTTCTTAATGCGAATGGTAACACAATTATAAGATACTGCAGACTCAAAAAGTGTTTTAACTACAATCTATATAAACCATTTAATAACCAAATTTCACTATAGATGATATCAAGGGTTGGTGGATACGGTCTTATCGGTTTTCACCTATGACGTATGGACAGAATGGTTTGGCGGTCAATGAATTCCTTGGAGATAGTTGTAAAAAATTAAGTGTCATTTAAGCTAACAAAATATGATTGAAAATCAGGATATGTCGTTGAAAAATGTGCAGATTGCACCCAACTCAAGTGACACAGTCGGTGTGACTTTGCCCAAGTCTCGTGGAATTTTCAAGGAAACATATTGCTATTATTGAAATAGTTCAGTGGAACATTACATTGCTCTACCTTCTATTGGCATGGGATAGAAAACTAATGTTCAAGGTCGCAAATACAAGTTCTGAAATCACTATTTACATAGTACATAGTTGTAGTTCACCATTAGGTCTCAAATGAAGCTCACAAGTCACACTACAAGAAAAAGTGCTTTTAATGACGAAAATATTTGGTCACAAAGAGTACTGATTTGGTCACCAAACGTAATTAGTGACCAAATATTGGTGGTCACCAGTGGTCACCAAAGGTCCGTCACTAATTACAATTGGTGACCAAACTAAGTTTGGTCTCCAAATAGTGACCAAAAAGTGGTCACTAAATGGATGGGGGGTAAACAGACCTTCACCATTGGTGACCAAATATTCTGGTCACCGATCGGTTAAAGACCAAAAATTCGGTCACCAATCTGTTAGAGACCAAAACTATGGTCACTATTTTGGTTGGTTGGTGACCAAAAAAGTCGTCACCATCCACAAAGTTGCCAACCCACAAAATACAGCCCGGTTTAAACCTGTTACTTTTAGCAAACCGGAAAACTAAAATTCTCAACTTGTTAACATAAGACAAACTAATCCAAACAATAAAGACAATATAATCGATGTCCATAACATCCAACTTATTATAGAAATACATCCGTGATTCTTAAAAACACATAATCTTTGAATCTTACAATTGGAGTCAATTGCCTACCATATTATTATAGAAATACAACATCCAACATGAATAAAGACAACACTTCTTAAAAATACAATCTTTACTGCCCTTCATGTACGAAAAAGAAAATGACACTTGCCCGTAAGTCTGCCCTTAAATGTATGAAAGTGAAACTCATTTCTTTCCTGCAAATTATTTCCTGCAAATTCTTCACGTTCCTCCCTGCAAAGACAAAGACAGATTAGACTGTTTTCTTATGTCAAAAACTGATACATAATGAATTGATACTCGATGGTTCCCAAACTGTATAAACTTATAAATCCTTAAAAGGATTCAAAATTGGCAGTTTAGTAAGACACTTAGCCATACATCCACTACCAAAACTACTGTTTTACTAAGATTCTATTAAATAGACATAGCGCGTATAAATAAACAAACAAAGTCAACTTCATCATGATCATCAAAAACTAATAAAAAACAACTACATAACGCGTATAATATAACAAACAAGTTATCGAAATGAATGTATACCAATTTGGTCTGATAAAGCCTAGATTTATGCAAGTAAGCAGCGTAACTGGTATAATAAATCATCCACACATAAACAAAGTCAACTTCTATCATTATCATCATCAAAAACTAATACATAACAGTGTGTATAATCAAACAAGGAAGCTGGAAATGTATACTAATCTGGTCTGATATAGCCTAGATTTATGCAAGTACGCAGCCGCTTAACTTGTAACACAAATTATATAAAACTAATACGCCGTTACACAAAACAACGACATAGCGCGTATAAATAAACAAACAAAGTCAACTTCTTCATCATCATCAAAACTAACACAAAACAACCACATCACCGAGTAAAACAAATATAGCCTAGATTAGTAGCTTAAATTGCAACACAAATTATATAAAACTTTTCTAGTTAATCATATCATCATCAAAAACAGGTACTAATCGCCTGAGCTCGCTCCGTATCAGCTCGGGCTCAAAAATTTGTAACATCTTAACAAAAGCATATCTAAATAAGTGAGTATAAAATTTGATAAAGTTTGGAGATGCGAACTTACATTTGCTTGGGATTGGAGTCTAGATAAACGATCTATCTCTTTCATCATGAACTTTAATTGGCCCTTGAACTTTTTATTTTGCTTTTGAAGTCGACGTTGCTTTTTCTTCATAACCTTCATATTGTCCTCTAAAGCATTTGCTCTTTCCTTTTCTGACTCGAAGTCCAATCTCAACTTTTCACTGCCCAAAATATTCCTTGTAGATGCAGAACGCCGTTTATTATGTCCAGGAATATATTTGAGTTGTTTCAAACATATCTCAGCCGGTGTCAACGTAGAGTTAGCTTCTTCATTTCGTAATGCGTTCTGCATAAAAAATAGAGTTGGTATATCAACAACTTATGTATTAATTATGTAATTTTAAATCTCATGTAAGAATTAGTAGAAATTACCAGAACTTTTTCAGCCTCCTCATTAACCATTATGCGTCTTTTTTCAGAATAATGCGCCATTTCATACTTTCCTATTGCTGTTACGTGTTTCCCTTTTCTCGTTTTCTGTTTTATACATATATCATAATACAATTACAAGAAGACAAAATAAGACACAAGTATATTAACTATTCATAAAATTAACTTACCATATCAACTCTTCTTGGAACCGAAAGGCTTCTAACTGCGGGTGGAACTTTATTAAAGGATATGTTTATCTTGTTTTTGGCGCTTATCTCCTGTGAAGTTGAAAGTTTAGACAACATAATAATTTGAAATATGTATTTTTTTATCAACAGAATGTTAAGTAATTAGAAGAAGAAAAAAGTGAGTTAGTAACCTGAAATGATTCACTTGCAAACCTTTCACACAAATTTACCCAATCACCGGTTTGTACACCATCCGGTGGATGCATCATTGCTGCCTCTTTTGTTGGATATTTTTTGAAATGAAGGTGCATTCTGTACTGCTTGTTCTTATGCTGGATAGCTAGTTGTCGTTGCATAGCACGCTCCATTTCTTCACATGTTTCATCATAGTTCGAGTTTTCCTATAAGTAAAATAACAGTTAGCAGCTTTATGAGATTATATACATATGACACATTCTTTACTATCGCACACATTTATACATTAGTGAGCATTTTAAAAATAATACTTACTACGGATTTGGTAATTATGTCCTTCTTCAAAAGTTCGTCTTGCTTCTTCCAGGTTGTACCATCAAGTTTGGCGAACTTTCTCATTACACATCCTCCTTTGGTAATAAATAGTTGGCTGTCATCCCCAACAATCCGCCCTGAACATTCATCAACCTCAAATACCAAGTTCTTCTTACTCGAGCGGCTCTTTCTAGTTTCACCTAAAGCTCTAGTCTCTTTTCGAGTGATGGTCTTGCCTAAACAAAATAATCAAAGAAAAAAGTTCAATTTTGTTAAAACACAATATCACACAATACCATCTTTAAGTTACAAATGTACCATGTGAAGTTGAACCAATGTTCTCATCATGTTCATCATCACTTGCGTCTGTCTGAGTTTCCCTAGAATCAACTTCATCGGCGTATTCCTGGTCATATTCCTCCTGGTCATATTCCTCCCCTTCATTCATAACTGCTTCAGGACTTTGACAAGAGAAAGAATTCCTACTTTCTTCATTTTGTACCCAATTACAACTTTGTCGCTTTTGAATCGCTTGACTATGTGGAGCACCACTTCTAGTAAAAGACTTTTCAAGATCACGAGTACTTCCACCAGGTCCACGAGTTCCTGGACCACAAGGCTCACGACTACTTGGCCCACCAGATTCACAAATACATGGCTCATGACTACTTGGCCCACCAGATTCACGAATACTTAGACCACCAGGTCCACGAGTACCTGAACCACCATGCTCACGAGTACTTAGCCCACCAAGTTCACGAGTACCTTGACCATTAGGTTCACGGGTACTTCGATCACCAAGTCCACGAGTACCTTGACCACTAGTATGAAGATGAGACCTTTTCGAAACTCCTTTAGAGGTACCAAGCCGAGTCAGCCCATCCATCTGATCAAGAATAACACACTTTTCATTGCTATTGCTAACATTAACAGTGAATAGCCATAACAAAGTTTTAAGTCTCACCTTAGGCTTCCCTTTCTGTTGTTTCAGTTTCTTTTTACTTGAATCATGCATCTCCTGTTATGAATGGTTACTCAAACTGATAGCCTACAAATGGATTTATTCACAGATGAGTAGAGTGAGTAACGGAACGCAAATATTTCAATTCAATATTTCCATCCAGAAGTTGAGGATGAGCATCGTTAAAAGGTCATAGGCATAAATGATTGCACATCCATGTCTAGTGATTCAGAAACGACGCATCATTTGTAGATTTTCATGTACTCCAAAACGTGGTTTTGAGGTTCATACTTTCATTCATATGGAAAAAAATATATAAGCTTCAAAAATATTGCATGTGATATATATATCATTATTTTTAGATATTATAAGCTTCAAAAATTTCATTAGATGCAACAGATTTAGGCATGTTAGATACGAGTTTGGTAATCAAATTCTCTGAAATAACTATAAAAATTATCAGTCTCCACAACTCATCAGTCTTTTAGGCTTTTAGGCTTTTTTTTACACTGTGTTTGCTAATGAGTATGCAAAGAAAAGTCACAACAAGAGTGGGAAAAGCCAAACAATTTTAGAAAGAAAAGTCATATGAAGCTGACCAAAACATATTTTAGCAGCCATTGGCAGCCGGCTAAATTCAAAATATCTATGTTTCGCGAAAAGTCAACCACATACCAAAAAAGGGAACTGAAAAATCAGCAACTGAACATCACATCTGTCATTAGTTTCCCCACCTACCAAACAACCCCTTAAGTTAAGGTAAACCACTTTCCAGGCTGGCACAAGCCATATTACCTTGTGCTTCCGTTAGTTTATGCTCATTTGAATCCTAGTTATAGTATTGTCTGGTATTTTGAATGATCATGCCACCTAATATCTCAAACTAATCAAACACTTGCATACGTTTTTTAGAGCCATTACCAAAAATGGCTTTCTAAGAGCAAACAATTCCACAACTAGCAATTTTTTTATACCATTTACCGCTAGACAGTGTGGTTCCCACGTTTGTGAAAAGTGTCCCGCTCGGTAGTTTGGTTGTTTTTTGTGAGTGACATTTTGTGCGTCTGTGTTGTCTTCTTCGAAAAAGACAAAACTGTCGCACAAAAAACATCTACACACCCTTGGGACACTTGTTAAAAAAAGTGTTGAGTCGCACGGTCTAGCGGTCGCATAGCATAAGACTATTTTTGGGTGGAAATTGAACCAAAATTGGGGGATTCCAGTTTTTTATCCTTTCAAATTCAGCCACTAGAATAAAAAAAATATCATCACCTGAAAGGCTGAAAGACTATTACTGTACAATTTTAGACTAAAATGACCTATCATACTAGGCTCGCGTTGGTTCATAAGTCATGTGTAGAACTTACTCGAAAAACTAACTTGTTTGAGGAGAGACAGGGACACCTAGACTATTAGACGCTAATGGACCCAAAGCTTACAACCGGGCTTGGCCCATTAACCGGGTTTGGGCCATTACCGTCTAATACTAGACACCATAAACCATCAACCAATCCCATACTTGGCCGATGTGGGATCATAACATAAAATTATACTACAGTAACAAGATCATAAGAGTGAATGAAGCTCAGATCCACAATTACTTAACAGATAAATAAACTTACTTACTTACATACAAGTTTTTTTGCAACTGAATTCCTTGAGATAAAATTCCACAAACAAACCTTGAAGTGGCCACGTCAACCTCGTGTGACCACTACTAGATTAGAAAAATGGTTTTAATGAATTTGTTGAGAATAGAAATCTGAAAGAGGGAAATTTGGGTGATGATGGCTCAAATAGTCTTTGTCTGTGTTTTTCCTTTCCACGTTCCCACCAATTTTCTCACTTATATATTTTCTCAAACCTACTCATTTGTTTTTTCTTAATATTTAATTTGTTTCTAATTAATTGAAAAAAAAGGATAAGTTAAAAAAAAGCCTAAAAGTCATCCATAGTCAAATGATTTTTTCATTGATCAATCGACGACGAATCAACCTACTTTGATCAACCAACTACTACTTTATAAAGAACTGGTTTGGGTGCCCTCCTAATGTGGCAATCATCAGTCTCCACAACTCAACAAGTATCTAGTATTTGTGTATAGTGAAACTAATTCTACTTATCTGTCAGTTTTGTATAATCAAGTTACGTCTAGTTGCAATAAAACCAAATCCAATTATCTCCTTATTTGAGGATCAGTTATATGTAAGACTATCTGATTATCACATCTCAAATAAACATCATAAGCACATCCTAACACTATTATTTACAGTTATTTATACTTTTAACCTAAGGTTTTCTTGCATAAAATAGTAACAAACTATATGCCAATTCCTAATACTAGTATCACGGTGTCAAAATTATCATATATAGGTTGAGTTTAGCCCAACTAGAACTAGCAGTAGCAGGAAGCAAGCAATAGCATTTATATTTCAATGATTCATTGAGCAGCGTTTCTAATAGTAGCATTTAAAAACAAAGTACAAAACGTTACACACCCATTGCCAAATAAGCTTTATAGTCAAAAGTACTAAAACAGTTACCCATATCTGAACATATCAATCACAAAATAAGTCAATTCAACATACCTGATCTATACTGGCAAAGGGGTAGCAACAACAGCTTCTTTGATCACTTGTATATATATTAACTTTTTTTATGCTCTTATTTTCAATTTTTACTCCTGTAAACAACAAACAAATTTTGTAAGTATTAGCACATAAATACAATGCAAACACATGCAGTGACCAGAGAGCAACATAATGCATTAAAAGTAATACAAAAAACATAAGTACCAAGATATAATTTAACAAAATGAAAACATCACATCAAAAATAGTTACAAAACAAAGAGCTTATATCATGCCCAGAAGTTCCTAATCTGAATCAATATAGTCTTCCTGTGACGATTTATCTTCCTGTGACGATTCCTCTATGTCAGAAGATTCTAAATCAGAAGGATCACTTTCTTCATCATCAATATATTCTTCATCTATTAAACGACGGTTTTTACTTGATTGTCTAGTCGATTCACCACTAAAGGTTATGGCATCCACCAATTCCAATGGAGTAGAACCTCTTCTTAAAGAAGATTGCTCAAGATTCAAATCAACATTTAGATTCCGTTGTGGCTCTTCTTCTTGATATACTGTTCTCACTCCCACGTCTCCCACTCCCACTCCCACTCCCACTGGAACATCAAATACTTTGCGAAGGGGATTACTCAGTACCACATACCAACTCTTGCACAATTTAAGATCAGGTGCATAAAAAACCTGCTTCGCTTGAGATGCAAGAATGTATGGTTGATCTTTAAACCATTCTCGAGACATATTTATTCTTATAGTTGCAGATTCTTTATCAACTTGTAATCCTCTCACATCACTGACCCTAAACCAATTACATTTGAACACCAAAACTCTTTTATTTTGTCCTAAATATTCCACCTCTAATACCTCTTCTAATGTCCCATAAAAGTGAATAGTGTTTGTCCTATAATTTCCAGGTACTACAACCCCACTATGCTGTGTTTTCCTATTCGTTTCACGACACTTAGTGTGGAACTTATATCTATTTACCATACATCCGCTATACTCCGTCACCAACAATGGTCCACGTGACAAAATTCGGATCTCTGATTCAAATGATTCAGGACAATTTTTCACCTAAACAAGAGAGCATGTAAACTAGTGGTTAAGTTGTGTTTAAAATTGTCAAATTACTTTTAAAATGTTAAATTTCAAATTTAGAAATGTCACCATCAATATCTACCATCTCATTGTTACGCTCAATCTTGTTAAAGATAGTTGTGACATTATTAAGATACATCGAACAGAAATTTAGACACTCATTTTCCAAGGATCTCTCAGCGATACATCCTTCTGGACGAGCTGTATTTTTAACATAACCTTTCAAATCTTTCATTTTCCTGAACAAACAGTTAAGTAATTAGTATAAAACCAATCACATAGTGTTTGAAACATTTTAATATGTTTACCTCTCAAATGGAAACATCCAACGATATTCAGGTGGACCTCCCATCTTGGCTTCGAATGGCAAATGAATTAAAAGATGAACCATGATGTCAAAGAACGAGGGAGGAAACATTCTCTCCAACTTGCACAGAATGAGAGCGATTCTTGCTTCTTGTTTCTCAAGTACATCGATATACATGGTTCGGGCACATATTATTTGCATAAAATCACTTAGCTCGTATAAGACAAGTCGAGCTTCTTTTGTCAAAGAACCCCTTATTGTCAAGGGCAATAATCTCTGGATGAAAACATAAAAGTCATGGCTTTTCATGCGAGAGAATTGGAATTCTCCATCTTTTACGCATCTAGATATATTTGAGCCAAATCCATCGGGAAACTTGATTGAAGTTAGAAAATCTAGAAGTTTTTGTTTCTCGACCTTTGTGAAGTGATAGCAAGCCATTGGCATTATGAATGAATTACCATCTTCTACAAGATGCAAACTCTTTTTTAACCCCTTATCCATCAAATCCTTACGAGATTTCCATGTATCTTTAGTCTTGCCTTTAATATTGAATAATGTGTCTGCACTACTTTCCGACACATTTTTAACAACATGCATGATATCAATGTTGTGTCTCAATTTTAGTTTAGCCTAATACTCAAGCTCGAAGAATATGCTCTTTTTTTCCACCCTTTCTTTCCTTCTAAACACTTACGCTTCCTTTTCTTAACAGAAGAATCATGCTCACTAATAGTACACTCTACATCATGTAGAACCTCAAGTCCAGACAATGGTAGGATTGGTGACCTGGTTTCCCTAGTCCCATCGAAATTCTTTTTATCCTTACGCCACTGGTGTGAAATTGGCAAAAACCTTCGATGCCCCATGTAACATATCTTTTTACTGTGATGAAGGTAACTGGATGATGTTTCATACATGCATACTGGACACGCCTTATAACCCTTAACACTCCATCCAGATAACATGCCATACGCCGGGAAATCATTTATTGTCCATAACAGGGCTGCACGTAGCATAAAATTTTCTTTTGTTCGTGCATCATAAGCCTTAATACCACCTCATAAATCATTCAATTCGTCTATAAGGGGCTGTAAGTAAACATCAATATTGATCAATATCCCCATATTTATTACTCATCGAGGGCTCACCATAGGTTTAAGCTCATTTTGGCTATATGGTTTATGAATATAGAATACTTTAATCTTATTTTTAGAAAACACTCGACTGGTATCAATTTCATAGTTTGTACAAAGCTTACGGACTAACACGACGAGATTCAGAGGTTGTTTTTTTCCCTTTATTGGCGCTGAAAGATGCTCAATAGTAGCATTTACGTGACCATCATTTCCATGATTTTAATCATATTTGACGATTAGATAGTGCTCCAATCCAAAGATTAAATAGTGGCCAAAGCCATTAAATGGGTTTGAGGTCCATTATTTAATCGTCTAATAAATCCCACTGCTACAACCTCCAGATGTCTTAGTTGTTATTTTAGTCTTTTATGCTTCTAATATCTACTAACCTAATTATTAGATTAATTAGGAATCTAATTCGGATTGAGGTAATATTTATGGTTTGTTGTTTACTTTTTGTCATCAGGTTTTATTGCAGAAAGAACTCAAAGCTCAAGTATTTTTGGCTTCCGAAAGATTTGATGCTAACTGATGGTTATGTTTGTTGTGCAGTTTTCACATAAACCTTTGTTAACCATAAGCCTTTAGAGGAATCTACATAAAGAGAACGATGTGTCTCTTCGAAATTTTGCTCAACAGTTTATGGTAGACTTAAAGATACTAACGTATAAGCTTAGATGGTAAGATAAAGATATGTGGTTACAAGGCAATTCTTGCAATTTGCGTGTTCCGTATACTACTTTTCTTGAAATCTACATACAAGTATCATTTATTCACGAGTAAATTGCATAAATCGTCCCTAAAGTATAGCCAAAATGCATGTTTTGTCTTAAACGTTATGAAAGTGCAAGAATCATCCTTATTTGAAAACTTTAATGCAAGTATCGTCCTTAATGGGGATATTGCTTGGGACGAAACACGCAAAATGGCCAAAACATTTGGGACGAAACATGGAAGATAGCAAAACTTCAAGGATGAAAATTTGCAAAATAGTTTGATTTTGGGACGATGTCAGCACTTTCAAAATATTTGGGACAAAACCTGTAAAATGACCAAATTTCAGGGACGATTTATGCAATTCTCTCTTTATTCACTTAGCTAATATTGTAAGCTTTATTTATGAAAATTACTTTAAAACAAAACTCCTTCTATTTATAAAAATGTTATAAATTAATTTACATTTTATAAAATGATTCATGTACAAATCAATATAACTATTTAAGACATAATAAATATCACTTAATACTCATTATTAAAATTACTTTTAAAACAAATTAAATATCACTTAATACTCATTATTAAAATAATACAACGGATCACAAACTACTTTTAAAACAAATTAAAAACCAAACACATTACTTGGGTGTAGCAAGTACTAATAATATCAAACGATAAATAAAAAAAAACGATATCAATACAACGAAACATTAACATGGGACAAAACACGTCCGTTGGGTGGTGAAGCCCTAAAAATATAAATAAATTACTTCGTTTATATTTTCTTCTAACAAAAACGAGTTACACTACAAACAAATAAAACTAATACGTAAACGTATTTCAAAAAAAGATTTGCGAAACAACCCCGCCCGCTGGGCGGGTTACGACGCTAGTATATATATATATATATATATATATATATATATATATATATATATATATATATATATATATATATATATATATATATATATATATATATATATATATATATATATATATATATATATATATATATATAGATTTGCGTTCAAGTGATGACCAGCGTTAAAATAAAAACAATAAGAACCAATAGAATCGTGACACTTGGAGAGATCATAATTAATTGATGCTTTAATGAAATAATAAGAAAATGGGTAGTTTAGGTATTTTACTTTCATTCTAATCACTTATCAAGTCTAAAACCATTTTTCCCATATTAAAAAAATAAGTCTCTCGCATCAAATTGAAAACTACATTTGCGTTTAAATATTTCATAGTGTATGGACATTTTAGACTTGATTGAAACCATGTAGTTGTTTATGCTTTTTTTATAATATAAGTGTGCATAAACGTATAAAAATATAAATAAATAAATTTGCATTAGGATGGCGCTAAAAAATCTATACGTCTTTTTGGCGAGGCAACTTGATGCATACACGTATAGTTTGGTTCTAATTTTATAACTGCGAACATGTTGAATACAAGTTATTCAAGTGTTTTTATTTTTATTTTTCGGATACGTATTATTGAGTCATTTTTAGTTGGTTGTGTATTTTTTAGATATATATTATTTAGGTATTTTTAGCTGGTTGTGTATTTTTCAGATACGCAATATTTGATTTTTTTAGTTAGTTGTGCATTTTTCGAATACGTATCACTTGAGTCTTTTTTTTTAGTTGGTTGTATATTTTTCGGAAACGTATCATGTGATTATTTTTTTAGTTGGTTGTGTATTTTTCGGATACGTATCACTTGATAATTTTTTTCGGATACGTATCATTTGATAATTTTTTCGAATACGTATCACTTAATTATTTTTTTTGGTATGTGTCACACGATTATTTTACGACACACTCAAAGACATAATGAATTATGACACATTATCAGTAGCAAAACTAAGCCTTTCTTGACGTATTTAACTTCAAAATATATTTTAAATGACATAATAAGTTTTTGTCAACACATTTTATGTGACACATTTATTCTTTCGACATATTTAGTGACACATTAGTTTTATTAACATATTTTTGTGTAACATGTAGTTAAACTTTAACGATCATACTATCCATTGTGTATTAGATAGTTACAAGTATTATTTAAATGTAAGTATCAAAAGAATAAACATAATTGGAATGACTAGATATATATTCGAAAAAAATAACGGCTAAAGTTAGGCACGCGAGATTGGGCTATTAAATAGTGTCAATAATTGCCACATATTTTATTTTATTTACTACAATGCCCTTACATCGATTCAAAATATTATTAATTACATGTGGTCATTTATGATACATTCAACGATTTAGATCGGTTCTTATTGTTTTTATTTTAAGACCGGTCATCACAATAACGCTCCTCTATATATATATATATATATATATATATATATATATATATATATATATATATATATATATATATATATATATATATATATATATATATATATATATATATATATATATATATATATATATATATATATATATATATATATATATATATATATATATATATATATATATATATATATATATATATATATATATATATATATATATATATATATATATATATATATATATATATATATATATATATATATATATATATATATATATATATATATATATATATATATATATATATATATATATATATATATATATATATATATATATATATATATATATATATATATATATATATATATATATATATATATATATATATATATATATATATATATATATATATATATATATATATATATATATATATATATATATATATATATAAAATAACACTTCTCAGTCTGGCCTTGTCGGTAACTCGGGAATTCTTCGGCACCGTTATAGTCAAAAGATTTTTAGACATTTTATGAAAAATGTTTATAGTTAAAAGATTTTGAAATGCTTTATTCAAAACCTTGGTTTTTAAAAATCTTTCGTTCTCTATAACGATAGCTCTGGTACCAAACTGTAACACCCCCAAATATTCATAGTTTAGTTCAGCGGAAGAGTCGTTGGTGTTACGGGATAGCACATTACTCAAATCATAGACAACGCTTAAAAATCGCATCGTTTAATAATAAAGCATTTTCCATTCATGAATATCAAATTACATAGGTCCCAAGTCATAGTATTTCATACAATTTTACAAAACATTTGAATGAAAATTTTATTTGAATGCGGGCCATAAATTCTTGTCGTCTTCCCGAGAATTACCTTCAAGTACCTGAGATAAAACATGTTAAAAGAAAAGGTCAGCGAAAACGTCGAGTGAATTCATAGAGTTTAACAAAAACCATCAATATATCACCGGTATATAACCATCACCGAAGATCATTTTGTACAATTCTTTGTTGGAGGCCATAAAATAGGCCAAAGACATTTTATATAAATCCTTGTCGTAAATTATAATATAGGCTTTTGCCTTCAAAACCATTATACGAACCAATGTCGTAAAAACATCATACAATATGTTTTATAACGTTGTATAGAATTTAATAAAAATTGTTAAATGTAAATGGTTATGTAAAACTAAAACACGAACATAACATCAGTAATAAGACCCCGTATTGCTAGTCAGACAATATATTATAATTCAATGTGTATATCAGTATTTTTGTTATTGGATTATTATAAGTCGCATGACGTTGCTACCTTACTATAACAAACAACGGGTAGCTAACCCGAAATTCCTTTGCCCATCTATAATAGTGTGTCGTCACAATAGTCACACTTATATAAATCTTCTCATACATAAATTCGCTTACCACTCAAGGTGGCACGACGGGGATCAACCGCCACGGCGCGAACTGGGGTGATCTTCCCCAAATAGTACTATTATATTCATAAGCGTCTACCAAATCCCGGTAGTTCACAATTCATGCTAATGGGACTTTTAGTGACATAACCTAACTAATAATAATCCATTTCATTTCATTCATCGAGTCATATAATCATTCATCGGGTCATATAATCATTCGGGTCCATATCAATAAGCAAACAGTCGGGACAACTGGTGTCCTATTTTATAAAAACTAACATGTTATCTCCCTCGCGGGTTTAAAAAACATTTCATAAAACATTTAGAATAGTGCGAGGCTATAAACTCACGTTGATTGGTAAAGGCGGGTTATCGGCGATTTGGATGTACGGTACGTGCTTCAATCACGGAAACCTAGACAAATAATACTCGTCTTAAACTCTTGTCCAATGACTTTATAAAACCAATGGCTATGTATATATATGATGACATTATAAGTATGATGATGATCAAGTGGGATTTTTATCTCTTCATGCACATTATGGTGTTATGTGTTAGTCAAATTTTTGACTAGTTATACTAGTTTCAACTTATATATATATATATATTGAGGCCCTATAAGCCCATTAAAATCCCAATACATTATATTAGTCCATTTATAGTTTTTAATACCAGGCCTATACTCATATATCGGGCCCAAGTGGGTTAAGCCTATGAGTAAGTCCATTAGTGTTTAGCCAAACTAGTTGGGTCAATAGTCTAATAAGGCTACTTTGGCCCGTTAATGTCCATATGTTATAAAGCTCGGGTTTTATCGGTTTTTACTTGTAAAATGTACTTAAATATCAGTAGATGAGTTATAAAAAGTTTATATTAGACGGGTCCAACCGTCTAAGTTTTATTTGACGAAAACGTTAATCTTTTGGTTTTAGCCGAAAAGACGTAAAACTTGTATGTATAGTTTTATAACTTATAAAACATATCAATTTGCAATTTTATAAAATGTCACACTTATTTATCAAAGTATATAACTTACTTTTATAAGTATTATCATAAGTTAGTGGGTTTTATATATGTAATTTATAATGATATCACTTGTGCTTATTTTATATTATATACTTTTATTTCCAAATCTGATTATTAAACTCACTTTCACCATTTTTGCCATATCTTGAGTTCTACAAGGAGATAGAAGCTCAAATTTGGGCAGCACAAACTACATAATATGTGCTACAAATAACTCCTGTTTAGCTCTTGCTCAACCATACTCTAAGTGTCCCTAATAATTCTTCCAAAACAGACTATACAAATTTGAACCTTAATAATATTTTGATCATATCTTGCTCATTTTATGGATTTCATTGAGTGATCAACTCTCACATATGTAAAAGTCATATACCTTACTGTATATTCAATAATCCAAGTCATTTTAACAAGTTATCATAGGGTTATTTACTATTTTATACAGTCTATAGATTTAGTCATAATTTTAACATCTTTACATGTAGATTTTTAATCTTTTTAATCAAATCTATTACAAATCCCCACATTAGATTTTGATCATCATTCATCATCATATACATATACATAAAAGAAGAAAATACAAGATTACATATTCAAAATAACAAGATGATAGGAAGAGATTGATCCCTATACCAATCAAGATGATGAAAAGTTAGGATTTTGATGAACAAGGCTTGGTTCCTTGTTACCAAATCTTCAACTTTAGCAAGGAAACTTCTTGGGTCCTTCAAATGGATGAACACCTCTATGAAATCAGCCCTTGAACCTCATAAAAACTCCTTTTCATAGGTTAATATCACCTCCAATCTTTATGTCTTCAATAGGTTATCATCATATGCAACATATACATAAGATTTGTGGTTGAATTTTTGATGGAAATGGTGGTGGTGTTGGCATAGTAGACGGAAAAATGAGGGAGAGAAGAGAGGATTTGAGAAACTTTTTAGCTAAGTTTGCATGTTGTGTGTGTGTGAGGGAGAGATGGGGACTTTTGATGGTTTTGGTGCCTAGGCTTGTTTTGAGACAAGTGTCTCTTGCAAGTTCACAGTTTTGACAACAAAGAGTGTGTTTATGGCTGGTTTTGCCGCCCTTGGTGGGGGTGAGACAAGTGTAAACTTGTTTCATCCCCACTAATTTACGGGTACTCCGTGATTCTAGTTTCCTCGATTTGCGTGCCCTCGGGTCGTTTTACGAAAAAAGTTTTTATAAATTATGAATCAACGACACAAAACGAGTCTAACAAAAATTTTCCCATAAAAAACGGAGTTCAAAAACGTAAATACGTAAACCTAGGGTTTCTTGTTTAATCCTAAAAGACGATAAATTATGCACGTAAGTCCTAATCTCTTCTCGTAAATTTGTGAGTTTATGAACCAACACAAATTTAAAACTCCCAAAATAATATTCAAGGATAAATTTATTTCCTAAAATGTCGGACTGTCACCAAAATGGTGTATGTAAACGTAAGCATGTGACGTAGAATTCTCCGGTTTAGACGTAGTCTATGCTACTTTAAGATGTAAACCCCAATTTCTTCCCAAAAATGAGTGAGTTCATAATATTACATTAAAGTAATGATTTTAAATAATACTTGAGAATAAAATATCGACCATAAATTGACGGATTGTCACATTTTTTGCCCGTTATAACAACCGTCTGTTTAGCACGCCGCGCCCATTTAGCTCGTCCGAACGTTTAACCCGTTGCCCGTTTAGCCCATCGCCTGTTTAGCCCCCCACTTTTTTCCCATCCGCCCGCCCATTTTGCCACCTCTATCTGTGACACTAAATATTTAATTTCCATTCAGGCTGTTGGCAGCTTTTCTCAATGGCATCACAAATTGACACTGTTGCTCCCTTCACATACAGGGATCTTTGTTATCATTAATTGTTGAATTTATGGACTTGGTTTGTGATATGAGTGAAATCTCATATCAATTATAGCATATTTAACCCTAAAACACAAAGTAAAATACCAGATTTTAATGTGTAAAAGTAGTATTATGGGTATTCTTTGTTGTTTGTGCTTGTGTAGGTAAAAAGATACAAATTTGAGCAAACATGGAATTCAAGTTATATTTTATGAAGAAAAGACAAAAGAAGGAAAAAATATGACAAGTCAAAAGAAGTCAAAGGACCTTTCTTGACAACTTGTAAAGTTGAGGGACTAAAAGTGACAAGTTGGAAAAGTCAAGAAGAAAGTCAAATATGGTCAAAGTTCAAGTTAACAAGTCAAGGGTTCAATTCTGGTCAAGTATGAAGTCAAAGGGCCTAAAATGACAAGATAATGAAGTTTGAAGTTCAAGTTATAAAGCTGATAACAAGAGGGACTTATATTGCCAAAAAAAGGAATGAAGTTTCAGGCTTAATCCGTGTGCTTTGCATCTTAGCCAATCACAAGCCAAGGAAAACCTCACATGGATCGTTGACTGAGCAATAAATGAGGAGAGAAGTGGAATGTTTATTAATGCAATGCATCCTAACATTGTAAACGCACTATCCACTTTTCATCCAATAGAAAACGTCCAGTTCATACATATCACTGTTATACTAGATAATGATCTGAGTGAAGATTAATAGACTTATCAGAGCATGACACGTGGCTTCTTCCAAACCCGGATCATAGAGCATGATTTATACACTCTCATGGAAAGTTGTCAACATGATATATGCTCTAAATGATGAGACGAACTTAACCCAGCAACCTAATTAAGCTGAAACTTACTCAATCAAAAAGGCCCAATTTGATCAAGAACACAAATTTGCAATAGAGAAGATGAAGCCACCTGGAAGCTTGTGATTGGATGCAACACGTCACTACACCTCACCGACACTTACTTTAACTCTATAAATAGACATTGTATCTCTCTCATTTGTATCATGTAGCTTAGTGTGTAAAAACACACACATTTCCTTTTTCTCTCAAATCCTTTTTCAGTTAGTAGCTCTAGCTTCTCAAAGTGCCTGACAAACACTATGAGAGTTAGTTAGTTTGTTAGATCGGTTGTAACAACTTACTCCATTAATGAAATTCAGTTTTACCTCAATTCACCTCTCAATCTCAATTTACTTGCATACTTTTACTCCGTTTTGTTACTGCTTTAATTATATTGTTCTCATATGAACAAAGGAGTTAGTTGATTATGTTGGAAGCTTTGTTACAGAATTCAGAAGTAGCAGTTCATGGTTTATAACTCATCAATAGCCAGAATCTTTGATCAGACCTTGTAGCAGAGCAGTTCTGATAATGATGATGATTGATGTGGGTTGTAGCTGTGTAGAGTGTGACAATCCGTCAATTTATGATTGATATTTTTATTCTCAATATTTAATTGAAAATATTATTTTAATGTTATATTATGAACTCACTTATTTTTGGGAAGTAATTTGGATTTACGTCTTGAAGTAGCATCGACTACGTCTAAACCGGAGGATTTTACGTTACGTGCTTACGTTTACATACACCGTTTTGGTGACAGTCCGACATTTCAGGAAATAAATTTATCCGTGAATATTATTTTGAGATTTTAAATTTGTGTTGGTTCATAAACTCACAAATTTACGAGAAGAGATTAGGACTTACGATTTTATTTTAACGTCCTTTACGACAAAACCGGAAACCTTAGGATTACGTATTTACGTTTTCGAACTCCGTTTTTTATGAGACAATTTTTATTAGATTCGTTTTGTGCCGTTGATTCATAATTTATAAAAACGTTTTTCGTATAACGACCCGAGGGCACGCAAATCGAGGAAACTAGAATCGAGGAGTACCTGTAAACAAATAGGGATGAGACAAAATGACTTTTGCCCCACCCCCACTCATAACCGGCCACAATCTTACACCACACCAATTTGGTGTCAAGTTTTACACAAGTAGCTTAACACATGTCCTAAGCTTACAAAGTAAGCTAAGCTTACCTCAAAACCAACAAACTAAACCATTTGCATCCATTTCCTCCATGCAAACAACTTCATCTTTCTCTCATCTCTCTCTAGATGTCGTCCACTTTACCCCAAGAACACATTCATTTGATCTTGATTCAACCACAAATCCTATGTTATTTACATATATTATGAAGCCCTTTTGAAGCTCTATAGATTGGTGGTGATTATAACATCCAAGGAGGAGTTTCTATGGAGTCTTGGGGCTGATTTTCCATAAGGAGTTCATGAAGATTGGTGGACTTGAAGATGGTCTTGATTTATCACAAGTTTCTCCATCAAAATCCATGTCTTGATCATAACCTACATCATCATGGTGGTATAAAGATTGTTCTCCCCATTCTTATTTTTATTTTGATTATGTAATCATGTATTTTATTTCCTATTGTATATGTATATGATGAATGATGATTAAAAGTATTATGTGGGGATCTGGTGTTGATAGATTTGATTAAAAAGATTAAAAGCTACATAAAAGGAAGTTAAAATCATGGCTACATTAGGAGGCTGTATAAAACAGTAAAGAACCATGTGATGAACTGATAAAATGGCTTGAATAGATTAATATACAGTAATCTATGAGTCTTGTACACATGTGAGAGTTGGCCATGCAATGGAATCATTAGGATGAGTGAGATATGATCAAAACAAGTTTAGAATGCAAATCTGAGTTCACTGTTTTGGACGATTTTTAGAAAATACTTAGAGGCTGATTCAACAGTAGCTATAGAAGAGTTAAATGGAGAACATATCATGTAGTTTATGTCATAAAAATTTGAGCTTCTATCTCCATATATAACTCTAGATATGGCAGTTTTGGTGAACATGAAAATGAAAATCAGATTTTGGGAAATTAATGTATAATAGTATTATATAAGCACTCAAATAAAAATAGTATAAAATGTGAATTAAAACCCACTAACTTATATAATACATTTATATAAATATTTATAAGGATAAATAAATGGACATTTTATAAAAATGGTAGTTTGATAAGTTTTATAAGTTATAAACTATAAACATGATTTTTACGACTTTTTCGGCTATTACCGTAAAATTAACGTTTTTGCTAAATAAAACTTAGACGGTTGGACCCGTCTAATGTGAACTTTATAAAACTCATATACTGATATATAAACATATATAACAAGTAAGAACCGATAAAACCCGAACTATATAACATACGGACATTAACGGGCTAAGTTACCGTTATTGGACTAATAAATACAACAAAATGGGCTAAAACACTTATAAACTTATTTATTGGGCTTAACCCATTTTGGCCCAACATGTAAAGTATAAATACTGATAATACAAGTATGAAATGGATTAATACAAGATAATGAACTTATAATAGGCTTATTGGACCTAAAACACGTAAATAGGTAAAACTAGTAAACTAGTAAGAAGTTACCAATACGTAAACACTAAAATGAGTAAAAGAGAATATGTAAACCCACTTGATCATCATATATATAAAGTCATCATATGTATACATAATTGTTATTTTATAAATTCATTGGACATGAGTCTAAGACGAGTATTATTTGTCTAGGTTTCCGTGATTGAAGCACGTACCGTACATCCGAATTGCCGATAACCCGCTTTCCCACATCAACGTGAGTTCATAGCCTCGCACTCTTTTAAATGTTTTTATGTTATGTTTTATAAACCCGCGAGGGAGATAACATGTTAGTTTTGATAAAATAGGACATCATTTGTCCCGATTGTTTGTTTATTGATTTGGACCCGAATGATTGTATGACCCGAAGAATGATTAAATGACCTGATAGATGAAATAAAATGGATTATTAAAGTCAGGTTATGTCACTAAAAGTCCCATTAGCATGAATTGTGAACTACCGGGATTTGGTAGACGCTTATGCATAATAGTACTATTTGGGGACGATCACCCCAGTTCGCGCATTGACGGTTGATCCCCGTCGTGCCACATTGATTGGTAAGCGAATTTATGTATGAGAAGATTTCCATAGCGTGATTATTGTGACGACACGCTAACTTAGATGGGCAAATTGAGTATCGGGTTAGCTACCCGTTTTTTGTTGTAGTAAGGTAACAATGTCATGCGGCTTATAATAATCCAATTAACGAAATACTGATATACGCACCGAATTATGATGTATTGCCTGACTAGCAATACGAGGTCATACTATTGATATTATGTTCGTGTTTTGGTTTTATATAACCATATTCATATAACGGTTTTTATTTAATCTATACAACGTTATAAAACGTATTGTATGATGTTTTTAACGACAATAGTTCGTATAATGATTTTGAAGGCGAAAGCCTATATTATGATTTTGATAAGGATTTGTATAAAATGACTTTGGCTATTTTATGGCCTATTACAATGATTTGTACAAAAATGATTTTTGGTAATAATTTCATACCGATGTTATATTGATGGATTTTATTAAACTCTATGAATTCACTCGGCGTTATCGCTGACCTTTTCTTTTAACATGTTTTATCTCAGGTACTTGAAGGTAATTCTCGGGAAGACAACAAGAATTCATGGCCCGCACTTAAATAACAATTTCCATTCAAATCTTTTGTAAAATTGTATGAAATGACCATGACTTGGGACCTATGTAAACTTGATATTTATGAATGGAAATGCTTTATTATTAAACAACGCGATTTTCAAGCGTTGTCTATGATGTGAGTAATGTGCTATCCCGTAACACCAATTAGTCTTCTGCTGTAATGAGTTGTATAAATTTGGGGGTGTTACAGTTTGGTACCAGAGCTCTCGTTATAGAGAACGAAAGATTTTTAAAACCAAGGTTTTGAATAAAACATTTCAAAATCTTTTAATTATAAACATTTTTCTAAAAATGTCTAAAAGTCTTTTGACTATAACGGTGCCGAAGAATTCCCGAGTTACCGACAAGGCTAGACTGAGAAGTGTTATTTTAATATATATATCACTTGGATTATATATATATATATATATATATATGATGTAATTTTATTACATGATTGTTTGATGATTATTTTGATATTTATACGAGGTATTTATACGACGTAGATTGTCACAAGGAACCCTAATTCCCCTAGTAAATTAATCGAAGCTATTCTCGTAGGAATTCTAGCTATCCTGGATCTAAACCAAGTTGTGGATATTTATGATCCCAACAAATGGTTGATATTCGTAGAAATAGATATTAGTTGATTGTGATATTGAAAAAGAATTGGCGAGATTAAATCTGATATCGATGTCATGACGATCTTTCCTCATAGAGTGGAGTTTGACAAAACGTTACCACCTAGAAAGATGCCATCTGATTCGGTGTCACCCAATTCTTAAAATTTGAAATCGAAAGGGTGAATGTTGCACTTGAGGCTGTCATTGGAACCATTACCCAAAAGCCTCATGCTACTAGTACCTTTCCGAGAAGTCTAGTTGAATGATCAAGTCATTTCATACTAGTGACTTATTTGATAACTATTGTTTTAAGAACTATAGGATTGGAAATTAAGTGTTGATCATATCAAGATTTTATTGCCCTTTTAAGGTTTTAAAAAAATTAAAGTTTAAGTATTGGAAAATGAGATAGGATTTCGAATTGAGTATAAGATTGATTGAAACTTGAACAAAGTAAAATTTAACCCGTATGGAATATTAAATTGTTAAGAGGAAGTCGTTAAGTCCTGTGATTGAATTATAAGGTTTTAAATGATTGTTAGTTTGTGTTAAGTGTTGTTCCTAGGCCATTGTCCACTAACGAGGATGCCCAGTGTCCAAGAAATAAATTGAAGAAATCTTCTTCTGAATTGAGACCGATGGATCTTCTGGGACAAGTGGAACACCTAATGACTCTTGTAGATTAGTATTCATTGTGGTATCTTTTAAAAATAATCCCTAACTTAACTGAGACATCAGTTGGTAGGATGAGTTCTTAGAATTGTATGATATAGTGACACGTAATGTGTTACGGTACAATTTTGACTTGTTTGTGATTAATGAAAAGACTACCTTTGATTGCTAAATTCTACATGTATCGATGTTATCTATCCTTTATTGCTTCATCCTAATGCTCGCATTAGTGATGCAACCATTGAACAAGTACTCATCTTGATTTGAGTTACGTTGTGGATTATTCTTTATGAGTGCCATTGAGGTCATGAACCTTATGATTAAGTAGCTAAGCTCATTTCCGATTATATTGTAGTTAGTTCTTGGTGAACGACTCTTCATCACTCTTATGTAGATCACCCATTGTTTTTATAAGATACGAAAGTATCCCTTGGGAAAAATTGAATTTTCATAACTATAAGGATTATTCAAAGTGAGATTTATAAGTGATCGTTATTGAAATGAAGTTGTTTATAAAACACCTTGGAAAACTTAATTGTTTCCATAACAAAGAACATCTTTGTAAATTTATTTTTGATTCTTATTTAAGAATTAAGCATGAAAATGTTTTTATTATAAACATGCTGATAAAATTTTGACGAACTGAGTATTGCATCGTTAATCTTCAAATTGTATATAGTTGCGTGCCTACATACAATTTGGAATGGACCATGCAAGGCTGATTAGTAGTCACCATAAAACTAATGAATAAACACTACATTTTCTTTGAAGATTGTGAAAGATAAAATTTTATGAGATCTGCAAGAAGTGAAAAATAGGGACATAATGTTAGGGACACCTACATATGTGCCTGTAGCATCTATTCTTCTGAGTCGAATTTACTCATCTGTGGAAATTGTCTTATTTGACAATTGACAATTCTTTCTTGTCCAATTCTCCCGTAGTGAGATTCTTAGGAACAGTATTTGATTACCGAGTGTTGATACCCGACTGGATGTATCGACGTTCCTATCATTTCTTTTGATTTGATTTCATTTGAATGACCTGGGTAACGATCCGAGGAGCTTTCGAATGCGTACTCAAATTATGAAAACATGGGATATATTCATATTCGTTAAATGTTTTCGTCTGTATTTGATTTGAAATTCTCTCGCGTAGATCATGCGTTGACCTTTCTCTTTTAAAGTTAGTTATGTCTCCAGATATCCTTGAATTGTGAAGGATTATGAGTTATTATTAGTCTTTTGAGAAATTCACATCTTATCAACAGTAATGAAACTGAAATTTGATAGTGCCAGTAGAACGGATTGATTGATTATGACATGACGACATTGTCTTAATTGATGGGAACTCAAGTAGAATTCCCCTAAATGATAAGATGTTGATTATCAAAAGTGATCTAAATAATTCTTGATCGACGACCATATCCCGCATTAGACTTGAAATTATACCGTGAATGGTGGTGAATTAGTCATAGATATTATAATCTAGAAAGAACCTAATATGAACTTATTAAAAGATGTTTATGTTATCTGAAACTTTAGTGATTATTTGTTGATGAATTAACTGGACTTTTTCCATTAACGCAAATTTAAATTGGTATTGATTATATTTTCGGTACTGCACCTGTGACATGTACACTGTACGTCAGCACCATCTGAATTAAAAGGAATTACCGTACAACTGAGAGAGTTGTCAGAGAAAGATTTTATTCTACCAAGCTCGTCATCATGAAGAGCTATGGTGTTATTATTTCTTATATTTATAGATTACTGTGAACTGAGTAAATTGACAATCGAAAACGATATCCATGACTCGAAATGGAAGATTTGATCGATCATTTACAAGGTTCTAGCGTATGTTTTAAAGATTTGATCCATGGCATGGTTATCATCAACTTCGCGTCCGCGAAAAAGATTATCTATTCCAATCATTAAATCCAGAACTTGTAATGAACATTATGAGTTTCACATGATGTCGTTTGGATTGACTAATACACACGTAGCATTCATAAATTTGGTGAATCACATGTGTAGGCTGTAATTTGATAAATTCATGCTCGTGGTCATTAATGACCATTTGTTTGTTTCTAAGTATAAGAAGGAGTTAATAATTATTTAAAGACTGCCCTGAATTGACCGAACAATGAAAACCTGTACCTTGAGTAATTAACATGTGATTAACGGCTTAATCATTTACATAATTTGACCGTGTGATAATAAGATAATGGGATCTATATTGACATTTCAAAAATTAGAGTCATTTAAGACATTGGGTTTTACAACAAAAAAAAGAGAAAGTGCAAATATGTTTTGACAAATGTTTTATCAAAAAGAACTTTTGAGGGATTATTCTCTTATGCCCAAAACATTTAACTAAACTCCTGTTTAGGGGTAAATGTTTGTGTATACCTCAAGACAACCTAAGAGGGATTGAGGAATCCGTTAAACCATGACTTAAAATTTGAAACGACACTTTTTGCTTTTCAACTAAGAAAATTTTTGACCAAAGAATAAACAAATATTTTTCGAACATTTACGGATCTCATTAATTATTCTAATTATTTTCGATAAATCAACAAAAATCGTGTTAATTAAATTAAAAATTATTTTGATCATTTTCATATAATTGGACGGACTAAGAAATTTAAAATCTTTACGTTTACGTTTCATAAAAATTGAATATTTATTATTTAATTAGTCGTAATAATTATCGACGCTTTAAAACGTCAGATTAAGCAAAACTGATAAAAATGATAGTCGAGACGAAACTAAAACTTAGAAAATATAAAGAAAGAATTTCTGAGTAAATTGTGGACATGATAATTATTTCATCAGGAAAAATGAATATAAATACTGACGCAATATGTAAAAAGGATAAAGAATCAATTAGAATGTGTTCCTTAGTAATGACTATGAAAATAAATTACCGAGTAATTTAAAATATAGCCGATGTTTATAAAAAGGATAATATAGATAATAAAAGGGGTTCGCGGCTAATGTGAACCATTAGAATTGAGAAGCCGGTAGCGTTAAATGTATAAAAGGCCACTTGTGGTTGCCTAAATATGGAGATTTTGAGATTTAGTTATGTTGAATTCTTGTAAGTATAAGTATTCTATTCATGACATTTCTGACTAAATGTATTTTTATCTGAAGAAGTTGTACTAATGGCAAATTATAAAGGCAGACATCGCATCATACATTTGTAAACGTCTAGCTATTGCAAAGGTCATCATCTGAATTTGATTCGATTTGAGTCATCGTCGACACTCTGACCAAATCTGCTAGTATCATTCCTGTTAATGATAGATTCTTGATGAAGAAATTGACTCTTTTATATTTAAAGGAGTTATGTAAGCATGGTGTGCCTGTATCGATCATATCTATCAAGATCCTCGCTTCGCATTGAATTTCTAGAGATTTGCTCAGAAGTCATTGAGAACGAACATTGATGGGAGTACTATGTACCACCCCAATCGAAGGGACGAGTTAAAGTAACGATACAAAACACTAGAAGTCTTGTTTCATGTTTGAATGATTGACCTTTGGTAATAAACTGTAAAATCGTTTTCCTTTGGAGAGATTATCATTGATAATCATCGTATTAGGATCGAGATCGAACCTTGTTAAGATTTCTATATTAGAGCATTTGTAAGCCGGAGTTGGGATGAAGACACCCGACATACACCCATCGTGAGTTGGACGTGTCTTTTAGGTTTAAGGTTTCCTATGATGGCGAACCTAACCTTACAAAATACTCGACCCGCGAGACCTGAAATGATTGTTGAAATTAAGATCTGATTATTGACTGCCGGTAGTGGGTAGGAAGTTATGTGAATATGAAATGTAGATCTTGAAGTACCAGATGGGTAGCGAAGTTATGCCAAAAATTTTAACCTTGGAAAAATGAATTAATGATCTGAAAGATCATGGGATATAAGTCCTCGTTGTATGGGACCATTGAGATGATGTAAAAGATTGGTTTGAAAGGCATATAAGTCGGATCTACCCTAGGACTTAAAGAGCTGCGTGAATTATGCTTCGTAAATCGAACTTGATAAATATCTATCAAGTGAAAATCTGAATCCTTCTTGATAAAGTTTAGATCGGCGAAAAGTTGCATTCATCAGAAACCCGTGAACATCATGGATAGAGAAAGTAAGTCAACATTAAGCCTGATCTTATTCCTGTAGTTATGTTTGATGAAACTCGCGTATTGTAATGAATTACACTTGTGAGAAAAGACCGAATGTGGAGGAAATACCCACATGGCTTTAACTCTATAAGAAGCGAGTAGTAAGGTAAGATGATCTTTGAGGACAAAGATCCTGTATAGGGGTAAATGTTGTGACAATCCGTCAATTTATGATTGATATTTTTATTCTCAATATTTAATTGAAAATATTATTTTAATGTTATATTATGAATTCACTTATTTTTGGGAAGTAATTTGGATTTACGTCTTGAAGTAGCATCGACTACGTCTAAACCGGAGGATTTTACGTTACGTGCTTACGTTTACATACACCGTTTTGGTGACAGTCCGACATTTTAGGAAATAAATTTATCCGTGAATATTATTTTGAGATTTTAAATTTGTGTTGGTTCATAAACTCACAAATTTACGAGAAGAGATTAGGACTTACAATTTTATTTTAACGTCCTTTACGACTAAACCGGAAACCTTAGGATTACGTATTTACGTTTTCGAACTCCGTTTTTTATGAGACAATTTTTATTAGATTCGTTTTGTGCCGTTGATTCATAATTTATAAAAATGTTTTTCGTAAAACGACCCGATGGCACGCAAATCGAGGAAACTAGAATCGAGGAGTACCCGTAAACAAATGGGGATGAGACAAAATGACTTTTGCCCCACCCCCACTCATAACCGGCCACAATCTTACACCACACCAATTTGGTGTCAAGTTTTACACAAGTATCTTAACACATGTCCTAAGCTTACAAAGTAAGCTAAGCTTACCTCAAAACCAACAAACTAAACCATTTGCATCCATTTCCTCCATGCAAACAACTTCATTTTTCTCTCATCTCTCTCTAGATGTCGTCCACTTTACCCCAAGAACACATTCATTTGATCTTGATTCAACCACAAATCCTATGTTATTTACATATATGATGAAGCCCTTTTGAAGCTCTATAGATTGGTGGTGATTATAACATCCAAGGAGGAGTTTCTATGGAGTCTTGGGGCTGATTTTCCACAAGGAGTTCATGAAGATTGGTGGACTTGAAGATGGTCTTGATTTATCACAAGTTTCTCCATCAAAATCCATTTCTTGATCATAACCTACATCATCATGGTGGTATAAAGATTGTTCTCCCCATTCTTCTTTTTATTTTGATTATGTAATCATGTATTTTATTTCCTATTGTATATGTATATGATGAATGATGATTAAAAATATTATGTGGGGATTTGGTGTTGATAGATTTGATTAAAAAGATTAAAAGCTACATAAAAGGATGTTAAAATCATGGCTAAATTAGGAGGCTGTATAAAACAGTAAAGAACCATGTGATGAACTGATAAAATGGCATGAATAGATTAATATACAGTAAGCTATGAGTCTTGTACACATGTGAGAGTTGGCCATGCAATGGAATCATTAGGATGAGTGAGATATGATCAAAACAAATTTAGAATGCAAATCTGAGTTCACTGTTTTGGACGATTTTTAGAAAATACTTAGAGGCTGATTCAACAGTAGCTATAGTAGAGTTAAATGGAGCACATATTATGTAGTTTATGTCATAAGAATTTGATTTTCTATCTCCATATAGAACTCTAGATATGGCAGTTTTGGTGAACATGAAAATGAAAATCAGATTTTGGGAAATTAATGTATAATAGTATTATATAAGCACTCAAATAAAAATAGTATAAAATGTGAATTAAAACCCACTAACTTATATAATACATTTATATAAATATGTATAAGGATAAATAAATGGACATTTTATAAAAATGGTAGTTTGATAAGTTTTATAAGTTATAAAACTATAAACATGATTTTTACGACTTTTTCGGCTATTACCGTAAAATTAACGTTTTTGCTAAATAAAACTTAGACGGTTGGACCCGTCTAATGTGAACTTTATAAAACTCATATACTGATATATAAACATATATAACAAGTAAAACCCGAACTATATAACATACGGACATTGACGGGCTAAGTTAACGTTATTGGACTAATAAATACAACAAAATGGGCTAAAACACTTATAAACTTATTTATTGGGCTTAACCCATTTGGGCCCAACATGTAAAGTATAAATACTGATAATACAAGTATGAAATGGATAATACAAGATAATGAACTTATAATAGGCTTATTGGACCTAAAACACGTAAATAGGTAAAACTAGTAAACTAGTAAGAAGTTACCAATACGTAAACACTAAAATGAGTAAAAGAGAATATGTAAACCCACTTGATCATCATATATATAAAATCATCATATGTATACATAATTGTTATTTTATAAAGTCATTGGACATGAGTCTAAGACGAGTATTAGTTGTCTAGGTTTCCGTGATTGAAGCACGTACCGTACATCCGAATTGCCGATAACCCGCTTTCCCACATCAACGTGAGTTCATAGCCTCGCACTCTTTTAAATGTTTTTATGAAATATTTTATAAACCCGCGAGGGAGATAACATGTTATTTTTGATAAAATAGGACATCATTTGTCCCGATTGTTTGTTTATTGATTTGGACCCGAATGATTGTATGACCCGAAGAATGATTAAATGACCCGATAGATGAAATAAAATGGATTATTAAAGTTAGGTTATGTCACTAAAAGTCCCATTAGCATGAATTGTGAACTACTGGGATTTGGTAGACGCTTATGCATATAATAGTACTATTTGGGGACGATCACCCCAGTTCGCGCCTTGACGGTTGATCCCCGTCGTGCCACATTGATTGGTAAGCGAATTTATGTATGAGAAGATTTCCATAGCGTGATTATTATGACGACACGCTAACTTAGATGGGCAAATTGAGTATCGGGTTAGCTACCCGTTGTTTGTTGTAGTAAGGTAACAATGTCATGCGGCTTATAATAATCCAATTAACGAAATACTGCTATACGCACCGAATTACGATGTATTGCCCGACTAGCAATACGGGGTCATACTATTGATATTATGTTTGTGTTTTGGTTTTATATAACCATATTCATATAACAGTTTTTATTTAATCTATACAACGTTATAAAACGTATTGTATGATGTTTTTAACGACAATGGTTCGTATAATGATTTTGAAGGCGAAAGTCTATATTATGATTTTGATAAGGATTTGTATAAAATGACTTTGGCTATTTTATGGCCTATTACAATGATTTGTACAAAAATGATTTTCGGTAATAATTTTATACCGATGTTATATTGATGGATTTTATTAAACTCTATGAATTCACTCGGCGTTATCGCTGACCTTTTCTTTTAACATGTTTTATCTCAGGTACTTGAAGGTAATTCCCGGGAAGACAACAAGAATTCATGGCCCGCATTTAAATAACAATTTCCATTCAAATATTTTGTAAAATTGTATGAAATGACCATGACTTGGGACCTATGTAAACTTGATATTTATGAATGGAAATGCTTTATTATTAAACGACGCGATTTTCAAGCGTTGTCTATGATGTGAGTAATGTGCTATCCCGTAACACCAACTAGTCTTCCGCTGTAATGAGTTGTATAAATTTGGGGGTGTTACATAGAGTATCTGTATTGGGTGTTGATAGATGTAAAAGTGAGCTCAATGCTCCATTTTTTCATCAAAGGAGCCTTCAACTGTTCCTATAAGCTTTCTATACAAAGTTCCTCTAAAATCTTAGACTACATGCTTATTTTTGTGTCTTAGTGTAAAAATACTTGCTATTGCCTGTTAGGTGCTTATTTTCATGTCTTTGATATGATTTGAGTGTTATTAGCTTAATCAGTTAGATTTGATAAGATTTCATAGCTTATATTTTGCTTAATGCTGTTAACTAGTGTTTGGATTAAGTCACATATCTTGAATTAGTGTTGGAAAGTTGCTAATAGAAGTTAGTTTCCACTTAGTAGCTGATAACAAGTAAGTGTGTGGAGTTTTGGAGTCAAACTGTAAAGTCAAAAGGCAATTAGTACTCTAAAAACTTTGGGTCAGATTACATAGCTAAAACATGCCTAATTCAATCCTTTGGCAAATCTTCATTACTAAGAGTTAGGAAGTGAATTCTGTTTCTGAGTGTAGCTTATCATCCCAGCTTTCTAGTGATATAGGGTAGACTAAACAGTTTTCACTAATAAGCTAGGAATCAGCCATAGTTTAAGCCCTTGAGCAAAGTTCAGTTTATGTGATGATAGCTTATCAGATTTTCACTACAGGCTTATTCTCTTCATAAAAGTTGCTATTTTCTTCCACAAAACAGTTTCATAAGCTTAGAAATTAAGTTTGGAACTAGGTCAAACTTGGTCAAACTTGGTCAAACTTGGTCAAACTTGGTCAACGCCTGGTCAACATAAGCCCAATATAGCTTATTTGATTTTCTGGCTTATTCTTTGGAGCTTTTTGAGATTTTCTTGGATAGGTTTTCATTATTTGGCCTATTGATCATATTATGAGCAAATCAGCTTTAGTGCTTTTCCCAATAAGCAATTCTCTTAAAAAGTGCTTATTCATAAAGTGCTTATTGAGCTTTTAGACCATTTCAGCTAAAAATCCTTTGAACTTGCTAGGTAAATTTAGATTAGAAGCTTTTTGAAACAAACCTCAACTTATTTGGTGGTTTAATGCTCTTGTTCTAGCTTATTAAAGTCATAGTGCCCGTTTTGCTTAACTAGTTCTATTAATTGCACATAGGTCACTTGTTTTTAGGGAGTTATTTAATCTGTTGGAATTAGTTAAAAGTTTGTTAGGTTTTGCTAATAGGTCCCTGGATTAGTTAAGTAGTTACATTTTCAACTTGGTAGTTTGTTAAGTTTGTTACATTTTGGTTATAGTTTGTTATAATTTCATTTTCAGTCCTTTAACTTTCAGAATTTACATTTCCAATCCCTTTACTTTTATAAACTTTTCATTTTGAGAAATTTTACATCTTGTGCATTGATTACTTGTACTTTTAGCATTATGTGTGGTATGTGCACTTTGTTTTTAGCTTAGTACGGATACGTAGTGATACTATTTTTACTTTTTATGTGCTTTGTGGAAATTAGACCGAGATTACCAAATCCTTATAATCAAACACCAAAAACAATTAGTAAACTTGATTTCTTTCGATTGATCAACTCGTATTGAGTCGAGAATAACGAACTTAAAAAAGACAAATATTAGATGGCGCCGCTGCCGGTTCATTACGTGGAGATTGACGATTGATCGACGGTTTCATATTGGCTTTTGGGATCCGTTCACTTTTGGACGTTCCTTTTACGTATCATAAATAAAAAATATAAAAAAAATCTCAAAGATAAAAATATTAAAAAAATAAAAATCCACAAAAATGAATTCTTTTCCTAAAGAATTGAACCAAAAAATCAAAAAGTAATATTTTTCCTAATAGATTACACCAAAAATATATTGTATATATCGGTTTCCATCGTTTTTACGTACATATAGTATTTTCTTAAAAATCCAATAAATACAAAAATATTTTCTCTATATTATTATAAGTAAATACATATACGTAGATAGGAACACTCAATAAACCTACATCCATAAGTATTGTCGAGGCAATACACCGTATTTGGGGGTGTTCCGGTCCTAAGTACGTGTATCGATCAAAGTAAATTAAAGGCAAAAATAGATAAATACTTCCAATAGGCAAGAATTCGAGAAATACGAACAATAAAGTGAATAGAAAGGCGGCTTTGCTATAAAATAAAAGCCTAAGGGAAGCTAGGTACTTAAGTGCTTCGCGCCACCTCATTCCCCCCGTTCACTAGTTAGTATTTCAAGAAGGAAAGCTTGTTGGGGGTTTTGTCGCCCAAGTAGTACTTACGTATATATTATACTTTCTTGTGATTTACATTATTGAATCTCGAAGAGGATAATCCCTTCTTTTTCAAAGTCGAACGAGAGCTCCTCTCTCACTCCTCGTGTTGAGTTGCATGTGCACTCGAGCGCGTGCACATATACCGATTGGTGTACACCCCCTTTGATATTCAGTATTTGCAAGTTCGTTTATTCTCGACTCAAGACAAATTGAATGGCCTACTAATTTCGAGCTTTAAATTGTTTTTGGTTGTAAAAGGTTATTTGGATTCTATGTCTAATTCAATCAATACACGTAGAAAAATGAAAATATTAAAGCTACGTATCCGTAAAACAAAGTGCAAGTACCAATTAATATTCACAAAGTACAAGTTTCTATTGCATAAAAAATAAAATGCTTGAATTGTAAACTAAATGAAAGTATAGGGACTACAAATGCAAAATCAGAAACAATAGGGACCAAATATGTAAATTGTAACAACTTGTCAAACAAACTTAACAACATTGAAAACTCACTAACTAATTTTGCAACAAATGAAATTTCAGGGACCTAATATTGCAAACCCTAGAAAATTGGAAGTTTAGAGCTGATTACAAACTCTAGTAAAAACCAAGGACTATTATGCAATCAAAATGGAAGTTTTCACAAAAACGGCCTAGCTAGTAATAATAAGCTCGAATGAGCTTAATTGTAACACCCCACTTTGATAAGTAGACCGTTACGCGTAATTATGGCGTGTCATCAAAGCATGCAAGGTAATATGTAGTAAAACATACATGACCCTAGGGAAAACCAGAATCAAACATCGGTTCCCAAAACATAAATAAAGTAAATGAAATGAATGAAAGACTAAACAAGCATAAATATATGAAGGCAAAAGGAGAAGAAGTCTATGGCAGCTTCCATCCTATGCACGTCCTCCAAATGCTCGAGTCTGTCCTTGAGTACCTGCCGTTTTAGGACATGGAAAGGAAAGTAATGGCTGAGCATAATGCTCAGTGCACGGATATATGACATAGTATGAATGACTGAAACATTATAAAGACTTAGTAGCATCGGAAATGTATAAGTCCTGTAAAACCTGGTATAACTTAGTAAAACTTGTTTTATAGTTTGAAAAGCCTTATGTTTATCTTATAAAAACTATTTAACATGTTTACCATTAGCCAATATAGGTCATGAAATATCAACGTGCATGAATACTTGGAGGGGTGACCTCGTCATGCAATTAGAGGGGCTTCCTCTAATTAATATAAGTTTTGGGTAGGAGGGATCAGCTCCTTGTGAAGGATGCAAGGCACACACCACATTCACCTGATTAATCTATAAAAACATGTAACCTAGGATGCACCCAGACGCCCCACATGATAACATAATAATATGGCCAAAAGCTAAAAGGGACGCCACGAGCTATCACTCCGTCGTGGTGAAGTCATAACACTGGTGCCTCCAGTGTTATGGTTATGGTACCTCCATAACTAGGTGAAACTGGTCATGCATGTATATGGCTTAGGCATTTAATTGAACATAAGCAAATTAAAACATATAAAAAATATACTGGGAAAACAGTTGGCTGCATACGGGGAATCCTAACAAGGAAAGAATGTCCATACTGAAAGGACGAAGAATCCATACCTTATGTCCAGTGAACGAAGAAGACGAACGGGAGAGAGTCCTACTTCGATCTCACTAATGCTACATAAATAATATATGTGTATAAGTGTTTTGATTACTGAGTACGTAACTGGTTCTATATCACGTTTTAGCTTGGTTTATATGTTCATGTCTTGTTTTACTGATTTTATCGTTATATTGTGTTTATCATGTATTATGGATATTCTGATTAAGTATTACTTGTATTTCTTGTATTATTATACTTGTTGTGTAATAATAAGTAACTTTCTAAAAATAGCAGGTTTCCTAAAATAGAAAGTTTCTAAAAATTGAAAGTTTCCAAAAATAGAAAGTTTTTAAAAATAGATTTACTACTTAAAATAGATAAGTTTCTAAAAATAGAAAGTTTCTATAAATAGATTAGCTGCTTAAAATAAATAAGTTTCTAAAAATAGAAAGTTTCCATAAATAGAAATAAGCCGAATTATTAAGCTAATAATATAAGCTTAAGTTTTACTGATTAATATTCTAAGTCATAAGATTAATAGTATAGTTTATTAATTAATACATGCAAATTAAATAAACTATATGTTATAAGATTTAATTAAATATAACATGATTTAATTAATTTAAAGTATATAAAAGACTTGGGTTAAAACATGTATTAATATTGTATTAATAATAACCTAAATCATGTTTATAAATTAATTATATTATCATGTTAAAATAATTAATTAATTACTATAGTCTAAATTAAATAATCAAATACTAAGGTTAAAACATGTATTATTTGTAAAATAATATAACCTTAGTCCATGATCTAAATTAAATTAATTACCATCCATGATTTAAATTAATTTAATTTTCTTGTTAATTAATATACTTGCAAAAATAATGTAGCTTGTTAAAAAATAATTTAACTTGAATAAAACGTGACCTTTAGAAAAGATTCCCGTGACCAAACCCGTGTTTTATTCTAAGTCGAGCCTACCGAGGCGTTAATCTCGGTCGCACTTAACAACAAACCCAACACCAACTGACTACCATAGCCGGTGGCTGTGGTTTCCAACTGGTGGCCAAGCAGCCAAGGCTGTGGCCGTTGCCCCTAACCAGCCAACGCAGCCCCTGGTCTAGCCAGGGTTGCCGCTGCTGCTTGCCTGGTTCCCCCTGACTGGCCCAACGTCCCCCTGTTGTGCGTCTGGTTACCACCGAGAGCTCTAGGCTCTCGGTTCCCACTACCAGCATCCCCAAAAACACCATGCTTCCCTGCTGGATGCCACTGTTAGGCAAAACCCCCACCAGGCCTTGCGGCTGGTGGTACATAACCACCACCGAGAGTCATATACTCTCGTTTGGGTGCAAGCCGAACCAAAACACAATCCAGCCCGACTCCCAAACGTTATACCCTTAACCAACATGTTTCAAATCTTTGATTTCCTTATAGTTCATAAGTTCGTGGTCAAAAGAATTTATTAAAAGAAAGATTAGGGTTTCTTACATCTGTTTTAGGGTTTCAGGAATAAAACACGAATCATTCATCTTGATTTCCTGAATCCTTAAGCCCCGTTTTCTTGATTCTTGTTCTTCCATCCGCTGACAGGGAGGATAATCAAAAGTGACGGCTGTTTTATTTGTTTAGGGTTTTATGTGTGATTCTAGGTTGTCCAAAAATAAACATACTCCATCCCCGTCTGTTTTCTTTTATGCCGAACCAAACTCACTTGGGCCTTGAGCCCAAGTCTTTCTTCTTGTCTTCTTTGTCTAAACGGCCCAAACCAACAGCCCTTATACATTTTACATAATTCGCGTATTGTTAAACGATACGCGAAATCGGGTTTTAAAATGTCGTGAATTTTCCCATGGTTACCCTTATACGTGTTAAACGTAAATATTACATACGTAGTTATTTATCGTGTTAAATTTAATATACGTAATAATAGTCGTGTTACATATTCGTGCCTCGTGATTTAAAGGACGTGATTTATTATTTTGTGGTTTTACTCATTATACGTAAATTCATGTCGTATATTAATAATAACCATAACATACGTAATTAATTACTGTACGTAATTAATATACGTAATTACGCGTTACGTCTATGTAATATACGCGATAATCATGTTAGATGTTCGTGATTATATATATTCGTGATTTATTCATTATAGTTAATAATTATCGTGTATTAACGCGTACGTAATAATTATCCTGTAATAACACGTACGTAATTCTTGTAATTAATATTCGTGATACGTGTTCATTTATATAAGGAAAGTTTTAATCTTGTACGTACGATTATTAGTGTACTGTTCATGGTAAAAGCATGCGGGTTTTACAACTCTTCCCCCCTAAAAAGAATAATTCGTCTCCGATTTATAGATAAAGTAAACTGAAAGAGAAACATACCCGAATCAAACTGAGAGGGTATGTAAGATAAAAGGACATGAAGGTGACATGGTAGAAAGGAACGTGGAACGTGACATGGCTTAAAGGACATGGAACGTGACGTGACTAAAAGAGTCTTACTGAATTATGGAAGGATGAGAGGATAAAATCCAGATGCACTCGTCCTTTTCCAAGTGGCTTCCCTCTCAGAATGGTTCCTCCACAAGATCTTGACACCATTGATAAATCTTGGTCAGGTCATCCTGACCTTGACTTGAAAATACGTAAAAGTTTCTGGTTGTCAACGTAAGATAGATTTGCATGAATCTGATCGAGTGGATTAGAATTAACATGCAATGGAAACTGAAACATTACGATACAAAATAATCTAACCTAACTAATAATTAGCAACGATGCGCGAGACATATTGAAACGTAGTACGTGAAATATTTTGAACGTGATACGCGAACAATTTTGAATGTGATACGTGGAGATATGGTGAGTGTAGTATGAGCAAACATATCGTGATCAATGATACGTGTAACATATCGTGAACGTGATATGAGGGACGTGGAATACACATGACATGTGAAAGATATCGTGAATATGGAATACAATTGCGGTAACTCCAAACGCTACAAGGTGAGACGTGGAATGTGACGTGAAACGTCTATCTGAGGATAGAGAGTTATACTAAACTTGGATCTGGTCTCTCAAGCTCTTGTAAAACTTCCAGAACGAAAATAAACGTAAAATCGTAAGCCAGGAGACAATCATGAACGTGAATAGTGTCATGAACGTGAGTGTGAAAGCAATTCGTAAAATTTGAACAAACACATGAACGTAAATAAGGAGCACAAATGTGAACCTTCGTCTGGCCCGATAGCTGATGGATTACCAAGTGATCGGATGAGCCTTGGCTGGAACCCTAGAGAGTTATACTAAACTTGGGTCTGGTCTCTCAAGCTCTTGTAAAACTTCCCATAACGAAAATAAACGTAAAATCGTAAGCCAGGAGACAATCATGAACGTGAATAGTGTCATGAACGTGAGTGTGAAAGAAAGTCGTAAAATTTGAACAAAGACGTGAACGTAAATAAGGAGCACAAATGTGAACCTTCGTCTGGCCCGATAGCTGAGGGATTACCAAGTGATCGGATGAGCCTTGGCTGGAACACGTCCTATCAATCTGTTGGTTCTGAAATCCTTGCGGATGTAAGGATTCTGCAGACTTGGTCAAACTGTTGACAATAACCCAGATAGCACCATGCTTCTCTGAGTTTGCGTTAATCTGGTAACCAAAATCCATGGAGATCTTGTCCCATTTCTGTTCACCTTTTTCCGATGATGGAAAACATCCTAGTCAGTTGGTGTTCTATCTTAGCCTGTTGGTATGTCAGGTACTTAGATATGAACGTATCTATATCTTACTTCGTAGAAACTTGATACATAGAAATTTGCGGAACTATAAGTCTCTGAAATTAGACTTCTCTTAGCGTATGATTTTCTGGAAAACCTAATGTAGTGTAAGGTTCTCACCTTTACGCATAAGCTGAGTCATGGTAAGATTAACCGTGCGAATTCATGTGATTCAGCGTGTCACTGTAATCAACCAGAGTTTATATTAGAAAAATTTCAAGGTGAGATTTCCCCTGTCATAGAATTTGCAACATAGTGCAAATATGGTCTTCCTGCTCTTCTCTATACTTAGAAAAAATCAGGTTATCGTCGATGAAAACACTGATGAGTTTATTTATGAGTTCATGGAAACTCGATTTATTAAGTCCATAATGCTGTTGGAGCATTTATGAGACTAAGACAAAATCATGAATCTAACATGACCGAGTCGTGCACGAATAGCGCCCATGGAAATGTCCTGCTCTTTCACTCGTCACTGTTGGCAGCATGATCATGAATCCGATCTTGGAAAAGTGCTTAATACCCTCAAGTCAAACGGACATGTTGTCAACACGTGGGGGAGAATAACGGTTATGAATGGTGATTTGTTTAAATCGACGGTAGTCGACACATAATCTCATGTTATCGTCCTTCTCCTTGAAGGTTCTTCTGGAATGTATGGGAAGATTTTGGAAACATCGGCTGGTTATACGTAAATGCACTTCAGTAGTCGTGTCTTAACTGACAGATAGAAAATTTTAACAGTCATGGCTAACAAAGCACGTGCTTGTAAAGCATAGATAATTGTACAGATTTTCATGATGGAAAACCATGCTGAATGTATTCAGGAGCCTGAACATTACTGTACATAATCATGAATCGTAGCATGGTGTGCTATTCGTAGTCCATAGTTAGGATTAAATTCAACTCGCTTCTGTCTGAGGAAATGCGTTAGCAGCTTGGATCTTATCATTAGGCTGAAGGAAAACCTTCGTATATATAGGGGATACGAATGGCGTCCTTTATGGTCATGAATATATGAAATATGGGTGCCAGAAATGAAAGTGTCATCGAGCAATCGTGACAGATCTTACTGATACGCCGGTGATGGCACTGAAATTTTTGTGGCCTGATTAATACACGACAGCACAAAATGGATATACCCTTTGGAGGGTACCCTGAATTTCTTAGGGATGTTCCAGAATTGGACGTGAGTCATGTGTCTTGACTCGTGTCTTGGAAAATATAAGCATGGCATGTGTCTTGACTAGTGTCTTGACATGTGTCTTCAGAAAGTATACGTGAGACATGTGTCTTGACTGATGTCTTGACATGTGTCTCAAGATGTGAAACAAATAGAATTTAGGTTATTATGCCAGAATTGGCGGATTGGTTTGACTACTGATCCTTTGTATTTCTGATCACGTCCGCGACTGGAGCTTCGGTTGCGATTGCTAGGATAGTTGTTGTCATAGTAGTGGTTACTATCGTCTTGTCTGTCAGTTCCATGACGGTCATTCTCCTGACTGTGATTCATGTATATTTAGCTGAGTGGCCGGCTGGTACCGGTTCACACTCAAATGACTGAAACGACAACTGTATTACGTGTGACATGTAACTAAGAATTTGGGACAATAATTGACGGCACTGGTGGTGAAGCATCTTCTCGCCTGATCGCTTTGGTCTAACGCCTTTGTCTTCGTCTTGTAAGATCTCCAGGTTGTGAACAGCATCAACATCCCCTAGCATCTCTAAAATCTGCATCATCTACCCTTAGTAACATCTCCAAGCTATGAGCGGCATCAGTAGTTTGTAGATTATCAGCAAGTGGAATACGCACATGGGATACGGTACATGGAGTACACATGGAATGCACATGCAATGATTCGGTATGGGATCGATCATCTAACATGATTTTAAAGGAAAATAATTGGTTAAATTTTTAGAGAGACCATCATGATAACCTGGCAATCTAAGCATAGACATCATTCTGGTTACATAGAGAAAATACCCAGAAGGTTGGTGAAACGAAATTCAACAATGATGAGCATAAAAGCATGGTTAATGAAGACCAACCATGACTATCATAAAAGCAGGATTTAATGGAATCCTTCGATGTCTAGCATGAGGGCATGATCGACATGATGAGAACATGATTAACATAAAGTTACTTAAGACATAATCAGCATGAAGGTGGAATCAACATGAAGAATCATGGAACGAATTTAACATGAAGGAGTATAAACATCATCAGCATGAAATGAAGTTAACCATGACAGTATGAAAACATAAGTGACATAAAAACATAGTAACTTATGAGTGGACATGAGAAAAAAAATAAAAATTTATGCCAATAAATCATGAGAAAAATTTTATGCATGAAAATAGTGCGTGAATGCATGATGCAGTTTATAAAACCTTTATATGCGCGAGGGTAAACGCCTATGGTCAGTTTACCCAAAACAAAAGACATGGCTAGGGGACGCCTATGGGTCGGTCCCAAAGTTAAAAGTTTCGATAAAAGCACATGCGGCTAAATAGGGCCAGTCCTGTACCAACCATTACTTAGTCATTATTCCTGCGACAATGATACATGGAATAAATAAATGAAACTCAGCTGTCAAAACTTAACAGAAAAAATTTTATGTGGCCAATTATGAACTACTGGGTTCAGTTCACATTAGCCACAGTTCACAAGGAACATCGTGCATGAAACAATGACACGTAACTAAGTATGGATGACGGTTGTTCAGTCCATATTAGCAAAAGCAATACTGATGAAAACACCATGGTTAAAACAATAAGGTGCTGAAAACGTCATGGTTAAAACAACAAGGTGCTGAAAACATTAATACATGGAACAACAAGCCTTGGCTTAGGAAGCTCCTGATGACTACCCACTAGTCACAGGTCAAGTTTTAGATCCTACAGGTCGAAGCCTTGGCTCTGATACCATAATTGTAACACCCCACTTTGATAAGTGGACCGTTACGCGTAATTATGGCGTGTCATCAAATCATGCAAGGTAATATGTAGTAAAACATATGATGACGTATAGTCCCCAGTCGGGTCATGGACCGGGCCCACGGGTACTACCCGTATCCGGCCCATCACAGATGGGTGGGAATAATGTTATTTGAGCTTATGGGCTTGGATGAACAGTAACCGCACACACGTGTGCGGCCCACGGCCCGGCATGCCCGGTGCAGGGTTATACAGAATCATACTCCTGCTATGATTAGGATTTATCCCAAAGGAGAGGATATTCACTCACCATAATTAGAAGATAACAATCAATCTAAATCTGGTGATTATCCGTGCCTTGGGGCCGAAGCATCAGTGACAGCCCATTAGGGTTTCACTGCCTATATAAGGAACTCCCAAGGGTTCCACAAAGGGATTACATTCTACACACTCTCAACTCTCATTCGATTCCTATAACCCTAACCGATTACTTACTCTCACCCCGGAGTCTAATCATGGGAAACATTCCCGCGGTAAGCCTAACGCGTGTTGTTTAGTGTGCACGATCCCAACCATACAATTCACTTGGTGCAGGAGCCGGAGTCCAGCCAACCCGAACTAAGCCTAATTCCGGTCTAGCAAGGATCACCCAACTTTTGTATCAACAAGTTGGCGCCATCCGTGGGACCCTTACACTAAGCTAGAGCAAAAATCTCATCTTGAATCTTCAATGACGAAGGGGCATCCGCAGGGGAATCCCAGGAACACAAATCCTGGAAACCGGAAGTCCCAAGGGGAAGGGATACTAATTTCCAATCGATCCCCTAGCCATCAAGCTGCCGGACCAAACAGCCGGAGTGGTCTTCAATCCATGGGGGTGACGAGCACGTTCTCCATGACCCCACCACCTACTTCGACCTTGGATAATCCTGATCCAGGGAGTGCGCCCAATCTCCCTAACAAGGAGCTGCGCAGACCATCGACCGAGGAAGAAGTAGAGGTCAAACCACTCAACGAGGAGGATCTCACTCGAGTTCTCACGCAGAACTTTGATAGGATCGTCCCAGGGATTGCATCAAGGTTGAATCTAGGGAGGGACCTCCAATCTAGACTCAACTTTGGCAATGCCAGACCAAGCACCTCTTCTCAAACTCAGAGGAAGAGAAGGACCCGACCTCAGGAGCGGAGACTCTTTGAGGAAACTCCCCAACCTAGGAATGTATTCGAACGCATAGGGGATCGTCTCATGCAGGAACTAATACAGTCCAGAGAAGAGGGAGAGAAGTCTGACGGTTCACCCGAACGACCAGATCTGGAACTGACCAGAACCAACCGCCGCACAAGCGTGTGGGATAGGATGAATACCGGGAAGAAGGCTCCTGGCTCTTTTCATAAGAGCGGCCCTCACCCAAAAGATGGGGCACCACCTCCTTCTCTCGGTCCATCAGGAGAGGACTCAGATGACCATCCGCCTAAGCCTCGCCGACCTAGGCGCACTCCTCCACCACCAGATAATGAGGAGTACTATGGCGGTCCCTATTACCGAGAGACGGAGGCAGAAGATCTTTCCCAACCGTGGTGTGACCCTAGTCTCACCCGTCCATGGGCAGACCCCAGGGAAGATCCTTTCACTCTCCGCATACGGAATTAATCCGAGGACACGAAACGTCGCATGCCGGCGTGTGTCAAGACTTATGATGGAACTGGTGATCCGGATGATCACCTCAAGATATTTGATACGCAGGCTAAAATTGAGTGATGGCCCATGCCTATATGGTGCCAAATGTTCAATTCAACTTTGATCGGCAATGCTCGTGACTGGTTTGAAGGCCTTCTGTAACATCCCCAAATTTATACAACTTAGTACAACGGAAGACTAGTTGGTGTTACGGGATAGCACATTACTCACATCATAGACAACGCTTAAAAGTCGCGTCGTTTTAATAATAAAGCATTTCCATTCATAAATAGCAAAGTTACATAGGTCCCAAGTCATTGTATTTAATACAGGTTTTACAAACATTTGAATGGAAATTATAATTTAAGTGCTGGCCATGAATTCTTGTCGTCTTCCCGAGAATTACCTTCAAGTACCTGAGATAAAACATGTTAAAAGAAAAGGGTCAGCGATAACGCCGAGTGAATTCATAGAGTTTAATAAAATCCATCAATATAACATCGGTATAAAATTATTACCGAAAATCATTTTGTACAAATCATTTTAATAGGCCATAAAATAGCCAAAGTCATTTTATACAAATCCTTATCAAAATCATAATATAGGCATTTGCCTTAAAAATCATTATACGAGCCAATGTCGTAAAAACATCATACAATACGTCTTATGACGTTGTATGAAAATGAAAACCGTTATATGAATATGGTTATGAAAACCAAAACACGAACATAATATCAATAGTATGACCCCGTATTGCTAGTCAGGCAATACATCGTAATTCGGTGCGTCTAGTAGTATTTCGTTAATCAGATTATTATAAGCCGCATGACATTGTTACCTTACTAAACCAAACAACGGGTAGCTAACCCGATACTCAATTTGCCCATATAAATTAGCGTGTCGTCACAAAGGTCACGCTATGGAAATCTTCTCATACATAATTTCGCTTACCAATCAATGTGGCACGACGGGGATCAACCGTCAAGGCGCGAACTGGGGTGATCGTCCCCAAATAGTACTATTATATGCATAAGCGTCTACCAAATCCCGGTAGTTCACAATTCATGCTAATGGGACTTTTAGTTACATAACCTAACTTTAATAATCCATTTTATTTCATCTATCGGGTCCTTTAATCATTTATCGGGTCATACAATCATTCGGGTCCAAATCAATAAACAAACAATCGGGACAAATGGTGTCCTATTTTATAAAAACTAACATGTTATCTCCCTCGCGGGTTTATAAAACATTTATAAAAACATTTAAAAGAGTGTAAGGCTATGAACTCACGTTGATGTGGGAAGGTGGGTTATCGGCAATTCGGACGTACGGTACGTGCTTCAATCACGGAAACCTAGACAAATAATACTCGTCTTAGACTCATGTCCAATGACTTTATAAAAATATCAATTATGTATACATATGATGATTATATATATATGATGATCAAGTGGGTTTACATATTCTCATTTACTCGTTTTAGTGTTTACGTATTAGTAACTTTTATACTAGTTTACTAGTTTTACCTATTTACGTGTTTTAGGTCCAATAAGCTTATTATAAGTTCATAACTTGTATAAATTCATTTCATACTTGTATTATCAGTATTTACACTTTACATGTTAGGCCCAAATGGGTTAAGCCCAATAAATAAGTTTATAAGTGTTTTAGTCCATTTTGTTGTATTATTAGTCCAATAACGTTAATTTAGCCCGTTAATGTCCGTATGTTGTATAGTTCGGGTTTTATCGGTTTTTACTTGTATTAGATACTTATATATCAGTATATGACTTTTAAAAACTTTACATTAGACGGGTTTGATCGTTTAAGTTTTAATTGGCGAAAAACGTTAATTTTTCGGTAATAGCCGAAAAAGTCGTAAAAATCAAGTTTATAGTTTTTATAACTTATAAATATTATTCCACTACCATTTTTATAATTTATCCATTTATTAAACCTTATACATATTTATATAAATGAAATTCATAGTTAGTGGCTTTTAAATTTTACATTTTATACAATATAATTTTGAGTGCTTATATAATATTAATAAACATTAATTCTTCAAAATCTGATTTTTATTTTCATCTTCACCATTTTTATCATATCTAGAGTTCTACAATGAACTAGAAGCTCATTTTTAGGTGGCATGATCTTCATATTATGTGCTACATTTAACTTAGTTATAGCTACTGCTCATTTTAAGTTTATCTAGCCATAACAGTCCCTACAAAACAGCTTATTCAGATTAGCACACTCATCTTGTTTTGATCACATCTCACTCATTATAATGATTCCATTGCATGGCCAACTCTCACATGTGTATAACATCTTGTAATTACTGTAAATGGATTCTACCATGCAAGTTTATCAGTTCAAGTTTTAGTTACATACTTTTTTTATACAGCCAACAAATTAATCATGATTTTAGCCTTGTTTCTTATGGTTATTAACCTTTTTAAGCATATTTATCAACACTTGATCCCCACACAACATTTTTATCATCATATATTCATCATATACATATACAAAAAGAAAGAAAATACATTTGATCTTTACAAAAATAACAAGAGAAAATGGAGAGGATGATATTCTTTACCAACCAAGAGTATATCTTGTTTTTGGAAGACAAGAACTTGATGAACACCAAATGTAACTCCAAGATCATCAAACACCAAGAATATAAGTTGAGAAATCAGCCCTAGGATACAAGAAAATCTCCTCCTTTGTTGTTAAAATGGCCACCAAGTGATCAAGGCTTCAAGGTAACTCCATGATAGAGCTAGATTACAAGTATTTTGTGGCTAGAAAAGATCAAGAAGGGGTGTTTGTGCTTAAAAGTGGACGGAAATGGTGGTGGTATTGAGAGGATTTTTAGTTGGTTTTGCATGTGTGAAATGGTAATTATGAGTAGCTAGTGGTTTTTAGTTGGTTTGGTAGCTTAAGTGTTAAGCCTTAGCTTACACTTGTAAGTTACAAGCTAACATGATGCCACATCTTTGATGTGGTGTCATGTGTGCCGTCCCATGTGTGTAGTGGAGTGGGATAATGTATTTTGTCCCACCTCACTAATTTACAGGTATTCCTCGATTCTAGCTTTCTTGATTTGCGTGCCATCGGGTCGTTTCACGAAAAACGTTTTTATAAATTATGAATCAACGACACAAAACGAATCCAATAAAAATTGTCTCATCAAAAACGGAGTTCAAAAACGTAAATACGTAATCCTAAGGTTTCCGGTTTAATCGTAAAGGACGTTAAATTAAAATCGTAAGTCCTAATCTCTTCTCGTAAATTTGTGAGCTTATGAACCAAATCAAAATTAAAATTCCAAAATAGAATTCACGGACAAATTTATTTTCTGAAATGTCGGACTGTCACCAAAAACGGTGTATGTAAACGTAAGCACGTAACGTAGAATCCTCCGGTTTAGACGTAGTCGATGCTACTCCAAGACGTAAATCCAAATTTCTTCCCAAAAATAAGTGAGTTCATAATATAACATTAAAATAATGTTTTCAAATAAATATTGAGAATAAAATATCAATCATAAATTGACGGATTGTCACAGCATTTACCCCTAAACAGGATCTTTGTCCTCAAAGATCATCTTACCTTACTACTCGCTTCTTATAGAGTTAAAGCCATGTGGGTATTTCCTCCACATTCGGTCTTTTCTCACAAGTGCAATTCATTACAATACGCGAGTTTCATCAAACATAACTACGGGAATAAGATCAGGCTTAATGTTGACTTACTTTCTCTATCCATGATGTTCACGGGGTTTTTATGAATGCAACTTTTTGCCGATCTAAACTCTACTAAGAAATAATCAGATTCTCACTTGATAGATATTCCATCAAGTTCGATATAAGAAACATATTTCACGCAGCTCTTGAAGTCCTAGGGTAGATCCAGCTTATATGCCTTTCAATCCCAACTTTTACATCATCTCAATGGTCCCATACAACGGGGACTTATATCCCATGATCTTTCAGATCATCCATTCATTTTTCCAAGGTTAAAAATTTTGGCATAACTTCGCTACCCATCTGGCACTTCAAGATCTACATTTCATAAACACATAACCTCCTGCCCACTACCGGAAGTCAATAATCAGATCCTAATTTCAACAATCATTTCAGGTCTCGCGGGTCGGGTATTTTGTTAGGTTAGGTTCGCCATCATAGGAAACCTTAAACCTAAAAGACATGTCCAACTCACAATGGGTGTATGTCGGGTGTCTTCACCTCAACTCCTGCTTACAGATGCTCTAATATTTAGATCCTAACAAGATTCGATCTCGATCCTAATACGATGATTATCAATGATAATCTTTCCAAAGGAAAACGATTATACGGTTTATTACCAAAGGTCAATCATTCAAACATAAAACAGCACTTATAGTATTTTGTATCGTTATTTACCTCGTCCCTTCGATTTGGGATGGTACATAGTACTCTCATCAAGATTCGTTCTCAATGACTTCTGAGCAAATCTCTAGAAATTCGATGTGAAGCGAGGGTCATGATAGAGATGATCGATACAGGCATACCATGTTTACAAAACTCTTTTAAATATAAAAGAGTCAATTTCTTCATCAAGAATCTATCATTAACAGGAATGATATTAGCAGATTTGGTCAGTCTGTCGACGATGACCCAAATCGAATCAAATTCAGATGATGACCTTTGCGATAGCTAGACGTTTACTAATGTATGAGGCGATGTCTGCCTTCATAGTTTGTCATCAGTATAACTTCTTCTGATAATGATACATTAAATCAGAAATGACAGGAATAGAATACTTATACTTACAAGAATCCAACATAACTATATCTCACAATCCTCCATATTTAGACAATCACAAGTGGCCTTTTATACATTTAACGATATCGGCTTCTCAATTCTAATGGTTCACATTAGTCGCGAACCCCTTTTTATTACCTATATTATCCTTTTTACAAACATTGTTTATTTTTATATCGTTTGGCAATTTATTTTGCACCTTCATTATTAAGAAATACATCGTAATTGATTCTTTATCCTTTTTATATTATGTGTCAGTATCTACATTCACTTCTCCTGATGATATAATTATACAATTCACTCAGATATTCTTTATTCATATTTTCTAAGTTTCAGTTTCGTCTCAACTATTATTTTTATCTGTTTTACTCAATCCGACGTCTAAGGCGTCGATAATTATTACAATTAATTAAATAATTATTAAATTTTTATGAAACGTAAACGTAAAAATTTTAAATTTCTTAGTTCGACCAATTATATAAAATGTTCAAAAATAAATTTGAATTTAATTAACAAGATTTTTGTTGATTTATCGAAAATATTTAATAAGATCCGTAAATGTTCGAAAAACCTTTGTTTATACTTTGGTCAAAGTTTTCTTAGTTGAAAAAAAAATTATCGTTTCAAATTTTAAGTCATGGTTTAAATGGTTTTCTCAATCCCTCTTAGGTTGTCTTAAGGTATGCAAAAACATTTACCCCTAAACAGAAGTTTAGTTAAATGTTTTAGTTATAAGGAATGATTCCTTAAAAATCCGTTTGATAAAACATTTGTCAAAACATATTTCCACTTTCTTTTAAGTAATACTCAAAGTCTTAAAAGGGCTCTTAATTTTTGAAGAGTCAATATAGATTCCATTATCTTTTAATCACATGGTCAATTAATATAAATGATTAAGTCTTAAATCACATGTTAATTATTCAAGGTACAGGTTTTAATTGTTCGGCCAATTTAGGGCAATCTATAAATAATTACTAACTCCTTTTTATACTTATAAACAAACAAATGGTCCTTAGTGATCACAAGCATGAATTTATCAATTTACACACGTGATTCACCAAATTTATGAATGCTACGTGTGTATTAGTCAATCCAAACGACATCACGTAGAACTCATAATGTTCATTACAAGTACCGGATGTAGTGATTGGAATACATAATCTTTTTCGCAGATGCGAAGTTGATGATAACCATGCCATGGATCAAATCTTTAAAACATACGCTAGAACCTTGTAAATGATCGAACAAATCTTCCATTTCGAGTCATGGATATCGTTTTCGATTGTCAATTTACTTAGTTCACAGTAATCTATAAATATAAGGAATGATAACACCATAGCTCTTCATGATGACGAGCTCGGTAGAATAAAATCTTTCTCTGACAACTCTCTCAGTTGTACGGTAATTCCTTTAATTCAGATGGTGCTGATGTACAGCGCACAAGCCACAGGTGCAGCACCAGGAAGATAATCAATACCAGTTTCAATCTGCCTTAATGGCGAAAGTCTAGGTAATTTACCAATAAATACCTCCTAAAGTTTCAAATAACATAAACATCTTTTAATAAATTCATTTAGGTCCTTTCTAATTATAATATCTATGACTAGTTTATAATCGTTCATGGTATAATTTCAGGTCTAAATACAGGATACGGTCACCCATCAAGAATCATTTAGATCACTTTTGATAATCATCATCTTATCATTTAGGGGGAATTCTACTCGAGTTCCCATCAATTAAGACAATGTCGTCATGTCATAATCAATCAATCCATTCTACTGGCACTATCAACTTTCCAGTTTTGTTGCCGTTGATAAGATGTGAGCTTCTCAAAAGACTAATATTAACTCATAATCCTTCACAAATTCAGGGATATATGGAGACACAACCACTATTAAAAGAGTAAGGTCAACGCATAATCTATGCGAGAGAATTTCAAATCAGATACAGACGAAAACATTTAACGAATATGAACATATCCCATGTTTTCATGATTTGAGTACGCATTCGAAAGCTCCTCGGATCGTTACCCAGTACATTCAAATGAAATCAAATCAAAAGAAATGACAGGAACGTCGATACATCCAGTCGGGTATCAACACTCGGTAATCAGATACTTTTTCAAAGATTCTCACTACGGGAGGATTGGACAAGAAAGAATTGTCAATTGTCAAATAAGACAATTTCCACAGATGAGTAAATTCGACTCAGAAGAATAGATGCTACAGGCACATATGTAGGTGTCCCTAACATTATGTCCCTATTTTTCACTTCTTGCAGATCTCATAAAATTTAATCTTTCACAATCTTTAAAGAAAATGTAGTGTTTATTAATAAGTTGTATGGTGACTACTAATCAGCCTTGCATGGTTCATTTCAAATTGTATGTAGGCGCGCAACTATATACAATTTCAAGATTAACGATGCAATACTTAGTTCGTCAAAATTTTATCATCATGTTTATAATAAAAACATTTTCATGCTTAATTCTTAAATAAGAATCAAGAATAAATTTTACAAAGATTTTCTTTATCATGAAAACCATTAAGTTTTCCAATGTGTTTCATAATCAACTTTATTCCAATAATGATCACTTATATATCTCACTTTGAATAATCCTTATATTGATGAAAATTCAATTTTTCTCAAGGGATACTGTTTTATCTTATAAAAACAATGAGTGATCTGCAAAAGAGTGATGGAAAGTTGTTTACCAAGAACTAACTACAATATGATAGGAAATGAGCTTAGCCAAATAATCACGAGGTTCATGATCTCGATGGCGCTCAAAAGAATAATCTACAACGTAACTCAATTCGAGATGAGTACTTGTTCAATGGTTGCATCACTAATGCGAACATTAGGATGAAGCAATAAGAGATAGAAAACATCGATACATGTAGAATTTAGCAATCAAAGGTAGTCTTTTCATTAATCACAAAAAAGTCAAATTGTACCGTAACACATTGCGTGTCACTATGTCATACAATTTCCAAAACTCATCCTACCAACTGATATCTCAGTTAAGTTAGGGATTTTTAAAAGATACCACAATGAATACTAATCTACAAGAGTCATTAGGTGTTCCACATGTCCCAGAAGATCCATCGGTCTCAATTCAGAAGAAGATTTCTTCAATTTATTTCTTGGACACTAGGCATCCTCGTTAGTGGACAATGGCCTAGGAACAACCCTTAACACGAATCAATAATCAATTGAAACCTTATAATTCAATCACAAAACTTAACGAATTCTTCTTAACAATCTCATATTCCATATGTGTTAAACTTTACTTTATTCAAGTTTTAACCAATTTTATACTCAATTCGATATCCTACCTTATTTATAAACCTTAATAGGGCAATAAAAGCTCGATATGAACAACACTTAATTTCCAATCCTATATCTCTTACAACAACAATTATCAAATGAGTTATTAGTATGAGATGACTCATACATTCAATTAGACTTCTCAGAAAGGTATTAGTGGCATGAGGCTTTTGGGTAATGGTTCCAATGACAGCCTCAAGTGCAAGATTCACCCTTTCGATTTCAATTTAAGAATTGGAGGAAAACGAATCAGATGAAATCTTTCTAGGTGGTAACGTTTTGTAAAACTCCACTCTAAAAGGAAAGATCGTCATGACAGCGATATCAAATTTAACCTTGCCAATTCTTTTTCAGTATCATAATCAACTAATATCTACATTTCTACGAATATCAACCATTTATTGGGATCATAAATATCCACAACTTGGTTTAGATCTAGGATAGCTAGAATTCCTACGAGAATAGCTTCGATTAATTTGCTAGGGAAGTTAGGGTTTATTGTGACAATCTACGTCGTATAAATACCTCGTATAAATATCAAAATAATCATCAAAAAATCATGTAATAAAATTACATCATATATATATAATCCAAGTTATATATATATTAAAATAGCACTTCTCAGTCTGGCCTTGTTGGTAACTTGGGAATTCTTCGGCACTGTTATAGTCAAAAGATTTTTAGACATTTTTAGAAAAATGTTTATAGTTAAAAGATTTTGAAATGTTTTATTCAAAACCTTGGTTTTAAAAATCTTTCGTTCTCTATAACGAGAGCTCTGGTACCAAACTGTAACGTCCCCAAATTTATACAACTTAGTACAGCGGAAGACTAGTTGGTGTTACGGGATAGCACATTACTCACATCATAGACAACGCTTAAAAGTCGCGTCGTTTTAATAATAAAGCATTTCCATTCATAAATATCAAAGTTACATAGGTCCCAAGTCATTGTATTTAATACAGGTTTTACAAACATTTGAATGGAAATTATAATTTAAGTGCGGGCCATGAATTCTTGTCGTCTTCCCGAGAATTACCTTCAAGTACCTGAGATAAAACATGTTAAAAGAAAAGGGTCAGCGATAACGCCGAGTGAATTCATAGAGTTTAATAAAATCCATCAATATAACATCGGTATAAAATTATTACCGAAAATCATTTTGTACAAATCATTTTAATAGGCCATAAAATAGCCAAAGTCATTTTATACAAATCCTTATCAAAATCATAATATAGGCATTTGCCTTAAAAATCATTATACGAGCCAATGTCGTAAAAACATCATACAATACGTCTTATGACGTTGTATGAAAATGAAAACCGTTATATGAATATGGTTATGAAAACCATAACACGAACATAATATCAATAGTATGACCCCGTATTGCTAGTCAGGTAATACATCGTAATTCGGTGCGTCTAGTAGTATTTCGTTAATCAGATTATTATAAGCCGCATGACATTGTTACCTTACTAAACCAAACAACGGGTAGCTAACCCGATACTCAATTTTCCCATCTAAAATAGCGTGTCGTCACAAAGGTCACGCAATGGAAATCTTCTCACACATAAATTCGCTTACCAATCAATGTGGCACGACGGTGATCAACCGTCAAGGCGCGAACTGGGGTGATCGTCCCCAAATAGTACTATTATATGCATAAGCGTCTACCAAATCCCGGTAGTTCACAATTCATGCTAATGGGACTTTTAGTGACATAACCTAACTTTAATAATCCATTTGATTTCATCTATCGGGTCCTTTAATCATTTATCGAGTCATACAATCATTTGGGTCCAAATCAATAAACAAACAATCGGGACAAATGGTGTCCTATTTTATAAAAACTAACATGTTATCTCCCTCGCGGGTTTATAAAACATTTATAAAAACATTTAAAATAGTGCGAGGCTATGAACTCACGTTGATGTGGGAAGGCGGGTTATCGGCAATTCGGACGTACGGTACGTGCTTTAATCACGGAAACCTAGACAAATAATACTCGTCTTAGACTCATGTCCAATGACTTTATAAAAATATCAATTATGTATACATATGATGATTATATATATATGATGATCAAGTGGGTTTACATATTCTCATTTACTCGTTTTAGTGTTTACGTATTGGTAACTTTTATACTAGTTTACTAGTTTTACCTATTTACGTGTTTTAGGTCCAATAAGCTTATTATAAGTTCATAACTTGTATAAATTCATTTCATACTTGTATTATCAGTATTTACACTTTACATGTTGGGCCCAAATGGTTTAAGTCCAATAAATAAGTTTATAAGTGTTTTAGTCCATTTTGTTGTATTATTAGTCCAATAACGTTAATTTAGCCCGTTAATGTCCGTATGTTGTTTAGTTCGGGTTTTATCGGTTTTTACTTGTATTAGATACTTATATATCAGTATATGACTTTTAAAAGCTTTACATTAGACGGGTTTGATCGTTTAAGTTTTAACCGGGGAAAAACGTTAATTTTTCGGTAATAGCCGAAAAAGTCGTAAAAATCAAGTTTATAGTTTTTATAACTTAAAAATATTATTCCACTACCATTTTTATAATTTATCCATTTATTAAACCTTATACATATTTATATAAATGAAATTCATAGTTAGTGGCTTTTAAATTTTACATTTTATACAATATAATTTTGAGTGCTTATATAATATTAATAAACATTAATTATTCAAAATCTGATTTTTATTTTCATCTTCACCATTTTTATCATATCTAGAGTTCTACAATGAATTAGAAGCTCATTTTTGGGTGGCATGATCTTCATATTATGTGATACATTTAACTTAGTTATAGCTACTGCTCATTTTAAGTTTATCTAGCCTTAACAGTCCCTACAAAACAGCTTATTCATATTAGCACACTCATCTTGTTTTGATCATATCTCACTCATTATAATAATTACATTGCATGGCCAACTCTCACATGTGTATAACATCTTGTAATTACTGTAAATGGATTCTACCATGCAAGTTTATCAGTTCAAGTTTTAGTTACATACTGTTTTTATACAGCCAACAAATTAATCATGATTTTAGCCTTGTTTCTTATGGTTATTAACCTTTTTAAGCATATTTATCAACACTTGATCCCCACACAACATTTTTATCATCATATATTCATCATATACATATACAACAAGAAAAAAAATACATTTGATCTTTACAAAAATAACAAGAGAAAATGGAGAGGATGATCTTCTTTACCAACCAAGAGTATATCTTGTTTTTGGAAGACAAGAACTTGATGAACACCAAATGTAACTCCAAGATCATCAAACACCAAGAATATAAGTTGAGAAATCAGCCCTAGGACACAAGAAAATCTCCTCCTTTGTTGTTAAAATGGCCATCAAGTGATCAAGGCTTCAAGGTAACTCCATGATAGAGCTAGATAACAAGTATTTTGTGGCTAGAAAAGATCAAGAAGGGGTGTTTGTGCTTAAAAGTGGACGGAAATGGTGGTGGTATTGAGAGGATTTTTAGTTGGTTTTGCATGTGTGAAATGGTAGTTATGAGTAGCTAGTGGTTTTTAGTTGGTTTGGTAGCTTAAGTGTTAAGCCTTAGCTTACACTTGTAAGTTACAAGCTAACATGATGCCACATCTTTGATGTGGTGTCATGTGTGCCGTCCCATGTGTGTAGTGGGGTGGGATAATGTATTTTGTCCCACCTCACTAATTTACGGGTATTCCTCGATTCTAGTTTTCTCGATTTGCGTGCCATCAGGTCGTTTCACGAAAAACGTTTTTATAAATTATGAATCAACGACACAAAACGAATCCAATAAAAATTGTCTCATCAAAAACGGAGTTCAAAAACGTAAATACGTAATCCTAAGGTTTCCGGTTTAATCGTAAAGGACGTTAAATTAAAATCGTAAGTCCTAATCTCTTCTCGTAAATTTGTGAGCTTATGAACCAACTCAAAATTAAAATTCCAAAATAATATTCACAGACAAATTTATTTTCTGAAATGTCGGACTGTCACCAAAAACGGTGTATGTAAACGTAAGCACGTAACGTAGAATCCTCCAGTTTAGACGTAGTCGATGCTACTCCAAGACGTAAATCCAAATTTCTTCCCAAAAATAAGTGAGTTCATAATATAACATTAAAATAATGTTTTCAAATAAATATTGAGAATAAAATATCAACCATAAATTGACGGATTGTCACAACTTCCTCCGCGAAGCATTGATAGCCTCACTGAATTACGCACTTCCTTCAAGAATAATTATACTCAGCGGAAGAAGTATAATATGGACCTGGTCTCATTGGCAACTGTCAAGCAACGACCGGGGGAGTCTATAGAAGCCTTCACTGAACGCTTCAATGACGAGTGCACACGCACAAAGACAATGCCGGAACTCCTGAAAATTTCCGACTATATGCATGCCATAACAGACAGGGAATTAATCAGGCGTCTCAATGACAAGCGTCCAGAGAGGTATGACGACCTCATGGAAAGGGTCAGAAACTTCATAGAGGGAGAAACCGCGGTTGTCGCGACCTACCCTTCAAAAGGAAACAGCTACCGATCGAACGACCAGTCCAGGAGACAGTCGGGCGGTCAAAGCAACCAGAACAATGGTAGGGGCTCAAATTACAAGAGCCAGAACAAGGGAGGACGACCGGACGATAAGTTTACCCCTCTAAAGATGTCCTACCGGGAGATCTTGCTGACGGAAGGGGCTAATTTTCCGAGGCCTCCCCCAATGACGACTCCGCTGGACCATCGCCAAGGAAATCGTTTCTGTGAATTCCATAACGACAAGGGCCATGGCACGGAGGAGTGTATCCAGCTCAAGAAGCACATTGAGTCACTGATTGTTGGAAATTCACTTTATGTGACGACATTTAAGAATTCCCATTAGTTATCATAGTCACACACGCTTAGACTAGACTAGGTATAATGTATAGTTGAAGGGGCGTGTGTGACTATATATACCCCTCCTAGGCTTCCAAGGAGGGGTGTTGCTTGTGTTTTATTTCTTGTTTTCAATACAACTTTTCTTATTTCACACACAACCACTTTCTCTCTCAACTTCATCCATGGCTTCCACCATTTACCACCATGTTAGACCACCGGATCATATATAGCAAATCCACAATTGGTATCAGAGCCTCGGTTCCATCCTTGGATCGTGTTCGTGTTTTCGATTTGGTGGTCTAAAAATATTTTCTCGTTCTATCATTTTATTTGGTACGATTTGTCACAATCCTTTGTCACGATATTTTGTCACGATGTTTGTGGTCATCCATTGATTAATCTTTGTTATTCTTGGTTTCATCAAATATTTTTCCATTTTTTACAAGTCTTTTTACATCTATCATATCTAATTTTTATTGGGAAAAGGACAGAATACAAAATAAATGGGCAGAGTCAACTCAGTCATTACCGCGTTGACTCAGGTGCCTCAATGAGTCTCTTGCACAAAACCACTTTAACTTTCCACCTTTTAACTCCTCAACAATTCCAACTCCATCAGTATAATCCTAAACCCGTCGTCACCTATTCCCCCATCTAATCTAGACTCGAACGAAATTAATTTGGAGTGATCTCAGATTCATCTTTTCGCGTTTGCACATGCAAGCCATGATCTCATAAGATCCATACACGAAAAAATATATATCATCATTGATCTGTGATTAATATACGAAAGCCATGAAAGATTTATAACACTTGAGTTATAATCTTTTCATTATTTCGATTAAAAACAAAACAACAACATCATTGATCTGTGAGATTTGTATCCCCAATTAATGTTCGAAAACTAAAAAGAAGATCACTAACAAAAATGTTAGGATCTTTCTTTGTTTCATCAAAACAAAAAATCAACCCACAAATTAAAAACATGCAGTTCACCTACCCGAGACCAATTATAGATCTTGAAGACACTCATCTTCTATGGTTCGTATCATGTGGGATTTGTGATTCGAGATGAGATTGATTTGGTTCATGATAGTTGTAGGGGACGGAGGTTTTGAGTTTGATGAGATGAGATTTGATTTGGTGAGAGTAGATGATTTTGGGGGGTGGATTTTTTTAGTTTACTGTTGGGAGAGTGTATGGGGGACGGATTAAACGAGGTGGGGGTGTGAGAGAGAAGTTTGGTGAGGGGCGGATATTACTATGAGTGTATTTAGGGTTATGACTGTGTGAGAGTTTTTAGGTTGAGTGTTTTATCTTCAAATGATGGACCGTTATTATGCTTGGAAATTAGGCCATGACTCACGTTTATTTAACAATGACATGGGCCTTGGACTCACATTTTTAACGATACATTTGATTTGGGCCGTGTGACCTTAGTAATATACACACAATTTCTTTTTTAAACACAAATTTTAAATAAATTTTGTGTGTATTAACTTTTACTTCGGTCATCATTGGGAGTAGACAACAAGTGACGTGACAAAGTGACGAGACAAATGTGACAAAATTTATTTGACGAGACCAAGAAAAATTTGGGTATATTTTAAGTGACTACAGATTTTGTTTGATCGGGTATAAATTATGTGAAGTTGGAGACGGATTTTTCGAAGGCGTGAACTTATTTTATTTTTCAAAGATAACTTGCTCGTGCTTAATCTTAGAATGACGACTTGGTTATCTAGTTTCCGGGTTCGGGGTGGTTGGTTGATGACTCGGATAACTATCACTTAAATGGGTTACATTGTTGTACTCACTGTCACGCGCTTAGTCGACGTGGATAATTTCAAGAGGTGTTGTGCTTATAGACTTCTTTAGTGATGCATTGAGTACTTAGAGATTTCTCCACCGTTCTTCATTCAACAATTGTGCAAGCTTAAGTCACAAGATCGAAGGATTTTTATTCAGTTTCACGTTTGATGTATCTGGTTCATTCTATCAGTGGTCACTTGAAATTTCTTTCACGTGGGTTGGTAAAGATGGCCATGGAGAGTTTATGAGTAGAGATTTTCGATCAACAGCTGATTCTCACAAAATATATAATTCAGCTTATTTATTATTCTCACGAGATTTCAGGTACATGTACGTACGATTTATTGATGGTTCTGAATCTCGAAACCATCAAGGGGGAAGAAGAAGACACATTGAACGCACAACGAGTACACGTGATGAACTTCATACCTTCTTTTGATTTGAAGATATTCCGGGATGACATTTGTCATAGCCGCAGAGAAAATCAGTGTTTTAACTCGTGGCGTTATCAATCTCTAAACGATACACTACTGATTCGATGTTTAATTGTTTGGTTGTTGCAATTATTCATCATCATTATCCTATATGCATTCCCGGGACTTAATTGACTCTGGTGCATCTCCGGAAGAAGATATGTGCATTTCCGAGACTTAATTGACTCTGGTGTTACGATGTCAACTTCATGAATGGGATAAAGTGTCCACTTCAGTATTTGAGCTTCATAATTGGGATTGATTTACTTTCTTCAACTATGTGGGGGAAGAAATGTCTTGATTCTTTCTGGTATGCATAACCTGAACTCTCAAGGGGAAGAAAATTCAGAAGAATTATTCAAGCGTGAGAAGAAAAGTTGTTGATCTACTTGGTGTACCCCTTACTTTCAATCCCTCTTAGCAACGTTATCATGTTATATGATGGGATTTGCTTGTTAGATTCCGCTGTGCGCTTAATCATTCTAAGCTTTATTGAAAGCTTTGAAGTTGCTTACGAGGATTGTCAGTTTAGGTGGAAGCTATTTAAAAGCTTCTACATCAAGTTTATGTGGCATGAATTAGGGGGAAGTTAATTCAGAAGCTTCTCCTTAACCAGAAGTATATGGATTACTTAGCTCGTGCCGTTACAGTACTCTACTACAAGTTAAAGATGAGTCGTTTTGAAGTCAAAGGCCTCAGAAGACATCATCAGCATTGGACGCTTCATGAAAGCTCTTGTTCTTAATCATTATGTACTTGTTAGGAAAAATATTGTAAGGAATTCTACACGTCGTCCCATGGGGGAAGATTGTTGGAAATTCACTTTATGTGACGACATTTAAGAATTCCCATTAGTTATCATAGTCACACACGCTTAGACTAGACTAGGTACAATGTATAGTTTAAGGGGCGTGTGTGACTATATATACCCCTCCTAGGCTTCCAAGGAGGGGTGTTGCTTGTGTTTCATTTCTTGTTTTCAATACAACTTTTCTTATTTCACACACAACCACTTTCTCTCTCAACTTCATCCATGGCTTCCACCATTTACCACCATGTTAGACCACCGGATCATATATAGCAAATCCACACTGATCAAGTCAGGTAAACTCAAGCATTTGGTTAAGGATTGGAAGGATGGAAAAGACAACAAGAAGTATGACAAGAAGGATCCCCAAAAGGACAAACCTTCGACTATATACATGATCCAATCCAGACAGCGCCGCACGAGGCAGAAAATTAGTAAAAAATTTTCACGCAGCAGGGAAATATCATTCCCTCCCATCACAGCAGGCGATGTGATTGATGCGCCTCTCACTATTGAGATAAGCATTGGAACACACAATGTTCGTCGCATGTATGTGGATGGAGGGTCATCAGCAGAAGTACTGTACGAACACTGTTTTGTACAATTACGACCAGAAATAAAAAGCCAATTAGTACCGGCCACGACGCCGCTCATTGGTTTTAGTGGAGACACCATCTGGCCAATAGGGCAACTGCGTCTGCTTGTAACCATTGGGAATGAAGAGCACTCCACCACTACGTGGATGAACTTTATGGTGATACGCTCACACTCTCCATACAATAGGATCATAGGTAGACCAGGTATTCTGGCCATACGGGCGGTACCTTCCACGGCACACGGAATGATCAAATTCCCTGTGGAGGGAGGAATTGTCACTATCTACAACACAATCGTACCGGCATCTGAGTGTCATGCCGTGACAACACCGGTTCCACATGTTCCACCCAAGGATGGATCACCACCTCCCAATTGGGGGGTGGCAATCCATCCTGATTACCCGGAACAAGAGGTGTCCTTAGGGGGAACGCTCTCGGATAACGGCAAAAGGGCCATGTGCTCTCTCTTGAAGGCAAATTTAGATGTGTTCGCATGGGAGCCCAAGCATATGACTGGCGTACCACGTGCGATAGCAGAACATAAGCTCCAGATCCGCCAGGGGTACCAACCCGTCAAGCAAAAGAAGCGCGGTCAGGCACCTGACCGTAGCCAAGGGATACTGGATGAGGTTCGGAAACTAGTGGACGCAGGTATCATGTGCGAGGTATACTACCACGAGTGGTTATCCAATCCAGTCATGGTCAAAAAGCATGACGGAAGCTGGCGCATGTGCGTGGATTTCACGGATTTGAACAAAGCCTGTCCACAGGATTGTTACCCGTTATCGGAGATTGACTGGAAGGTGGAATCCCTATGTGGATATCCCTTTAAGTGCTTCTTAGACGCATATAAAGGATACCACCAGATCCAGATGGGGGAAGAGGACGCAGAGAAGACGGCGTTCCATACTAGCCAAGGCGTGTACTGTTATACAAAAATTCTGTTTAGACTAAAGAACGCCGAGGCAACATACCAGCGACTTGTGGACAAAGCCTTTGACTCGCAGATAGGCCGCAACCTGGAGGTCTATGTGGACGACTTAGTCATAAAAATTCATACGGAGGATGCACTTCTCCGAGACGTCCAAGAGACGTTTGACACATTGAGGAGGATTAATATGAAGCTAAATCCAAAGAAATGCACGTTTGGGGCAACAGAAGGAATGTTCCTTGGATATATGATTGATCCAAATGGCATTAAGCCTTGCCCAGAAAAAACAGACGCAGTAATACAGCTACCATCCCCTCAGACACGGAAAGAGGTACAGTCCTTAAATGGGAAGCTGGCCGGGCTAAACAGGTTTTTATCAAAGTCCGCAGAGAAGTCACTTCCCCTATTCAAAACACTCAAGAAGTGCATTAAGAAGGGAGACTTCCGGTGGACAAAGGAAGCTGAGGAAGCCTTTGGTCAACTCAAGCAACACCTCGCGTCTCTCCCCATGCTAGTAGCTCCCCGGCCAAAGGAGGAGCTCATTATGTATATATCAGCCACACACGGAGCAATAAGTGCGGTACTCATGACGTATAGGGACACGGTACAAACTCCGGTCTACTTCATAAGTAGAACATTACAAGGGCCGGAGTTGAGTTACTCCTCTATGGAAAAATTGGTTTTGACACTAGTGTTTGCTACAAAACGGTTGCGCCGATACTTTCAGGCGCACCCAATTGTAGTCATTACTGACCAACCAATAAAACAAGTCATCTCTAGACCGGATGTGGCAGGTAGGCTACAAAAGTGGAGCATTCTATTGGGAGAACACAACATATCCTATAGACCAAGGACGGCTATTAAAGGCCAAATCTTGGCGGATTTCTTGATAGAGAAGCCGGATGAAGAAGGACCAATCGTAAAACAAGACGAAACTCCAGCAGAACCATGGGTGCTATTCACGGACGGATCCTTGTGTACGGATGGGTCAGGAGCTGGTCTCATCCTTACGAATCCGGAAGGAATGTAGTTTATGTACGCCCTTCGCTTTGAGTTCACAGCCACCAATAATGAGGCAGAATATGAAGCATTGATTGCGGGTTTAAAAATCGCCGCCAGAATGGGAGTCCGCAACCTTGAGGCCTACGTGGACTCGCGGCTTGTCACGAACCACATTCTGGGAGGATATATAGCTAAGGAGGATAACATGGTCAGATACTTGGAGAAAGTCAAGTCACTCATCGCGGCTTTCAGCAAGTTTTCTATCAAGCAAGTACCAAGAGGTGAGAACAAGAAGGCGGACGCTCTTAGCAAGATCGCGTCTACAAGTTTCGCCCACTTATCCAAGCAAGTCTTGGTGAAAATACTTAAAGAAAAGTCTATAACAGAAGGGTAGGTCGCTGCTATAGTTGAGGAGGACGGACCTACATGGATGACCCCGATCGTCAACTATTTGACTAATGAAACCCTTCCGGACGAGGAAAAGGCGGCACGGCGCATCAGAAGGAAGTCGCAGCACTTCGAGCTACGAGAAGGTATCCTTTATAAGCGCTCTTTCCTGCAGTCGTGGCTGCGGTGTGTGGGACCACGTCAGGCCGCTTACGTGATCAGTGAGATACATGAAGGTTATGCGGCATGCACGCGGGCCCTTGATCCATGGTGGCTCGAGCCCTACGCACAGGATATTATTGGCCTACCATGCATAGGGACGCACGCGACATGATTCGCAAGTACGGTGATTGCCAGGTGCACAGACTAGTGCCGCGACATCCGCAGCAGGAACTTACACCTATTACATCCCCATGGCCATTCTACAAGTGGGGGATTGACATTGCAGGACCATTTCCTGTAGCTGCGGGGGGAGTCAAGTTCTTGATTGTTGCAATGGACTACTTTACACGTTGGATAGAGGCCAAGACAGTCAAATCCATCACAGGCAAACAAGTTAAAAAGTTTGTTTGGGAGAACATCGTGTGACGCTTTGGCTTACCAGGAGAGATCATCTCGGACAACGGGAAGCAGTTCGTGGATAATCCGTTCAAGGACTGGTGCGCAGCATTGAATATCAAACGGCGCTTCGCGTCTGTTAAGCACCTGCAGACAAATTGTCTTGTGGAACGGGCAAATAGAAGCTTGGGGAATGGAATCAAGGCACGCTTGGAGGAACGAAGTGCCAAGTTGGTGGACGAACTACCACATGTTCTATGGGCACATAGGACTATGATCAAAACAGCCAACAGGGACACTCCATTCGCATTGGCTTACGGCACTGAAGCTGTTATACCAGCAGAAATAGGAATGCCTACCATCCGCACAACAGAGGTTAATGTCGTCACGAACGACGAGCAACTACGGATCAACCTAGATTTGTTGGCGGAAAAAAGGGAGATAGCAGCCATCAATGAGGCCAAGTCCAAGGCTAAAATGAAGGCTTATTATGACGCCAAGGTTAAAGGTGTTTCTTTTCGACCGGGAGATTATGTCTATCGTGCTAACGAAGCAAGTCGAGCGGAGAATACAGGAAAGCTGGGCCCTAAGTGGGAAGGACCGTATGAGGTCACGGAGGCCTTAGGACGGGGTTCGTACAAGCTACGTGACATGGATGGCCGCGATCTGGAACGCACATGGAACATCTCCAATCCCAAAAGGTGCTATCTTTGAAAGCTACGGCTTCCGCATGGATACTTCGCTATATCTGGCTTTAATGAAGATCCATGTGCTCCCTCTATTTTGTTTCATATGTTTTTTCTAGGTTCTTTTTTGTTTTTAGGACTTCCCATTATTGTTAAAACAAAAAATGTAAACGTTCTAATAAAATGTTGTGGTGCCTAGCTAGCTCCACGACTTGTTTTGTGCAAATTGTTTTCTTTAGATTTCGTTATAGTCGTATGGATTTAATTGTTATTATAATGTGTCATGTCTTATTCATATGCATTCATTCAATACCGTACATGTACAATACGCCTCCAGGAGGGGTAAGAGGATTAAGTGAACCTAATAATTCAACTTGTCACATAAGAGGGATGCAACCCCAGTGACGCAGATCATGTATCCTTACTAGACACCTTATTCACAAGACGTTGTGATAAGTTTCCATATGCCGCGCTCACGTAGTGCTTTGCATGGTAAAGACGCACGCCGCACGTCTAGTAAAGTATAGACTTTGTTTTATTCTGGGTAAGACGTGACATGTCATGCGATACAGGTACATGATATCTAAAAGAATATAAACAAGTTTCCAAAACATCAAAATTGTCGTGCCTACCACGGACTTATACATAGCATAACAAGTGTTTCTAATCATTAGGTACCGTGGACATCCACGGACAAATGTTTAAAGGTTACAAACCAAACTGTCCAAAATAGATAACAAATTAAGGGCACCCTACATGGGGGGAGAAACCTACCTATCTCCCAATGTTCTTCAGCCAGGCAAGGCAATATCTCACTGCGTTCCTTCCGCTCTAAAGCTTGAGCCGCGTTCCTCTCCAGCACCTCGCTTAATGGTTGCTCATCAACTACGATTCTGGTCACATCCTCATAAATAGGGAGGGTGAGGTGGCTGGGCGAGGGAGTGAAGGAAGCCCGGGAATGACCCTCATCTTAAGAGAATGCACCAAGACTAAGCTTTTCTATAACCTCCATGTTTGATGCATCCTTTGTGGCTTCCAGCTCGGCCAAGAATGGGTAGTGTAGATCTCTCATTGCGGCCATGGAAGCAGTCATCTTGTTAGCAGCTTCGGTGTTGAAAAAGGCATGCTTTGTGAAGTTTTCCTTCTTCCTGATTAGCTCTGCGGCCTTGACCATTCCTTCATGGCGGTCGTGATCAATGCCATCTGACACAAGGCTAGCAAACTACTGAACAAATTCGGGGGCCTCCAACACCTTGGTAACGGCTAGACGTGCCCCATGACCCACCATCCACCTACGGCCGGCAATGGCTGCTAGTAGTTGGGTGCATAGCACGTCGTCACGTTTGGTGATAAGGGCATTTATTAGCACATCTTTTTGGGTGGACGCCTCCCTCAGTTGTTCGGTTGTGGCCCTCTCATGAGCAAGCTCCTCTTTTACCTTTTCCCCGTCTTGGATCATCGTATGGGCATCCTCAAGTCTTTTGGTGAGCATGGATACTTGGTTGGAGGAGGACTTGGCCGACGCTTCTGCTGCGGTCACCTGTATGAGATACATTACTTATTAGAATGGTGGTTATTATGGAATAGGAGTGATGCGGCGCGGATACATACCTTGGTTGTTGCGGCCTCAAGTTTTGTCTCAAGCTCGGCTACATGCTGGTCATGAGCATTGGCGCGGGCCGATTGTTCTTTCACAGTCGCCTCGGCGGTAGCAAGCTGGGATTGGAGGGCGGCAATTTGGGCTTCATTGTCTTCGATTATCCTCTCTCTTCGCCCAACCTTCCTCTTGAGGGATTCCACATGCCCTAACGCGGCTTCAAATCTTACCCTCATCGAAGTACCCATCGCCATTTGATGCACCAGGGCGCCATTGTACTCATCTACCAGGTCAGCGTGGCTTAGTACATTTACATCTCGTACCAAACCAGGGGGATGCAGTTATTAAGGTACTCACGGCTGTCCTCGGCCTCTCTCATCCGCGACGCAGTAGTAATATTCCAAACAGGATTGAACGATTGAGGTGGGTCGGGCATTGGGATGTCTTGGGATGCTGTGGGGGTACCTTCTTCGAAGGCAGGGCCGGATCTGGTTGCGGCTGTAGGCAGCACAGGTTCTCTCTCCACTTCCTTCTCTTTCCCCTTCTCTTTTTGTGCATCGGGTGGAGGCGCGGCACCAGCTTGTTCATCTCTACAAAACACACATTTGGAGTAAATATCAAGTATTGTTTAAAGGAAAGTCGTGGCTCTTACTTAAGAAATAGGTAACCTTACATGTTATTCCCTGCTAGTTCTGATGCAGTCGGGGGAACTTGAGTAACTGGATCCACATGTGCGGCCTGCACCGTTTTGGAGGCCTGGGTGGTGCTCCAAACAGATTGATAAAGGGGGTGGTCCTCGCGAAGTTTTTTTGGGGGGGAATTATGTTCACCAACCTCGGCCTGGGCGACTCTTCTCACTCGCTTTTTTTTCTACGGGTACGCTTAGGGCGGGCTGGGCTGCTTCTTCTTCAACTTCCTATTCAAGTTCTCTTTCTGCTCCCTCATCTTCTTCTTCATTGACTTGTTGCATCTCCTCCTCATCATCGCCCAACAACTGGCGAAGACTGGAGGTGGTCCTCTCAATGTTGTCTCCTTGCTCTTCCCCGTATGCGGGGGTGGCAGTCTTAGGCGGCGAGGAGGGCCCGGCTTCTTCTTCAAGCATCATGTTATCACCGTCCTCGTTGTCAAAGTCCACGGGGGTTCTCAGGAGCGTTGTTTCCTCTTCGTCTGAGTGGGGGTCCAGCACGGCCTCCAGGGCAACCGTCACATTTCGGGTATGCTCAAGAAGAGGTAGCTTGTTCTCACGTATGGGACGAGATCCCTCTGGTACAAGCTTTGGATCACCTTGACGTAAGAGTCCAAAGAAGTTCATTTCTGCCACAATAAACGAAATATGTTAGGCATTAACAGATAATTGTATGCGTCTTTGATGTACGGATGCTAAACCTACCTTCACCATGCCTTCTCCAAAACACAGGATATCTGTTGGGCGAGCCAAAATATTTGCGGCTAATCCCTAGCAAACAGAGGAATGATTCGGGGAGGTTTCTATGGAACCCTGTTCTGTTCCTATCTATTTCTTGTGAGTGTTGGGGATTATATGTACTGGCGTGCGGAAGGGGGTCATGAGATAACCTATGTTTGAAGACATAGTCGGCCGGCCACACTATCGAGTCAATGAAAAAGTAATGGTCGTACCAGTTTTTCAATGAGTCCATGGGCTTATTATGGGACTGGGGGCTATTGGGAGATCGTTTCTTAAAAGATAGCCAACCATTTACTATACTGGGGGTGTAAAATAGCCGGAATAGTTCTACGGTTGGGGGGATTCTTCTAGCGCGACAAAGAGTTTCAAACTGACTTACCTTACATGCGCCTATACAGTGAAGCTGGCTAATATATACATCATAATACCCTAAGAGATCTATGAGGAAACGAGTTAAAGGAATGCGGTAGTTGGCCGCATCAAAAAGACGAGTATATAGGCCAATCTTTCCGTGCGGAGCCTCAGTTATGAGGTCTCCGGCACCAGGGAGAGAGGGGTGTAGATTGGTAGGGATGAAGTATTGGTGCAAAAGTGATCTAATTGCTCCTGGGTCATTACATTGAGCACATATCCAATTGTGGGGTTGTTTCTTTGGGCCATTACTAAATAAAAAGTTAAGGACGTGGTATTCTAACCTGTGGAGGAAGGGATCCGTGCGTGAGTAAGTGAAGCTAAGAAGAAAAGCTTTAATGGCAGAAATGGAGAAAAAGACTGTGTGTTTCACACAGCCGTAGGGGTGGCTTATTTATAGGGTTGCCTTGTGTGTCATGGTATGTTGGATGCATGACACGTGTTTGCCACTATCCTCAATCGTGTGGTTAGGGTGTAAGTGGCAAGTGAAAAGTCAGGTGGGACCCACGGGTCACTTCTGACTCAGTAGTTTACGCCGCTCAAGGTTCTGACTGTTTGCACTTTGTCAGTCAAGTGGCAGGTGAACAGTCAATTATGTCGGGATATGCGGTCTTACGTAAGACCAAATTCAATGCTACATTTAATTCGTCTCGGTTATCATGTGCGGCTGAGGTACCATTGGAATAAATTCCTAAGTTAGGCAGCCATGTGCGGCCAAAATGAATTTTTTATAAATTATCATTCCCTCCAGGATCTTTTCTTGGTACGTCCAGGGAGCTTCTTGATAGTCTAGAGGTTACGCCTACGGCTGTAACAAATAGACTGGGGGGACATGATGACGTATAGTCCCCAGCTGGGTCATGGACCCGGCCCACGGGTACCACCCGTATCCGGCCCATCACAGATGGGTGGGAATAATGTTATTTGAGCTTATGGGCTTGGATGAACAGTAACCGCACACACGTGTGCGGCCCACGGCCCGGCATGCCCGGTGCAGGGTTAGACAGAATCATACTCCTGCTATGATTAGGATTTATCCCAAAGGAGAGGATATTCACTCACCATAATTAGAAGATAACAATCAATCTAAATCTGGTGATTATCCTTGCCTTGGGGCCGAAGCATCAGTGACAGCCCATTAGGGTTTCACTGCCTATATAAGGAACCCCCAAGGGTTCCACAAAGGAATTACATTCTACACACTCTCAACTCTCATCCGATTCCTATAACCCTAACTGATTACTTACTCTCACGCCGGAGTCTAATCGTGGGAAACATTCCCTCGGTAAGCCTAACGCGTGTTGTTTAGTGTGCAGGATCCCAACCATACAATTCACTTGGTGTAGAAACCGGAGTCCAGCCAACCCAAATTAAGCCTAATTCGGGTCTAGCAAGGATCACCCAACTTTTGTATCAACAACATACATGACCCTAGGTAAAACCAGAATCAAACATCGGTTCCCAAACATAAGCCCAAAACATAAATAAAGCAAATGAAATGAACAAAGGACTAAACAAGCATAAGTATATGAAGGCAAAAGGAGAAGAAGTCTATGGCAGCTTCCATCCTATGCACGTCCTCCAAATGCTCGAGTCTGTCCTTGAGTACCTGCCGTTTTGGGACATGGAAAGGAAAGTAACAGCTGAGCATAACGCTCAGTGCACGGATATATGACATAGTATGAATGACTGAAACATAATAAAGACTTAATAGCAGCGGAAATTTATAAGTCTTGGAAAACCTGGTATAACTTAGTAAAACTGGTTTTATAGTTTGAAAAGCCTTATGTTTATCTTATAAAAACTATTTAACATGTTTACCATTAGCCAATATAGGTCATGAAATATCAACGTGCGTGAATACTTGGAGGGGTGACCTCGTCATGCAATTAGAGGGGCTGCCTCTAATTAATATAAATTTTGGGTAGGAGGGATCAGCTCCTTGTGAAGGATGCAAGGCACACACCACATTCACCTGAATAATCTGTAAAAACATGTAACCTAGGATGCACCCATACGCCCCACATGATAACATAATAATATGGCCAAAAGCTGAAAGGGACGCCACGAGCTATCACTTCGCCGTGGTGAAGTCATAACACTGGTGCCTCCAGTGTTATGGTTATGGTACCTCCATAACTAGGTGAAACTGGTCATGCATGTATATGGCTTAGGCATTTAATTAAACATAAGCAAATCAAAACATATACTGGGAAAACAGTTGGCTACATACGGGGAATCCTAACAAGGAAAGAATCTCCATACTGAAAGGACGGAGAATCCGTGCATTATGTCCAGTGAACGAAGAAGACGAACGGGAGAGAGTCCTACTTCGATCTCACTAATGCTACATAAATAATATACGTGTATAAGTGTTCTGATTACTGAGTACGTAACTGGTTCTATATCACGTTTTAGCTTGGTTTATATGTTCATGTCTTGTTTTACTGATTTTATCGTTATGCTGTGTTTATCATGTATTCTGGATATTCTGATTAAGTATTACTTGTATTTCTGTATTATTATACTTGTTGTGTAATAATAAGTAACTTTATAAAAATAGCAGGTTTCCTAAAATAGAAAGTTTCCAAAATAGAAAGTTTCCAAAAATAGATTTACGGCTTAAAATAGATAAGTTTCTAAAAATAGAAAGTTTCCATAAATAGATTAGCTGCTTAAAATAAATAAGTTTCTAAAACTAGAAAGTTTCCATAAATAGAAATAAGCTAAATTATTAAGATAATAATATAAGCTTAATTTTTACTGATTAATATTCTAAGTCATGAGATTAATAGTATAGTTTATTAATTAATACATGTAAATTAAATAAACTATATGTTATAAGATTTAATTAAATATAGCATGATTTAATTGAATTAAAGTATATAAAAGACTTAGGTTAAAACATGTATTAATATTGTATTAATAATAACCTAAGTCATGTTTATAAATTAATTATATTATCATGTTAAAATAATTAATTAATTACTATAGTCTAAATTAAATAATCAAATACTTAGGTTAAAACATGTATTATTTGTAAAATAATATAACCTTAGTCCATGATCTAAATTAAATTAATTACCATCCATGATTTAAATTAATTTATTTTTCTTGTTAATTAATATACTTGCAAAAAGAATGTAGCTTGTTAAAAATAATTTAACTTGAATAAAACGTGACCTTTAGAAAAGATTCCCGTGACCAAACCCGTGTTTTATTCTAAGTCGAGCCTACCGAGGTGTTAATCTCGGTCGCACTTAACAACAAACCCAACACCAACTGACTACCACAGCCGGTGGCTGTGGTTTCCAGCGGCGGCCAAGCAGGCAAGGCTGTGGCCGTTGCCCCTAACCAGCCAACGCAGCCCCTGGTCTAGCCAGGGTTGCCGTTGCTGCTTGCCTGGTTCCCCCTGACTGGCCCAGCGTCCCCCTGTTGTGCGTCTGGTTACCACCGAGAGGTCTAGGCTCTCGGTTCCCACTGCCAGCATCCCCAAACACCCCCTGCTTCCCTGTTGGATGCCACTGTTAGGCAAAAACCCCACCAGGCCTTGCGGCTGGTGGTACATAACCACCACCGAGAGTCAAATACTCTCGGTTTGGGTGCAAGCCGAACCAAAACACAATCCAACCCGACTCCCAAACGTTATACCCTTAACCAACATGTTTCAAATCTTTGATTTCCTTACAGTTCATAAATTCGTGGTCAAAAGAATTTACTAAAAGAAAGATTAGGGTTTCTTACATCTGTTTTAGGGTTTTAGGAACAAAACACGAATCATTCATCTTGATTTCCTGTATCTTTAAGCCCCATTTTCTTGATTCTTGTTCTTCCATCCGTCGGCAGGGAGGATAATCAAAAGTGACAGCTGTTTTATTTGTTTAGGGTTTTATGTGTGATTCTAGGTTGTCCAAAAATAAACATACTCCCTCCCCGTCTGTTTGCTTTTAAGCCGAACCAAACTCACTTGGGCTTTGAGCCCGAGTCTTTCTTCTTGTCTTCTTTGTCTAAACGGCCCAAACCAACAGCCCTTGTACATTTTACATAATTCGCGTATTGTTAAACGATATGCGAAATCGGGTTTTAAAATTTCGTGAATTTTCCCATGGTTACCCTTATACGTGTTAAATGTAAATATTACATACGTAGTTATTTATCGTGTTAAATTTAATATACGTAATAATAGTCGTGTTACATATTTGTGCCTCGTGATTTAAATGACGTGATTTATTATTTTGTGGTTTTACTCATTATACGTAAATTCATGTCGTATATTAATAATAACCATAACATACGTAATTACTTACCGTACGTAATTAATATACGTAATTACTCGTCACGTCTATGTAATATACGGGATAATCATGTTAGATGTTCGTGATTATATATATTCGTGATTTATTCATTATAGTTAATAATTATCGTGTATTAACGCGTACGTAATAATTATCGTGTAATAACACGTACGTAATTCTTGTAATTAATATTCGTGATACGTGTTCATTTATATAAGGAAAGTTTTAATCTTGTACGTACGATTATTAGTGTACTGTTCATGGTAAAAGCATGCGGGTTTTACATTAATACTCAACCAAAATGACTCTAATCTTTTGCAAACTGCTTAAAACTCAAAATAAGCTAGGCTGGTAAAAGGATTTTGCTTAAAAGCTTTTAAGTCTCTTGATAACTTATTTCAATAAGCCAACAATAAGCTCAAAAGAAATCTTGACATCCACTATTCGATTTTCTTATCAAATCTGATTAATCAAGCTCTAAGAAGCTTGAAATGTCTTTTTGTTTTGAAAATGGTCAACAGAATAAGCTAGAATCTTTAATAAGTCAAAAACAGCTTATTTGACCAAAGTTTGACCAAAAACTCAAAAAGCTAAAATTTTCAGAATTTACTTAGGACAAATTTGCAAGTTGATTTGTGAAAGAAAATTGGGAGATTTGTAAAGTAGATTTAGAGAACTAGGAAATCAGTAAGCACTTCATCACATGGAATGCAGTTTGCTAATAAGCTGACTAAAAAGCTAAGAACTCACTCAATACTTGATACTGTATAATTTCCAATTAAGCAATGAAAGTATGAATGTTACGCTACAATTAAGAACAGATTTCCGCCAAAATTATCCAGTAACAAAGAAATGCCATGGATTATAAGATGACAGGTTTAACTGATGAACTTTATCAAAAGACTTTACCCAAAGTTTTTCAAGGCCAATTTCCTTTTTGACTTTACTTTTGACTACAAAGTTGAACCAAAATGCTTACACTTTTAGACTAAATGTAAATGAACACTTTACAACAAGATTCTCAAATTGATTTTCCAAAAATCATCCAAAACCAAACACCACTTTAAAATCTGCAAATGAACTTTTACAAAGACTTTTTGAACACAAGTGAATGCCTGATTTAACCACCTATCAAGACTTGTTTAAGTGATGAATTGAAATGGTTTTAGACTAAAAACAAGCAATTACTGATAAAAGACTAAATGTAATCAAGTAAAACCTAAGGAAAAGCTGTAAGACTACAATTACTCTATCAAACCAACACAACCAAGCTAAAAGCAAGCTAATCACACATTCAGTTCAACAAATAGAGATTATTCTAGGTATTGAGCATGCAGAGACATTTTAGGGGAACAAAAATAAGGAATTTAGAACTTTTTAGCTTGAAGTTACCACTAAAGGAGTAGAGAGGCGCTGAGCCCTCTAAGTAACACTAAACCACCATCTATCAACCACCAGTTACCATCATATCATCACCAAAACCTGCTACAATCATCACCCTGCTACAAATGCTTCAAATGACTGGAAATGAACTACAAATGGAATTTTGAACAACTACAAGTCTTCACAGCATCAAACAACTTCCATTGATCATGGAAGATCAATAGAAGCAACACAGTATCACAGGATCAAGTAATGAAGGTAGGAGAATGAGAATTGAGTGAAACTGAATTTTGAATTTTATTTATGGAGGGAAAATTGGTTACAAGCTGTTATTAACTAACTAACTGACTCTTAGGTGGTTGTCAATCACCTAAGAGTAGTTACTAACTGAATTGAATGACTGGGAATGAAAGAGAAAAGTAAAGTGTGTGTTTTTCACACCTACAAGCTACAAGTACAAATGAGCTATCCATGTCCTATTTATAGAGTGAGGATGAAGGTTTGTTGGGGATGATGACGTGTTGTAGCCAATCATTGAGCTCTACGTTTCTTCAATCTCTTAATTGCATAATTCAGCTCAAGAACACATTTGGGGTTTTTTTTATTCAATTAATTTCAGCTTAATTGGATGTAAGGAGTGAATTCGTCTCTTAAAATGAAGCAGATTTCATGTTTATAACTTTGCTTGAAATGCATTGTAGCAGATTCACGATCCTGGGCTCGTTCTTGTTTGAAGTTGACACGTGTTGTTGTTTTATTGGATAAAGGCATGAGTTGCGGATCACTATCCAAAAATGGATAAAGTATTACTGCATGGCTTCATTTCATTGGTGGAAATTTGTTAAGTGCGCTTCACTGTTGAAGATTTGGTAATTAATGCTGGCGGAGTTAGTGGGGTGACTTGGTGATCCTTGTCACTACTTTCCTTTGTTCTCATTGGATCTCACATGTAAACCCGGATTAAGAACCAAACTTGTATGAAAATTGACAATTTCAGCCCCTTGACTTGGCAGAATCTTCATTTAAGCTCCAATCTTTATTTCTTTGGCATTTTTGACCCTTTAAACTTCAAACTTGTTCATAAAGCATCCTTTGACTTGTTGACTTGAATGTTGACCATTTTTTACTTTGACCTTGACTTTTCCAAAATTTGCACTTTAGTCCTTCATCTTTTGAAGGTTGTCAAGATAGGTCCTTTGTCTTCTCATGGCTTGTCATTATTGATTCTTCTCTTGTCTTTTCTTATCTTTTGGCTTGATTCCACTTGTTTGCTTCAAATTTGTATCCTTATTACCTAAACAAGCACAAACACAAAACATACCACATAATACTGCTTTATTGTATAAAAGTTAGGTATTTGTTATGTGTTTTAAGGTGATTTGTTGACTTATTGATATGAAATTTCACTCATATCAAATCCCCTACACTTGATCATTGTCATGACCTCATGGAATGCCATATTTTAAAGCACCAATTTACACTTTTCTCATAATTAATCCACCTTGGCTAATACGAAATGCTTTTACACTACTCTACACTATATGATGCATGATTTTGATTTTTATACAATGCAATGCAAAGGAAAGTAATTCTATTTATATATTTTTGGATTTTCTTGAAATGGTTTTGATAGAAATAACTCATAAAGAAATCAATGACTTAGATTAGGGATTTTGGTACCATGAGCACTTATCACCCTCAAGTTTCACTTTCCCATACCAAGCTTAAAAATAAGATCATTGTTATCCACAAGTGAAAGTGCGTCAACTTATTCATATAGATTAAGTATGTTACTTTCATATCCCCACTTATTATGCCTCTAAGACCGGTAATTATTTGAGCAAATTGTTTGGGAGCAAATTTGTCATTATTTAAAGCGTGAAATATAAGAATTGTAATATCTCAAAATAAGGAAGCACGGTTTTAATCCTAAGTAATCCTCTCATCCATTACTCGAAAAACCACCCACAATTAATATAAGTCTGACTCGAGAGTAATAAGTCATTCGCCTTATGTGTAAGATCCTTATGTCATGCATTAATAAGTAGCTACACACTCGCTAAGGAAAGAAAAATAAAACTCACGCAATAATTTACATCCGCCGCCTTTTTGAGACTTTGGATCTTCAATCCCGCAACCCGTCAAGGTAATATTGGATTGGAGAAACTATCAAATCCCCGCAACCCTTGTGAGAGTAATATTGGAATTCAATAGTCACTATAATTAACACTTCACTGCCCCTCTTGGGAGTCTTGTATAATTATTATTTTTTTCTTTTTTTTGCTAGCCACTAATTTTTTTCATAAGCCGCTCTTATTTTTCTTTATTCCTCACAAAGAAAGTTAAAAAGAATAAAAAAACACCCGCTAAGTATTAAGCATGACATAAGTCTAGTACACATAAAACGTTATAACTTAGAATCTTAAGACGTACTTATACCAACCATGAATGATTAGTCAAAAACGCATAATATACTACAAACCAATTAACACCGTTCTTGATTATTTATTAACATATATACATGCGTTGATGTAACACCCCCAAATTTACACAATTCAATACAACGGAAGACTAGTTGGTGTTACGGGATAGCACATTACTCACATCATAGACAATGCTTAAAAATCGCGTCGTTTAATAATAAAACATTTCCATTCATAAATATCAAATTTACATAGGTCCCAAGTCATTTTATTTCATACAGATTTTACAAAGCATTTGAATGGAAATTATTATTTAAGTGCGGGCCATGAATTCTTGTCGTCTTCCCGAGAATTACCTTCAAGTACCTGAGACAAAACATGTTAAAAGAAAAGGTAAGCGAAAACGCCGAGTGAATTCATAGAGTTTAATAAAACCGTTAGTATATCATCGGTATATAATTATTACCGAAAATCATTTTGTACAAATCCATGTAGTAGGCCATAAAATAGGCCAAAATCATTTTATACAAATCCTTATCAAAATCATAATATAGGCTTTTTCCTTCAAAATCATTATATGAACCAATGTCATAAAAACATCATACAATACGTTTTATAACGTTGTATAAAGTTAAATAAAAACCGTTATATAGATATGGTTATATAAAACCAAAACATGAACATAATATCAATAATAAGACCATGTATTGCTAGTCAGGCAATATATCGTAATTCAATGCATAAAGTAGTATTTCGTTATTTGGATTATTATAAGCCGCGTGACATTGTTACCTTACTACAACAAACAACGGGTAGCTAGCCCTAAACTCAATTTGCCCATCTAAATTAGCGTGTCGTCACAATAATCACGCTTGTGTAAATCTTCTCATACATAAATTCACTTACCAATCAATGTGGCACGACGGGGATCAACCGTCAAGGCTCGAACTGGGGTGATCGTCCCCAAATAGTACTATTATATGCATAAGCGTCTACCAAATCCCGGTAGTTCACAATTCATGCTAATGGGACTTCTAGTGACATAACCTAACTTTAATAATCCATTTCATTTCATCTATCGGGTCATTTAATCATTCATCGGGTCATACAATCATTCGGGTCAAAATCAATAAACAGACAATTGGGACAACTAGTGTCCTATTTTATAAAAACTAACATGTTATCTCCCTCGCGGGTTTATAAAACATTTCATAAAAACATTAAAAGAGTGTGAGGCTATGAACTCACGTTGATGTGGGAAAGCGGGTTATCGGCAATTCGGATGTACAGTACGGGCTTCAATCACGGAAACCTAGACAAATAATACTTTGTCTTACACTTTTGTCCAATGACTTTATCAAAATAACAATTATGTATACATATGATGATTAAATACATATGATGATGATCAAGTGGTGAAAGTCCCTAATCAATGCAAGAAACCCTAATCTTAACTTAATCAACACAAGGTATTACTTTTCAAACGTAATCTTATTATTGTATAATAAAGAATTACAAGTGTTATGGATAACACAGTTTGATGACAATGTGTTGTGCACACTTTGAACAACAATAAACCCTAACTTATGAATACAGTCGTAGCTGTTTGATTCACTAAGTTATATGCACTAATGTTCTTAATATCTCAAAGTGTTGAATCTTAATGCATGGATACACATCCTATTTATAGTGTTACGAGTTTGACTTAAACAGTACTTGATGTCGACTACACAAGCTTTTACAAGTTCCCACATCAGTCACATGATGTCCTTCTATTCTTGGTAGTCTTCCATTATGCTTTAAGGAACAGTTGTCAAAAACAGTTTCCTTATTCTTCATAGTCTCGAACACACAAATGGCATGTCCAAAGTGTGTTGAGAGTTATCAGGGTATTGCCACCCCTGTTAACTCTCAACCCCTCAGAGTCCCTGATACATCTTGGCTGTTATCCATCACAGCCAATGAGTATGTCTTCAGGTAATTCTTCGACTTCCCTGACAATGTCTCTGACATGGACTCCTCTGAGGTTGCTCACAGAGACTTGGATCTCTGTGAGTCTTGCGAAACTTGCCTGCCTCCTAGGCACAGGCAAGGGACTATCTATCAGCCTAATTATGTTTAAATCAATGATCAGGGAATCTAATAAGTTTAGATTCCCAACAATCTCCCCCTATTTAAACATAAATAATGCTAGATCTAACTAAGTTAAGGTAAGTGAGTTTAACAGCTTCTTCTTACACATAACAGATCTAAACAAACATACCTCATGATTTTATTAAGACTTAAAGAAAAGTTACAAATTCATTACATAAGTAAAATAAAAGATGAAGGTAAAAGGGCTGAGACCATCTTCAATAGTCATCATTTTTTATTCTTTCTTCAGCTTCGGCCACGTCTAGTCTATTATCAATTTCATCCTGCAAAGTCTTTGCAAACTTCTTGGAATACTCTGTGTTGATCTTGAGACACTTCTTGTGACAGAGTAGCTGAATAGTTGAAGCCAAGCACAGCTCATCTTCCCTCTGAAAAGCATACTGGCAAGCCTTGTTCATGAATGCCATTCCTCTTTCAGGCTCTGAGTATGTCTGACCATCATCAGGGCCAACAATACCATTTGGGAGGATCAAATCCCTGTGCATACCATCCACATGAACATCTTCAGTAACAAAAGTTTCATTAACAATTTGTGAAATTCTTCTTCTTTTGTTGCCTGTCTTTGGGGGTTCTTGTTCAAAAAGCTGTGGTGGGGGATCAATCTTGAGTTTGGCTGTTGTTTCCTTGATCCAGTTAAACTTGGCCTTAAGAGTTTTAAGCAGAAGGAAATTTGCCTGTCCAGACTTTTTGGCAGCTAAGGCTTCGAGTTCAAACCATTCTGATAACCCAAGTGTCTTTAACCTGAAGTTGTCAAACACATCCATATTTCTCTGTTGGTTTTCCCTCCATAAGATCATTTGTGAGGTGTTTGTGGATTTATGAATGGTGTACTTGAACTTGGTTATCTTCCCAGCAGCATACCTGTTGTTTACGCATGCATCATAGTCAGCTTTGACTTTCCTTAAAGCCTCAGCGCGTTTTGTTTCCATTTCCCTCAACCTTTGTTTTTGTTTTTCCCTTTCAGGTGGTGTCATCTTCCTCAGAGTAGCTTCATTTAATTCTTTGGCTGTCTTGAGCTCATTTAGTCTTTTGAATTCTTCAGCCTGTTGCTCTATTTCTTCAGGGGTTAAAGGAATCTCATCGGAAGGTGTAAAGGTTGAAAAATAGGAAAGGTCTGTGGTGGATCCTCCTGTCTCTAGCATCGCAGCTATCTTCTTAAGTTTAGTGTCAGTATCAACCAAAACTATCTCCTTTCCTTTCTTCGAGACAGAGGACTCCACACTTATGTTTTTCAAAACATCAGCTCTATTGATGAACGCTGTCTGAGCCTGAGTTTGAATAGCTTTGGGGAGAGAGCTAACAGTGAATTTTAATTTCTTGGCCGCTGGCTCATCATCATCCTCAGGCTTGCTGATGTTAACTAAGATCAGAGATTTAGATGAGTCAGCTCCATCTTGTTGCTCCCCCTGAGTATCATCCTCATCATCAGGTATTATAACTGGTGTGATGACTTGGAGAGGAACAGGTGTAGTTGAGGGATTAGCTGATGAGGAGCCTTGTTCAGCAGATGCAAGGCTGAGTGTAGTATTCTTCTCCCCCTCACGTTTATCCTTGCTTCGCAGATGCTTGGATGATCGTGCCTGAAAACGTCTTGCAATCTGCTCCACAGAGGCAGCCATAGCACGTTGCCTTTTTCTTGAGGCCCTGGCAATCTTCAGCAGGAGGTTGGCATTGGCATTAGTATTTGCCTGAACACGCCTGATAATAAAGTTAGCATGGTTGTATTGCCTGTTGCGAACAACATTAAATTGCCTGTGTAGGGTGAGTTCATGTTCACGGAATATAGCAGGGACAACTGAGTCAATAGCATCCTTGATTCGTGTTGAGAGATGACTGAGTCCCTGGGCTACACCTTTTCTTGCACCATCCTGAATTGGCTCAGTGACAGCCTCAGCCACAGCCTTTTTTATGATGCCTGGAAATGTCACAGTAAAGTTGTGCATCTCTGACTTGATCACATCCAGCTTCCTTGATAAGCGCTTAATATCAGATTGATGATGTACTGGCTGAAGATTCTTGATATTGAGGCTTTGTTGAGCATAGTCATCCTCCCTTGGTATTAAGTCAAAGTTGGTCTGGGTAGGATGATCAAACATGAGAAATTCTGTTGTTGGATCATAAGTTGGTCTTTGGAAGACTGTTGTTGCTGAGGTAGCAGAGTTTGGAGTATCAACAGCTTCCTTGAGAGGAGAAGTCTTGTCATCAGCTGGTGTGGACACAGCTATTTCTTTAGGAGGAGAGGCAGACAGCTGGTCTTCCTCATCGTCTTCATCCTCTTCATCGAACATTCCCTCAGGGAATTCATCCTCAGGCATTGGCTCAATATCAGAGACATAATCTTCTAATGCGAGCATTTCTTCATCAGCATTGAACACAGGCTCTTCATCAGTTGGTTTGTCCTGAGTCATAGTTTCAGCCTCCTTTTCTTGTTGAACCTGAGACTCGATGACTGACTGTACAATTTCAGCCTGCAAATTTGTTGTAATTAGTAACAGGGAAAAATATAAGGGGAATGGTCGCCATTTCGCTGTCCCAGAGAGGCTGAGGGTGATTACTCAGCCACTCCAAATGATAAATCCTTGGGATTCTTTTAAGTGTGAATAAAGTATGGTTAATGATCGCCATTCGCTGCCCCTAGGAAAGCTGAGTGTGATTATTCAGCCCCCCAAAAAAGGTAAAAAACCTTTGGGACTCTTTTGATTGTGAAACATATGTTGTTTATGGATCGCCAGTCGCTGCCCCTAGGAAAGCTGAGTGTGATTATTCAGCCCCCCCAAAAGGTAAAACCATTGGGACTCTTTTAAGAGTGAAACATATGTTGTTGTAGGTCGCCTGTTACGCTGCCCCTAGGAAAGCTGAGGGTGATGATTCAGTTCCCCCTGAAAGGATAAATCCTTTGGGACTCTTTTAAGGAGGGAACCAAGAGGCTGTGTGAAGTACAGCTGATCAAGGTTGAGACATTAGTATATTCAGGTTGTTGTTAGCCTGAATACTGTCTAGAGGGTTCAGGGTCATCGGGGTGCTTTATAAACACAAATGAATCATTCCCTGGTGCAAAGACAGGGTGTACAGAAGTCTTAAAGTATTCTAAGTGTAATGACAGACTTCTATGGGTCGAGGATAACCCTAACTTCACCACTCTCTCCTACAGACAAATGAGAGTGGCTGCTTGTGAACCTCTAAAAATGTACACTGATTACCTATGAGATATCAGCTTGATTTGGCTGGTTTCCTGTTGTCTCAGCTGACCTAGAGACACTAGACGCCTGTTGTTTGTCAGCCAAAGAGTCTGAATCCACAAGAGTATCTGGACCAGAGGCGGTGTTAGTCTTCTTTTCCTTGGCCTTAATAACAGCTTTGGAGTGGGAAGAAGAGGGGATTTTCTTCTTCTTTGGTTGTTGGCCAGATGAAGCCTTGGACTTAGTAGTGTGCTGCCCAGAGGTCAAAGACATAGACTTGCCAGCAACACTAGAAGTATTCACCTTCTCAGAGGAAGGGAGCAAGGGCTTCTCATCGTTTGGTACATGGTTGGCCACGTTCAGCATATGGGCGGTGACAGGGATATCCTCAGCTCCTATTTCCTTGTAGATGGCGCCTGTGATGCGATAGGGCTTAAGAGCAGTCAAGGCCTTGTTGTGGTAGTTATCTCCCAGCAAACTTTCAAAAATCAGGGACAGGAAGCGCACATAACAGATGTTCTTTTCCCTGACCTGATTCCTTCCCTTCAGTTGTTCTACCAGGTTTAAGAATAGGATGCTTCCAACGTCAACATCGGCTCCCCAGATTAATCCATACGCGATAGCCTGATGATTGAACGACATCTAATCCTGTGATCCCTGCATTCCTCCCAGGGACTTCACAATGTGGGTGAAGAGGACACGCCACATAGGAGTGAAATACTTAATCTTCAGAGGGGATTTGGCGAGGACCTCAGCTGGTGTAAGGGCAGGGTTAACATCATGGCAAGGGTTGAGTGTGGCCAGGGCTTCCTTGACAGCCTTTTTGTCAACTGCCTTCATGCATTCATCTCCATGTTTTAGTCCGACCACACTAGAAAAGTCTTTAAGGGAGAAGGCAAAAGGATGTTCATTGCATGAAAGGCTAAATGTAATGGTGTCTTCAACTACTTCAGCAGAATACCAGAATTCCCTAAGGTATTCTTGGTAAAAGGTGGATGGAGATTTGATGAAGGCTTCATTTAGGTCACAATTCTACATGAAATTTACCAGATCTGAATAGGTGCTGTTTGGTGCCTTAATCCATCCAATGGCGTTGTTGGAGGCGAGGATGCTCTCGTTGATCTCGAAGTTAACATTGGAGGCTTTTGGAACGGAAAACGCCATGGATTTGAGGTTGAAGGTGAATGAAAATGGCGGATGGTTGAGAGAGATAAGAATTTAGAGAGAGAAGTAGATTTTAGAATGGTGGTGGGTGAGAAGAGAAAGAAGACCATATATATTCAAACTTAAGTGAACAGTTATTCAACCGTATTAAATGCAAGGTGCGAAAATGACTGCTCAAGTGGGTCCCCTTGACCTTTCAAAAAGTTTGTCTCCTCGTTATCCGAAAAATAAATGATTAAATATTTGAGAATGTTTTTTGCATTTACTTGGAAAGTAACTAACTAGTTTCATGTGAAAAACATTTAATATAGAATCAATCATTTAATGAACACATTTAATATCAAGCCACAGGCTTTGAGATATTGAGCATCCCTAGCTCAGCAACTAGCCTGTTGAACGAAGGTTCAGCCAAAGGCTTTGTAAAGATATCAGCTAGTTGCAGCTCTGTGGGAACAAAATGCAGCTCAATATCTCCCTTCATTATATGATCCCTGATAAAATGATACCTGATATCAATGTGTTTGGTACGAGAGTGAAGAACAGGGTTGTTGGATATGGCAATGGCGCTGGTGTTGTCACAAAAGATTGGTACTTTGTCATACAAGATTTCATAGACAGCCAATTGACTTTTCATCCAGAGCACCTGAGCACAACAGCTGGCTACAGCGACATATTCTGCTTCAGCTGAAGACATGGCCACAGAGTTTTGCTTCTTAGCACTCCATCCAACCAATTTTCCTCCTAGGATTTGGCAGCTGCCTGAAGTGCTTTTCCTGTCAATACAGCATCCAGCATAATCTGAATCTGAATAGGCCTTGAGATCAAAGCCTGATTCCTTTGGATACCATAGACCTAGGGATGGTGTTCCTTTGAGATACCTGAAAATTCTCTTAACAGCCACTAGATGGGATTCTTTTGGGTTAGCTTGGTACCTTGCACAGAGACATGTGGAGAATTGGATATCTGGACGACTGGCTGTTAGATACATCAGTGACCCAATCATGCCTCTATATAACGTCTCATTGACAGAGACCCCTGACTCATCAGGGCTCAAGTTGTTGGGTGGAAGCATGGGGCATTTCACTGATGCACAATCAGCTAAGTCATATTTTTTAAGTAAATCCTTAACATACTTTTCTTGACAAATAGAAATTCCCTTAGGACATTGTTTAATTTAAAAGCCCAAAAAGTAAGTTAATTCACCCATCATACTCATCTCATATTTCTTGGTCATTAATTTAGCAAAACGTTTACTAAGATTGACATTTGTTGACCCAAAGATGATATCATCCACATAAATCTGCACAATGATGAAAACACTCTTGTCCTTGAAGGTAAAGAGTGTTTTATCAATAGAACCCCTGATAAACTTATTTTTAGTTAAGAAATTTGAAAGAGTTTCATACCATGCTCTTGGAGCTTGTTTCAGACCATACATTGCTTTGTGAAGTCTGTACACATGGTTGGGAAACTCGCTGTTCTCAAATCCTTTAGGTTGTGCAACATACACTTCCTCAGCCAAATCACCATTGAGGAAGGCACTCTTAACATCCATCTGATACACAGTGATGTTCATATAGGCAGCATAAGCAAGGAAGATTTTGATGGCCTCAAGTCTAGCAACAGGTGCAAATGTTTCATCATAATCAATTCCTTCAGTCTGAGAGAACCCCTGTGCTACCAGTCTTGCCTTGTTCCTGATGATGTTCCCAATTTCATCCATCTTATTTCTATAGATCCATCTAGTGCCTGTGATATTCTTTCCAGGTGGAGCTGGCACTAGTGTCCATACTTTGTTCCTTTTGAACTGATTGATTTCTTCTTGCATAGCAGCTACCCATCCTTCTTCTACCAGAGCCTCAGCTACTCTTTTAGGTTCAATTTGTGAAAGAAATTCAGCAAATAGACATTCATTGGCTGAGGCTGACTCTGAGTCTTGGATTCGCTGTCTGGTTGCGACCCCTGCATTTGGTTCCCCAATAATGTTGACAAGAAGAATGTGTTGATCTCTTGACCACTTATTTTGAGGAGCTGGGGATTCAAGAACAGGGGTACTTGTGGGCACAGCTGATACAATTTGAGTCTCATCCTGCTGACTAGGAGGGCTTTCTTCAAAGACTACTTCAGTGTCAGAGTCTTCTTCAGCCATATCAAGGGAAGCTATTTCATTATCAGCAGGAGAATCTTCAGAGATTTGAACAATTTGTGAGTCATCAATATCATGAGAAGGACCATCAGATATTTGAGGTTCTTCTTCATCAAGTTCCTGAGAAGTAGAAACTTCTATGTTGTGAGTAGACAGAGGGTCAAAAGCAGGGACATAAGGAGTGAGAGTGTTGGAGTGATGATGACTGGTAGGTCTGGGTTCTGTGAACTCATCACTTGGGAAAGAAATATTTTCATTAAAATCTACTTCATCACCCTCTGTTCCTGTTCTCTGTATGACTTCATCATCTTCATTGAATCTGACATGGAATGTTTCTTCTACTTCTTGTCTTATGATGTTGAATACTCTGAAGGCTTTGGCTGTTGGAGAGTATCCCAAAAATAAACCATCATCAGCTTTTTCATCAAACTTTCCAAGTTTATCCCTGTAGTTATAAATAAACACAGGACATCCAAACACATGAAAATAGCTGACGTCTGGAGATCTTTTTTTGAAAACTTCATAGGAGGTTTTACCATGTCTTTTGACAATGATTGATCTGTTTTGAGTGTAGCAGGCAGTGTGAACATCTTCTCCCCAAAATTGCTTTGGTAAGGCTGCACCATTTAACATAGTTCTTGCTGCTTCAATAAAAGTCCTGTTTCTTCTTTCAGCCACACCATTTTGTTCAGGAGTGCCAGCTGAAGAGAAGTTCTGAGAAATCCCTTTTTCATCACAAAATGATTCAAGTTGATGATTCTTGAATTCTGTACCATTATCACTTCTTAGAGCTTTGACTCTAACATCATTCATATTTTCAACTTGTCTGATGAAGGACATGATGGTTTCAGCTGCATCACTTTTCCTTCTGAGGAAGAACACCCATGTATATCTTGAAAATTCATCAACTATGACCAAGGTGTATTTGTTGTGATTAATGGTTTGAGGTTTGACAGGCCCAAACAAGTCCATGTGAAGGAGATGTAAGCACTTGTCAATAGAGAATGATTGCATAGTCTTGAATGAAGACCTGTGATGTTTTCCTTTGACACAGGCAGAACACGTTTTGTCTTTGGAAAACATTACTGAAGGTAGACCAGCAACCAAGTTTTGAGTGGCTATCTTATTGATGTTCTTGAAGTTGAGATGAGACAGTCTTTTGTGCCACAGCCAGTTGACACTTTTAGAGGCTTTGGCAAGAAAACAATTTGAACTGTCTTCAGAGCACACAGCCATGTTGATGACATAAACATCTCTCCTTCTAGGTGCAATCAGCACAACATCATTGTTTTTGTTGAATATGGTTCCCTGAGTCTTGATAAACAAAACCTTATAGTCAGCATCACATAATTGGCTGATGCTAATAAGATTGTGTTTAAGACCATTCACATATGCAACCCTGGTAAATGTGATCCCATTGCAGTTCACTGAGCCATATCCTTCTGTGTCACCTGAAGAGTTATCTCCAAACACCACTTTGGGACCTGGCTCCTTTGAGTATCTATGCAGGTATTGTTGAATCCATGTCATGTGTCTAGAACAGCCACTATCTAGATACCATACCGATTCCTTGAGATATTTCTGCACAGATACATAGAAACAGATTAGTTCCTATGGTGAACCCACTTTCCAGTGGGTTCCCTGAATTGCTTGTTAGCAACTCTTGTGTTCCTGAAAAACTTTTGGCGTTGGGATGGACAGTTCATTGTTTCATGGTTATAACTCCCACAGATATCACACCCAGGGAAGTCACCACACTCGTCTGAGTGATGGTCTGTGAACCCACAGAATTTACAGGAAGGATAAGATTTGTAATTTCCCTGTTGCCTTTTGGAACTCTGTGGTCTGTCCCTAGAGGGTGTCTGAGCTCTTTTAGCTGCCATGTGTCTGTCATGATCTAAGGTCGAATGGTGAGAATTTTTACATACATTGCAATAAGGTTTGATTAACCTTTCCCCTTTGGTTTCACCTAGGACTGACTTAGGTTCATGAGAAGTAGAGCACTAAGCGGAAGGCTTAATGTGTTGTTTCAAGAGTTCTACTTCTTTCATAAGAGACAACAGGCGATCTTCAGTGGTGGGGTCAACCTTATTCACAGTTTTAGAAGTGACAGGCTTAAAAGCTACTTGTTTACCAGTTTGTTTAGCAGGCACACGAAAAACTTTGGCTGGAGGATTCTCAATATCTTTCCTAAGTTCGTCCTTAGCAGATCTAGAAGAGCTGCTAGGTTCAACTCCAGAGAGTTTGGGCAAAGGTGGTAGCTCAGCCACATCTTCAGAGACAGGGTCATTAGTCAAAGAGGTATCTGACATATGAATAGTCTCTGTAGATTTAAAGACAATGTCTTTGGGTTTGGTGAGAATCCTCAGCTTTTTATTCTTAGCAGTTATATCCCTGTTTAAGTCAGCAGGCACTTCATCCCTAAGCAATTCATCAATAGTAAACCTAGCACACAGCCATTTTTCAATAATCTTGTTCAATTCAGAGACTTGATCATTTAAAGCTATGTTTTTCAAGGTTAATCTAGCTACTTCATTTTGCAGGGATATTTTCTCTAAATTAACCCGCCTGAGAGTTTCACATTCAGCCTTAGCATTTATCATTTCAGATTTAATAGAGTGAAACTTATCAAGTAGGTTCTTTCTTTGTTCCTCAACAAAGTGCAAATCAACAATGGTGTAATCAAGGACATGCTTACGTTCATCACTATCAGACATAGATAAAATCCTGTGTACCTTTTTCATTGTGATGTCAACCCATTGTCCTGATCTAGCATCACCTTTTCCAACAGCTGGTTCATCCTCAGCTATTGCCATAAAAGCCCTGACTTTTGTGGTGTCTTCTTCATCTGAAGTCAGTGGTTCATCATTCCAATCATAAGTTTCAGCAACCAACCCTTTCTCTGTCTTTTTCTCACCACCTTTCTTTTTGGACAGAGCTTCAATCTTCAAGTTCATTTGTTCTAACTCAGCTTTAAGTGCCTTATACTTATTTTTGTAATCTTTCTTCTCAGTGTCTGAAGAATTGGATTGAGATGAGTTGTTATGTTGTTTGAACTTGTAGGGTTTGGATGAAGATGATGGATAAGAGGGTGAGGATGTCTTGGTAGAAGGACAATCTTTTTGATAATGTCCAAGCTTTCCACAGGCAAAACATGTTTCTTTTGACCTGTCAGTTGGTTTACTAGCTGATCCTACTCTTCCAGATCTTTTGTAGTATCTTCTTTGGTTGGCTAGCAACGCTCTTTCATGGAATTCTGCATTGAGGTCTGACAAGAACTCTTGGCTGCTACGGGTATCTTCTTCAATATCAGAATCGCTGTCATGAGGATGTGTTGCAGAGATCAAAGCTTTGGAAGATGCTCCTTGGACTACAAATCTTTCAGTCTCTGATTTGTAGATAGTATCGATCAGCCCTTCTTCATAAATGTACTTACCATAGAGCTGAGCAAGGGTATCATTTTTGATTGAGTTGTTAGCTCTCTGAGTCTGATTCATGTTCAGCCACTTTCTTGGAAGGCTGTTGACAAAAGTAGCATTGATCTCAGCTTGACCAATAGTGACATCATTCATAGCCAGGTCATTTAGAAGAATCTTCAGCCTAGTATAGGTTTGCTGAACCTTTTCACCTTCAAGTGACTTAAAGGCATTAAACTGAAGTCTGAGTGCCTGAATCTTTGTCTCTCTTCTTTCAGAGGGTCCTTCATGGCCAAGAATGAGGTATGTCCACATTTGTTTAGCTGTGGGACACTGAATGACAGACTTCATGATATGCTTGGGAAGACAGGAAATTATGATGCTTTTGAGACGTTTATCTTGGTTTGCTAATTTCCTATCAGCTGAAGTCCATTGTTTGATAGGTTTGGGAAGAGGGTTTTCTTCAGTGGATGTAAGCGCCATGGGAATATATGGACCATTTTCTAAAATTTCTAAGAGAAAAGGTTCAAGTCCATCAAGGTATACAAGAAATTGACTCTTCCAACTAGCAAAGTCTTCTTCATCAAAGACTGGTACACGGGTTACGTGTGATCCACCTCTTGAGTCAAGAAGTTGGGGTAGATCATCGTCATTGGCTGGAGGGTTAAGTATTGGTGAAGATGGGTTTGTGGAAGGTGATTGTGGGCTAGAAGTTTCCGGCATGGTGGATCTTGATTATAAAACTGAGAACGATGTTTCTTGAAGGTTTTAATATCAAACACCGCTCTGATACCAATTGAAAGTCCACGAATCTTGTGCACATAATGAATCTGTGAAGAACAATGAAGAACAATGTACACAAATAACCAATTGACTAACTAATAACACAAGCTTGTACTTTTCATCGTATGTATATATTATTAATAATGAATCAACAAATATACATGACTTGCCCGGTTGTTTGCGGAACAACAACCAGGCGATGAATGACAAACTAAACTCCCATGTTCATAGCTAGCTAAGCTTATGCAACAATGGGAGGATGAAACCCTAAACCACTAAAGTATTACATGTTTGTTTCTGTGGGTGGGAATCATTAACTATTCTATTACAAAGACCACATATATATAGTGGGAGTGTGAAGCTTTCTTGAGAAGCTTTACTAAAGTACAAGTAACCACCTTGTACTTTGTTGTCTTCATCTTTTGCACCTTTGACAAAGTAAGCCTTCCTCTTGAACCTTTGTCTTCATTGCTAATAAGACATGTGCCCACTAATACATAAGACACTTCTTCAGGTCTTCTTAACATCTTCAGGTCTTGTAATCAGTAATAGTCTTGAGGAGTTAGTAAGCTATTATGTCATCACTTACTAACTCCATCATCCTTGATTCTTTGCACACTTACTGAGATCCGCCCCAGCTAATGACGAGTCTATCTCGTAGACTCTAAAGAACTCTAAAGAATGACACACTGAACTTATAACATACGTAAGTTCAGTGACTAACACTACTTAGGATACTTTACATCCAAATCCTGTGCAAGGGACAGGGGTTTAGTGACAGGGATTCATCACATGGATTACTTCAGCAGGGGTTCAAAATGCAGGGGTCTCTGATGAATAGGGTTCAACTGTGTCATTTCTTCCAACGACACGAGTCTATCAAGGGTCGCTGGTAAAGGTTCAGCAGTTGGATACACAGCAACATGCTAGATTCAGACTTCAGAGGGTTCTCTGACTATGATCACTGGAAGGATCGCTGATCTGGGGACGTACAGCGACAGGGTTCATTTCTTCAGCGACCTCTGGGGGGTTTATACAGCGATAGGGTTCACACATTTACCAGTGGTTTAAATGACTGGGGGATCAGTGATTGCATTCAAAGACACTCAAGTCAGCGAACCCATGAACCCTCTGTGATCCTGTCAACTATAAATCGCTGAACCCCCAGCCATTTGTGACCCTCATCGCTGATGTGAACCCCTGGTCAGAGATCCTGTAATTGAACCCCCATCAGCGAACTCCTCTCAGCAGCTGAAACCCCAGGGTCGCTGAAACCCAGGTCGATGAACCCTCAGCTGAACCCCAGGTCGCTGAACCTCCAGGGTAGTTGAACATCAAGGTCGCTGAACCCCCAGCTGAATCCAAGGTCGCTGAACCTTTCTGGAGCTGTGAACTTTCCAGCAACACTAAAACCCTGTCCCCAACTTCTCTCTCTGTCCCCAACTTCTTTCTTTGGACCCCTGTCCCCAAGTCCATAATTCCCCTGTATCTGAACCCACAGCTAAATATCCCACAGTCATTTCTCATAATCACAGTCGAAACTCTTTGTTGATATAAAACCCTGTCAACAGCGAACCCCTGTCAACAGCGAACCCCTGTCAAAAGATGCTGCTAAAGCTGCATATTTTGAGGGGGAGAGAACCACGGACATACACACCGCTGTGATATTGATGCCGCTGTGATTCACATGCAACTGTGATATACCCACCCAAACCATACACAAAACACACAACCCAAAATCCACAAAAAAAAAATCAGCTTAACAGGTATTCGCTGGCAAGATGACCAGCTGATCAACATGCTATCTTCAGAGCCTTCAGCTGTTGAAGGACTTGGTCACTCAGGAATTTTTTTTCTCACACAAAGATAAAGAAAGAAGATATGTTCACAGCCCCCCTCCCCTCCCCAGCAGTTGTCACCCTCCCCTACCCGCTGTAACCCCAGCCACAGAGTTTTTGAGAGACCAGGTTGTGTTACAGGGGTTTGATGAAACATTTATTATATAGTGGTTGATAGGAGATGAAATTCAGGGGGAGTTGTATTTCAGGCGAGATGAAGACCATCACGCTATGATTGTGTACTGGTATGTAGCCGGTCAAAAGTTGCTTGGTTCCCTAGCAAATTTTGAGGGGGAGAGAAGCGAGGACAGAGGTAAACTTGTGTTTATGTGAAGAAACATCAAGTTTACTCAAGCTACATACATACTATCATACACAACACATAACCTTCAGGGACTTAGAATGTTTACATTTGGCTGATTGAGCAAAGTCACTGAAGATGGGTTGCTGAACAAGTTGCATTGTCTGATCTTTTATGGTTGCTGCGTCAACCATTGACCACACTTCCCTGATTGAAGGTAAATGAACTCGTGATCTACATTGATATAATATGCTACTTTAATATATGCTAGGGTGAAGCATATGGTCTTTATGGCAAAGCATATAATATACTTCATTGATGACCTAAGGTGAAGTTACCTGTATGAGTTCTATATAAGCATCAGGGAATGGGTTCAAGTGTTTCTCAAAGTACAAGATCAGACATTGCAGTTCGGTAACAACTACAACAGGTACAAGACGATACAAGTTAGCGGATGACTTGAACTAGTAAAGCTAGTTATTCTTGGTATTCATTGTTGTAACATAGCAGGTAAGAAGAAGCCTTTATGCTCACTTACTGCTATTAAACTTAGGCTACTTTTCTATTCAAATAGGGGGAGATTGTTGGGTCAATTCAGTGCCTGATTTGTCCCTTGCACGAGATTTGGATGTAAAGTATCCTAAGTAGTGTTAGTCACTGAACTTACGTATGTTATAAGTTCAGTGTGTCATTCTTTAGAGTTCTTTAGAGTCTACGAGATAGACTCGTCATTAGCTGGGGCGGATCTCAGTAAGTGTGCAAAGAACCAAGGATGATGGAGTTAGTAAGTGGTGACATAATAGCTTACTAACTCCTCAAGACTATTACTGATTACAAGACCTGAAGATGTTAAGAAGACCTGAAGAAGTGTCTTATGTATTAGTGGGCACATGTCTTATTAGCAATGAAGACAAAGGTTCAAGAGGAAGGCTTACTTTGTCAAAGGTGCAAAAGATGAAGACAACAAAGTACAAGGTGGTTACTTGTACTTTAGTAAAGCTTCTCAAGGAAGCTTCACACTCCCACTATATATATGTGGTCTTTGTAATAGAATAGTTAATGATTCCCACCCACAGAAACAAACATGTAATACTTTAGTGGTTTAGGGTTTCATCCTCCCATTGTTGCATAAGCTTAGCTAGCTATGAACATGGGAGTTTAGTTTGTCATTCATCGCCTGGTTGTTGTTCCGAAAACAACCGGGCAAGTCATGTATATTTGTTGATTCATTATTAATAATATATACATACGATGAAAAGTACAAGCTTGTGTTATTAGTTAGTCAATTGGTTATTTGTGTACATTGTTCTTCATTGTTCTTCACAGATTCATTATGTGCACAAGATTCGTGGACCTACAAGTGGGTTTATACATCTTTACTCATTATAGTATTTATGTGTTGGTAACATTTTTATACTAGTTATGCTAGTTCAATTTAATTACATTTTGAAGGCTCAATAGGCCCATTACCAGCCCAATACATTTTATTAGCCCAATTCTACTTTTATTATCAGTGTTATACTTTACATGTTGGGCCCAAGTGGGTTAAGCCCAATAAGTAAATTTATAAGTGTTTTACTAACTAGTCGGGTTTATAGTCCAATAAGGCTACTTTGGCCCGTTAATGTCTATATGTTGTAAAGCTCAGGTTTTATCGGTTTTTACTTGTTATATAAGTTCATATATCAGTATGTGAGTTTATAAAAGTTTATATTAGACGGGTCCGACCGTCTAAGTTTTATTTGACAAAAACGTTAATCTTTCGGTTTTAGCCGAAAAGACGTAAAACTTAGTATATAGTTTTTATAACTTGGAAAAATATTTATACTTGTAAATTATATAACATGTCCCATTTTAATATCAATATTTATATAACTCTTTTATTATAATTATTATCCACTAGTGGGTTTTATATATTTATATATTTTATATATATATTGAGTGCTTATATTATATATTATTTATACAAAATCAGTCCTAAAAATCTAGTTTACTAAAATGGTCATATCTAGAGTTCTACATGGAGATAGAACCCCAAATTTTTATGAGATATTCTACATGACATGTGATTCATTTTATTCCTGTATAGCTACTGATGAATCAACCTCTAAGTATTTTATAAAATTCGTCCAAAACAGTGTACTCAGATTTGCACTCTAAACTTGTTTTGATCATATCTCACTCATTATTATGATTCCATTGCATGGCCAACTATCACATGTGTATAACACCTAATACTTACTGTATATTGATTCCACTTTACCATTTTATCAGTTCAACATTTGGTTACTTACTGTTTTTATACAGCCATCACATTAAGCAAGATTTTAACCTTGTTACCTATGGTTTTTCATCTCTTTAATCATATTTATCAACACTTGATCCCCACACAACATTTTTATCATCATATATTCATCATATACATATACATTAAGAAAGAAAATACATGATTACATAATCAAAATAACAAGAGGATGGGAAGAACAATCTTTATACCACCAAGATTGTGTAAGTATTCATCAAGGCTTGGATTTTTGATGGAAGAACTTGTGATAGATCAAAACCAATCTTCATGGCCACCAATACTTGTAAACTTCATGTAGAAATTAGCCCTTGAACATCACCAAATCTTCTCCTTGGATGTTAAAATCACCACCAATCAATAGAGCTTCAAAAGGGCTTCATCATATGTGTGAATAACACATGATTCCATGGTTAAAATTGATCAAATGAGGGTGTTTGAAGGTGGAGTGGGACGGAATGTAGGGAGAGAGGAAGGGAGAATAGGTGGTTTTGCATGTATGAATGAGAGAAATGGTTTAGCAATTGGTTTTGGTGTGTTGAAAGCTTACAAGTTAAGCTTGAATGGACAAGTGTCCATTTTGTTAGTATAAAAATAACACCAAAGGTATTGTTGCTTATGTTAAACCGTCCCATGTGTGGGGGTGGGGAAAAACTTGTTTTTGTCTCATCCCCATTATTTACGGATACTCCTTGATTCTAGTTTCCTTGATTTGCGTGCCCTCGGGTCGTTTTACGAAAAACGTTTTTATAAATTATAAATCAACGGCACAAAACGAATCTAATAAAAATTGTCTCATCAAAAACGGAGTTCAAAGACGTAAATACGTAATCCTAAGGTTTCCGGTTTAGTCGTAAAGGACGTTAAATTATTCACGTAAGTCCTAATCTCTTCTCGTAAATTTGTGAGTTTATGAACCAACACAAATTTAAAATCTCAAAATAATATTCACGGATAAATTTATTTTCTGAAATGTCGGACTGTCACCAAAACGGTGTATGTAAACGTAAGCACGTAACGTTGAATCCTCTGGTTTAGACGTAGTCGATGCTACTTCAAGACGTAAACCCAAATTTCTTCCCAAAAATAAGTGAGTTCATATTATAACATTAAAATAATGTTTTTAAATAATATTTGAGAATAAAATATCAACCATAAATTGACGAGTTGTCACAGCATTTACCCCTAAACAGGATCTTTGTCCTCAAAGATCATCTTATCTTACTACTCGCTTCTTATAGAGTTAAAGCCATGTGGGTATTTCCTTCACATTCGGTCTTTTCTCACAAGTGTAATTCATTACAATACGCGAGTTTCATCAAACATAACTAGGGGAATAAGATCAGGCTTAATGTTGACTTACTTTCTCTATCCATGATGTTCACGGGTTTTTGATGAATGCAACTTTTCGCCGATCTAAACTTCATCAAGAAGAATTCAGATTTTCACTTGATATACATTTTATCAAGTTCGATATACGAAACATAATTCACGCAGCTCTTGAAGTCCTAGGGTAGATCCAGCTTATATGCCTTTCAAACCAATCTTTTATATCATCCCAATGGTCCCATACAACGGGGACTTATATCCCATGATCTTTCAGATCATCAATTCATTTTTCCATGGTTAAAATTTTTGGCATAACTTCGCTACCCATCTGGCACTTCAAGATCTACATTTCATATTCACATAACCTCCTGCCTACTACCGGCAGTCAATAATCAGATCCTAATTTCAATAATCATTTCAGGTCTCGCGGGTCGAGTATTTTGCAAGGTTAGGTTGGTCATCATAGGAAACCTAAAAGACATGTCCAACTCACAATGGGTGTATGTCGGGTGTCTTCATCCCAACTCCTGCTTACAGATGCTCTAATATATATCCTAACAAGATTCGATCTTGATAGTAACACGATAATTATCAATGATAATCTTTCCAAAGGAAAGCGATTATACAGTTTATTACCAAAGGTCAATCATTCAAACATAAAACAGCACTTATAGTATTTTGTATCGTTACTTTACCTCGTCCCTTCGATTGGGGTGGTACACAGTACTCTCATCAAGATTCGTTCTCAATGACTTCTGAGCAAATCTCTAGAAATTCGATGCGAAGCGAGGATCTTGATAGAGATGATCGATACAGGCACACCATGTTTACACAACTCCTTTAAATACAAAAGAGTCAATTTCTTCGTCAAGAATCGAATCAAAGGACTGATATTAGCAGATTTGTTCAGTCTGTCGACGATGACCCAAATCGAATCAAATTCAGATGATGACCTTTGCAATAGTTAGACGGTTACTAATGTATGAGGCGATGTCTGCCTTCATAATTTGCCATCAGTACAACTTCTTCAGATAAGATACATTTAATCAGAAATGACATGAATAGAATACTTAAACTTATGAGATTCCAACATGACTAAATCTCAAAATCTCCATATTTAGGCAACCACAAGTGGCCTTTAAAACATTTAACGCCATAGGCTTCTCAAATCTAATGGTTCACATTAGCCGCGAACCCCTTTTTATTATTTATATTATCCTTTTTACAAGCATCGGCTATTTTTAAATTGCTCAGGTAATTTATTTTGCACAATCATTACTAAGGAACATATGCTAATTGATTCTTTATTTTTACTTAATGTGTTAGTAATTACATTCACTTTCCTAGATTAAATAAATATCATGACCGTATTTATTCAGAAATTATTCCTTCATATTTTCTAAGTCTTAGTTCTATCTCAACTATTATTTTTTATCAGTTTTGCTTGATCCGACGTTTTAAAGTGTCGATAATTATTACACGTAAACTAACAATAAATATTAAGTTTTTATGAAACGTAAACGTTAAAAGTTTAAATTTCTTAGTTCGACCAATCATAATAAAATGTTCAAAACAAATTTGAATTTAATTAACATGATTTTTGCTGATTTATCGAAAATAATTAATAAGATTCGTAAATGTTTGAAAAATATTTGGTTATACTTTGGTCAAAATTTTCTTAGTTGAAAAGCAAAAAGTGTCGTTTCAAATTTCAAGTCATGGTTTAAATTGTTTCCTCAATCCCTCTTAGGTTGTCTTGAGGTATACACAAACATTTACCCCTAAACAGAAGTTTAGTTAAATGTTTTAGTTATAAGGAATGATTCCTTAAAAATCCTTTTGATAAAACATTTGTCAAAACACATTTGCACTTTCTTTTTGGTAAAACCCAAAGTCTTAAAAGGGCTCTTAATTATTGAAGAGTTAATATATATATCTTACCATCATTAATCAAACGATCATTTTATGTAAAGGGTCAAGCCTTAAATCACACGTTATATATTCAAGGTACAGGTTTTTGTTGTTCGGCCAATTTAGGGCAGTCTATAAATAATTATTAACTCGTTCTTATTCTTATAAACAAACAGATGGTCCTTAATGATCACAAGCATGAATTTATCAAATTACAGCCTACACACGTGATTCACCAAATATGAATGCTACATGTGCATTGATCAATCCAAACGACATACATGAAACTCATAATGTTCATTACAAGTTCTGGATGAAGTAAGTGGAATAGATAATCTTTTTCGCGGACGCGAAATTGATGATAACCATGCCATGGATCAAATCTTTAGAACATACGCTAGAACCTTGTAAATGATCGAACAAATCTATCATCTTGGGTAGTGGATATAGATTTTTAATCGTCAATTTACCTAGTTCACGATAATCAATAAATATAAGAAATGATAACACCATAGCTCTTCATAATGATGAGCTTGGTAGAATAAAAGCCTTCTCCGTCAACTCTCTCAGTTGTACGGTAATTCTTTTTAATTCAGATGGTGCTGACGCACAGTGCACAAGCCACATGTGCAGCACCGAGAATATAATCAATACCAATTTCAACTTGCCTTAATGGCGAAAGTCTAGGTAATTCACCAACAAATACTTCCTAAAGTTTCAGATAGCAGTACATCTTTTAATAATTTCATATTAGGTTCTTTCTAGATTATAATATCTATGACTAATTCACAACCATTCATGGTATAATTTCAAGTCTAAATGCAGGATATGGTCATCCATCAAGAATTATTTAAATAACTTTTGATAATCAACATCTTATCTTTTAGGGGAATTCTACTCGAGTTTCCATCAATTAAGACAATGTCGTCATTTCATAATCAATCAATCCATTCTACTGGCACTATCAACTTTCCAGTTTCATCACCGTTGATAAGATGTGAACTTCTCAAAAGACTAATAATAATTCATAATCCTTCACAAATTCAAGGATATATGGAGACACAACTATCATCAAAAGAGTAATGTCAACGCATAATTTATGCGAGAGAATTTCAAATCAGATACAGACGAAAACATTTAATGAATATGAATATATCCCATGTTTTCATAATTTGAGTACGCATTCGAAAGCTCCTCGGATCGTTACCCAGGTCATTCAAATGAAACCAAATCAAAAGAAATGATAGGAACGTCGATACATCCAGTCGGGTATCAACACTCGGTAATCAAATACTTTTCCTAAGAATCTCACCACGGGAGGATTGGACAAGAAGGGGATATCAAGTATCAAATAAGAAAATATCCATAGATGATTAAATTCGGTTCAGAAGAATAAATAGTACGGGCATATATGTAGGTGTCCCTATCAATATGTCCCTATTTTTCACTTCTTGCAGATCTCATAAAATTTAATCTTTCACAATCTTCAAAGAAAATTTGGTGTTTATTAATAATTTCATGGTGACTACTAATCAGCCTTGCATGGTCCCTTCCAAATTGTATGTAGGCGCACAACTATATACAATTTCAAGATTAACGATGCAATACTCAGTTCGTCAAAATTTTATCATCATGTTTATAATAAAAACATTTTCATGCTTAATTCTTAAATAAGAATCAAAAATAAATTTACAAAGATTTTCTTTGTTATGAAAACATTTATGTTTTCCAGGGTGTTTTATAAACAACTTCATTTCGATAACGATTATTTAGAAGTCTCACTTTAAATAATCCATATGGTGATGAAAACCCAATTTTTCTCAAGGGATACTATTTTAACTTATAAAAACAATTAGTGATCTGCAAAAGAGTGATGAAAACTTGTTCACCAAGAACTAACTACAATATAATAGGAAATGAGCTTAGCCAAATAATCATGAGGTTCATGATCTCGATGGCACTCAAAATGAATAATCCACAACGTAACTCAATTCGTGATGAGTACTTGTTCAATGGTTTTATCACTAATGCGAACATTAGGAACAAGCAAGAAAAGATAGATAACATCGATACATGTAGAATTCAGCAATCAAAGGTAGTCTTTTCATTAATCACAAACAAGTCAAAATTGTATCGTAACACATTACGTGTCACTATGTCATACAATTCCAAGAACTCATCCTACCAACTGATGTCTCAGTTAAGTTAGGGATTTTTAAAAGATACCACAATGAATACTAATCTACAAGAGTCATTAGGTGTTCCACATGTCCCGAAAGATTCATCGATCCCAATTTCAGAAGAAGATTTCTTCAATTTATTTCTTGGACACTGGGCATCCTCATTAGTGGACAATAGCCTAGGAACAACCCTTAACACGAACCAACAAACATTTAGAACCTTATAATTCAATCACAGGACTTAATGATTTCCTCTTAACAATCTCATATTTCATATAAGATAAATTTTACTTTATTCAAGTTTCAATCAACTTATACTCAATGCAACATCCTACTTCATTCTCCAATACTTTCAATCTTTATTCTTAGATCTTGAAAGGGAAATAAAAACTTTATATAAACAACACTTAATTTCCAATCCTATAGCTCTTTCAATAATAGTTATCAAATGAGTCACTAGTATGAAATGACTCGATCATTCAATTAGACTTCTCAGAAAGGTACTAGTGGCATGAGGCTTTTGGGTAATGGTTCCATTAACAGCCTCAAGTGCAACATTCACCCTTTCGATTCTCAAATTTAAGAATTGGGTGACAACGAATCAGATGACATCTTTCTAGGTGGTAACGTTTTGTCAAACTTCACTCTATAAAGAAAGATCGTCATGACATCGATATCAGTTTTAATCTCGCTAATTCTTCTTCGATATCACAATCAACTAATATCTACATTTCTACGAATATCAACCATTTTGTCGGGATCATAAATATCCGCAACTTGGTTTAGATCTAGAATAGCTAGAATTCCTACGAGAATAGCTTCGATTGATTTGCTAGGGGAGTTAGGGTTCCTTGTGACAATCTACGTCGTATAAAAACCTCGTATAAATATTAAAATAATCATCAAACAATCATGTAATCAAATTACAACATATATATATATAATCCAAGTTATATATGTATTAAAATAACACTTCTCAGTCTGGCCTTGTCGGTAACTCGGGAATTCTTCGGTACTGTTATAGTCAAAAGATTTTTAGACATTTTTTTTAGAAAAATGTTTACATTTAAAAGATTTTGAAATGTTTTATTCAAAACCTTGGTTTTAAAAATCTTTCGTTCTCTAAAACGAGAGCTCTAGTACCAAACTGTAACACCCCCAATTATTTACACAATTCAATACATCGAAAGACTAGTTGGTGTTATGGGATAGCACATTACTCACATCATAGACAACGCTTAAAAATCGTGTTGTTTAATAATAAAACATTTCCATTCATAAATATCAAATTTACATAGGTCCCAAGTCATTTTATTTCATACAGGTTTTACAAAGCATTTGAATGGAAATTATTATTTAAGTGCGGGCCATGAATTCTTGTCGTCTTCCCGAAAATTACCTTCAAGTATCTGAGACAAAACATGTTAAAAGAAAAGGTCAGCGAAAACGCCGAGTGAATTCATAGAGTTTAATAAAACCGTTAGTATATCATCGGTATATAATTATTACTGAAAATCATTTTGTACAAATCCATGTAGTAGGCCATAAAATGGGCCAAAATCATTTTATACAAATCCTTGTCAAAATCATAATATAGGCTTTTGCCTTCAAAATCATTATACGAACCAATATCGTAAAAACATCATACAATACGTTTATAACGTTGTATAAAGTTAAATAAAAACCGTTATATAGATATGGTTATATAAAACCAAAACACGAACATAATATCAATAATAAGACCCTGTATTGCTAGTCAGGCAATATATCGTAATTCAATGCATAAAGCAGTATTTCGTTATTTGGATTATTATAAGCCGCATGACATTGTTACCTTACTACAACAAACAACGGGTAGCTAGCCCGAAACTCAATTTACCCATCTAAATTAGCGTGTCGTCACAATAATCACGCTTGTGTAAATCTTCTCATACATAAATTCGCTTACCAATCAATGTGGCACGACGGGGATCAACCGTCAAGGCGCGAACTGGGTTGATCGTCCCCAAATAGTACTATTATATGCATAAGCGTCTACCAAATCCCGGTAGTTCACAATTCATGCTAATGGGACTTTTAGTGACATAACCTAACTTTAATAATCCATTTCATTTCATCTATCGGGTCATTTAATCATTCATCGGGTCATACAATCATTCGGGTCCAAATCAATAAACAGACAATCGGGACAACTAGTGTCCTATTTTATAAAAACTAACATGTTATCTCCCTCGTTTATAAAACATTTCATAAAAACATTTAAAAGAGTGTGAGGCTATGAACTCACGTTGATGTGGGAAAGCGGGTTATCGGTAATTCGGATGTACGGTACGGGCTTCAATCACGGAAACCTAGACAAATAATACTTTGTCTTAGACTTTTGTCCAATGACTTTATCAAAATAACAATTATGTATACATATGATGATTTTATACATATGATGATGATCAAGTGGGTTTATACATCTTTACTCATTATAGTGTTTATGTGTTGGTAACATTTTTATACTAGTTATACTAGTTCAATTTAATTACATTTTGAAGGCCCAATAGGCCCATTACCAGCCCAATACATTTTATTAGCCCAATTATACTTTTATTATCAGTATTATACTTTACATGTTGGGCCCAAGTGGGTTAAGCCCAATAAGTAAATTTATAAGTGTTTTACTAACTAGTCGGGTTTATAGTCCAATAAGGCTACTTTGGCACGTTAATGTCTATATGTTGTAAAGCTCGGGTTTTATCGGTTTTTACTTGTTATATAAATTCATATATCAGTATGTGATTTTATAAAAGTTTATATTAGACGGGTCCGACCGTCTAAGTTTTATTTGACAAAAACGTTAATCTTTCGGTTTTAGCCGAAAAGACGTAAAACTTAGTATATAGTTTTTATAACTTGGAAAAACATTTATACTTGTAAATTATATAACATGTCCTATTTTAATATCAATATTTATATAACTCTTTTATTATAATTATTATCCACTAGTGGGTTTTATATATTTATATATTTTATATAAATTTTGAGTGCTTATATTATATATTATTTATACAAAATCAGTCCTAAAAATCTAGTTTACTAAAATGGTCATATCTAGAGTTCTACATGGAGATAGAACCCCAAATATTTATGACATATTCTAAATGATATGTGCTTCATTTTATTCCTTTATAGCTACTGATGAATCAACCTCTAAGTATTTTATAAAATTCGTCCAAAACAGTGTACTCAGATTTGCACTCTAAACTTGTTTTGATCATATCTCACTCATTTTTATGATTCCATTGCATGGTCAACTCTCACATGTGTATAACACCTAATACTTACTGTATATTATTCCACTTTACCATTTTATCAGTTCAACATTTGGTTACTTACTGTTTTTATACAGCCATCATATTAAGCAAGATTTTAACCTTGTTACCTATGGTTTTTTTATCTCTTTAATCATATTTATCAACACTTGATCCCCACACAACATTTTTATCATCATATATTCATCATATACATATACAATAAGAAAGAAAATACATGATTACATAATCAAAATAACAAGAGGATGGGAAGAACAATCTTTATACCACCAAGATTGTGTAAGTATTCATCAAGGCTTGGATTTTTGATGGAAGAACTTGTGATAGATCAACACCAATCTTCATGGCCACCAATACTTGTAAAATTCATGTAGAAATTAGCCCTTGAACATCACCAAATCTTCTACGTGGATGTTAAAATCACCACCAATCAATAGAGCTTCAAAAGGGCTTCATCATATGTGTGAATAACACATGATTCCATGGTTAAAATTGATCAAATGAGGGTGTTTGATGGTGGAGTGGGACGGAATGTAGGGAGAGAGGAAGGGAGAATAGGTGGTTTTGCATGTATGAATGAAAGAAATGGTTTAGCAAGTGGTTTTGGTGTGTTGAAAGCTTACAAGTTAAGCTTGAATGGACAAGTGTCCATTTTGTTAGTATAAAAATGACACCAAAGGTGTTGTTGCTTATGTTAAACCGTCCCATGTGTGGGGGTGGGGAAAAACTTGTTTTTGTCTCATCCTCAATTATTTACGGGTACTCCTCGATTCTAGTTTCCTCGATTTGCGTACCCTCGGGTCGTTTTACGAAAAACGTTTTTATAAATTATGAATCAACGGCACAAAACGAATCTAATAAAAATTGTCTCATCAAAAACGGAGTTCAAACACGTAAATACGTAATCCTAAGGTTTCCGGTTTAGTCGTAAAGGACGTTAAATTATTCACGTAAGTCCTAATCTCTTCTCGTAAATTTGTGAGTTTATGAACCAACAAAAATTTAAAATCTCAAAATAATATTCATGGATAAATTTATTTTCTGAAATATCGGACTGTCACCAAAACGGTGTATGTAAACTTAAGCATGTAACGTTGAATCCTCCGGTTTAGACGTAGTCGATGCTACTTCAAGACGTAAACCCAAATTTCTTCCCAAAAATAAGTGAGTTCATATTATAACATTAAAGTAATGTTTTTAAATAATATTTGAGAATAAAATATCAACCATAAATTGACGGATTGTCACAGTTGACAAGAAAGTAAAGGTTACAAAAGGGGATATAAAAGCCACAATTAATTAATATGAGGTTTCTCTAGCCCTTTACACTTATTTCAAACTCTATCATCTCTTGTTCTCCACAGTTTAAAATCTCAAATAATGAGACTAGTGGATGCTTAGCCTAATAAACCAATAAAGGTCTACATGGTTAAGGATAATAGCTAGAGAATGCTTAGATAAGCAAACTCATGTTGAGTCAAAGTATCCATGGCGGGCCTAATATGTCAAAGAAGTCTAAACTTGTTAAACCATATCCTTTATTATATTTTTTTCTTTTTATATATTTTTGATGAACAATAAAAGAAGAAATATATACAATGCAAATGTGTTATGAAATATGATTGATACAAAAATTACGAATGCATATTTTTGTTGGCCAAAGTAGATCAAAAATTTGACAAATGTTTGAAAAATTAATTTCCAAGTTATCATGAAGGTCAATGACAAAGTCTAGGTAAGGTCACTTCGATAAAAGACCCCCCTACACTTAAGATAAACATTGTCCTCAATGTTTATGAGTATTGGAGTAAACTCTCCTACACTTAGGACATTGACAACTTTGCTTAACCCGAGTTAAGGAAAGATCAACTATAGTGAATTCATTTTGTAAGCACAATTTGGTTATGAAAAATCACAATAGTAACAAAGTGAACTGGATACAAGGGCCTCCTTCATAAGCTCCAATGCACGTGATGAGAAAGCAACCCTACAAACAACATGAAGACAAAAGGAAGGTCTCCCCCTTCACTTATCCTCAACTCTATATCCTTATTTCTATCTTACCACACTCTAAGTCTAAAAACTCTAAACCTAGTTATTTATGCTTGATTTATGGAGTCTCTAGCTCGACTCTTCCCACACTTAATTAATTCATGGGGAAAATGGGGATCTCTTGGACCATTTCCACAGAAATATCCTCCCCAAAATAGTGCCTAACACGGTGACCATTCACTTTGAAATTTGGGCCATTTGGTTGAGACAACTCAATAGTCCCATATGGAAACACTTGAGCAATAGTGAATAGACCGGACCATCTTGACTTAAGCTTGCCCGCAAAGAGTTTCAACCTTGAGTTAAAGAGGAGAATCGGCTCTCCAACTTTGAACTCACGGTTCTTGATCTTAGCATCATGCAATTACCTAGTCTTTTCCTTGTAAAGCAATGACTTCTTATAAGCATTGGCTCTCAATTCATCTATCTCATTGAGTTGGTCCTTTCTATGTGAACCGACTTGGTTTAAATCAAAGTTTGCCCACTTGAGAGCCCATGAAGCCTTATTGATGTAGCGAAAATAAACAAAATAACAAAGATAGATAATTGAACCTGTTGATTCCAAAGAATGCCAGACACAATCCTTCCAACTATCGTTGATTCAAAAGAATACCGATAATCAGGCAAACTCCTACAATCGTTGATTCAACGAATACCCGATTATTAAGAGAAAATTGAACAATAAACCCTAACCTGGATTCAAGTCAATTAACAAAGACTAAAAGTCTGTTTTTTTTTTAATTCACAACTTCATAATCCAATACAATAAACTCAAGTCCTAGTTTTATAGGAAAACTAACTTGGGAAAAAAAGATAAAAATTATTCTTAAAAACACAAAATAAGATTATTAAATAAAAGATACCACAAATTAAACTAAATAGCCAGTTTATTTTTATGTTCCTCCATCATTCTCCCTCACTTCAAAAAACTCGTCCTCGAGTTTGTGTCGCTAGTCCTTGTACTCGTAGCATCCAAAGTTGTATCCCTTGCATAAAATCTCCTTTATTTATAATGAATCTACCTCGAACCTTGATCGTCTTTAAACCCAACTTGTCGACCATGGTAGTTTGGATCATTGATGAATAAAGATTATTCGCCACAACTACAATGTCTTCAATGTTATCTTTTTCCCGACCAAATTCTTCTTGACCGATAAATCCTTCTTCTTCCCCAATGACATCTTTAATATCAGTATTATAAACTAGCATATATTCTTCTTCATATTGATCATCATCAAATATTGGAGGTCCTTCATAATCATCACTAGCAGCACCATAATCTTCCCATTCATCAAAACATGAACCATCACCCTCAAAAAACGGATATTCTAACATCTTAATCAGGAACTTCGGCTCTTTATACCAACTAGTGTAGCGAAAATAAACAAAATAACAAAGATAGATAATTGAATCTGTTGATTCCAAAGAATGCCAGACACAATCCTTCCAACTATCGTTGATTCAAAAGACAACCGATAATCAGGCAAACTCCAACAATCGTTGATTCAAAGAATACCCGATTATTAAGAGAAAATTGAACAATAAACCCTAACCTGGATTCAAGTCAATTAACAAAGACTAAAAGTCTGGGTTTTTTTAATTCATAACTTCATAATCCAATACAATAAACTCAAGTCCTAGTTTTATAGAAAAACTAAACTTGGGAAAAAAGATAAAATTATTCTTAAAAACACAAAATAAGATTACTAAATAAAAGATACCACAAATTAAACTAAATAACCAGTTTATTTATTATGTTCCTCCATCACTTATGCTCTAACTCAAATGGGAGGTGGCATGCTTTTCCATAGACAAGCCTATATGGAGTACAACCAATTGGTGTCTTAAAAGCCATCCTAAAAGCCCACAAAGCATCATCAAGCTTATCCGACCAAGAAGCTCGATGCTCTCCCACCGTTCTTTCCAAAATTCTCTTTAAACCACGATTTGTGACCTCGGTTTGCCCATTGGTTTGAGGGTGATACGCAGTAGAAAGTCTACGGTTAACACCATACTTCTTCATAACTCTTATAAATTGATCATTACAAAAATGAGTTCCACGATCACTTATGATAGCCTGAGGTACACCAAATCTAGCAAATAATTGCTTCAAAAACCTCACTACTGTGGAAACCTTGGTTTCCGGATCATTAAGCTACTAGGAATGCATCATGTTCATATGATTAAATAATCAAAGCGGAATTAGAACACGACACATTAACAAGGTGTTTGGACACATAGAACATGAATTAAAACAAACGGATTGCTAATTATATTAATAATCAACAATCACTAGACGTGTATACATTGAATCCCACGTCTAGTCGACACACGCTTTAGGTTTACATTGTGAATGAACTTATGAATAAAACATAATACCCTTGGTTCCTTTTATAGTGTAAGGATTAGGGTTTTACAAGAGATAAGAATAAATAAACATGTAAATCTTCTATTTAAATAAACATATACAGAATATATCCTGCATGTTTATCTAAATAGAAGCTTCCATAGGCTTCTTGTCTACGTTTCTGTCAATGCTTGGATTGCATGTGACAATGCTTAGATTGCACATGACAACACTTGAGCCATCAACCTCCGATTTGCTCTTGTCAACGCTTGGATTGCTCTTGACAACGCTTAGACAAATGTCTTCATATTTTCTTCATTTTTGAGTTTCTGCCACATCAAATTTTTGACCCAATACTCTTCCCCTAGTTGATGTCGGCAAAACTCTTTGTATATCTCTTGTAAGTTGTACATGATCTTCAAATTGCTTCCCCTCAATTGTAGCATGTATGTCTTCCCCTTTTTGTCACATCAACAGGAAAGTAAACAATGTATGCAATCTTGAAGATTCTCCAAATGTAGCTCTATGTAATGATCTTGAAGAACAATAAATAAAGTATTCTTGATGTAGAAGTAGAATAACCCAACCTTGTGTTCCATGTCTTGCACTATCCATGTGATGAAGAACTTATACTCATGTCACTAAGTATAAGTAGACCTCGATCCCATTGTCAAAATCCTCATCCTTTGTGAGACACTGAGCACGATAATGTAACTCCTTCAAGTGATAGAAATCTAACTTTGCTAGATATGACAAGTCTTCATCACCAACCATGTAAAGCACGAACAAGTTATCTTCAAACCAATGGATGGATCCCATGATTTAAAGATATGATAAAACACAAACTCGCGAAAATCTTCTTCAATCATCAAGCTTACCATAAGAATTCTTCCCCTTAAGCCAACACCTTTTCATGACGATTTTAATGGAATAACGTCTTCATACCATGTGTAAAAGCCACCAATATGGATAACTCTAAGGCTATCCCTTTTACATAATAAAATATCCATCAAATTCCCACGAATAGTTGCTAACTCGCATTAAGATCATTAATCCCTTTTAAAAATATCCGAGCCATAAATATCAACTTGATATTCTATATAAAAAAGGAGATTTCATGTACCTTCGTGTGTAAATTCCTCCTTTTTGTGTGCTAAAAATGTACCAATTTTCTCAAACAGCAGCTATTCTTTTGTTGTCCAACATATTCCTTTGTCCAAGATATAACATTGTGTGTTGTCCAACATCGGACAACACGTGACAGCGTTTGAAAAACCATATATCGGACAACTCTTGTCAACGCTATCCTGTCAGCGTTAACTTATTTCTTGTCAGCGTCTACCTCATTCTTGTCAGCGTCTATCCTTGTCTGCGTTGTATTCACCCACTGACACCTCTGTGACTTTTTCCTCAAATCATGCATCCACAAAATCATATTTGCTTCCACGTGAACTTTTTAGCAGCCCATTTAGAAACCCACATATGTATTCCACAAAATCAGGAAAGAATATATCTCGTCTGTAGTAGATATATGCAAAATATATCCACCAAAAATCACGTCCTTTTCTTTTCCTTAATTTGCCATCGTGGGCCACTTTCTTGTTGCATGCTTCCAAAACTTTGTATATTGGATGTATACACATATTATTCACTAGACTTCTCATGAATAAAATAGTAACTGAATACTATGAATCCCACCAAAAATGGAAACAGCAACAACAACGTGGGATGAGAATTAAATCTGGAAAATATAAAATCCCATAAAATACGAGACTTTCAACTAACTACAAATCTTCTTCCCAAATTCTCGGCTTATAAAATTCTTTGTCGACACATTCTAAATCAAGAGGTTGTTGCTTCTTGTAAATTGCTGCTCGCCGACATAAGAATATAATTGTCGTTCGAATAATACCAGATTTAGGGTTCTTGAAACCCTAAAAACAATAAACATAGCAGCCACAATCCTTCTTCTTTTCTATCAATGAATCGATTTAGGGTTTGTTCAAAACCCTTTTTCTTGCTGCTTTTAACAATTCAACATGCTGCAAACATTCTCCTTCTCTGTGGTAGAAACGATCTAGGGTTTTTAGAAACCCTAAATCATTATTGTATGCGAAAACAGAAAAGTGGAATTCACCTCTGCAGCCAACTTCGACGCCTAATAACTTTTGATTGAGGGCTAATCTGAACAATCCCTCTGGTGGATGTTTAGATATATATATGGAGAACACACATAAAAAATTTCGTGACGATCCAACGGTCCAATCAAAAGTTATGACCTTCTAAATACTGCTACGCACACAAAAAGGTCCAGAAAAACCCTAGACGGATTTTTCTTCTTTTCACCATACACGAACACCTTGTTGGTCCTAGCATCACGAGCCACGAGGCTCTGATACCAATTGTGGAAACCTTGGTTTCCGGATCTTTAAGCTACTAGGAATGCATCATGTTCATATGATTAAATAATCAAAGCAGAATTAGAACACGACACATTAACAAGGTGTTTGGACACATAGAACATGAATTAAAACAAACGGATTGCTAATTATATTAATAATCAACAATCACTAGACGTGTATACATTGAATCCCACGTCTAGTCGACACACGCATTAGGTTTACATTGTGAATGAACTTATGAATAAAACCTAATACCCATGGTTCCTCTTATAGTGCAAGGATTAGGGTTTTACAAGAGATAAGAATAAATAAACATGTAAATCTTCTATTTAAATAAACTTATATAGAATATATCCTGCATTTTTATCTAAATAGAGGCTTCCATAGGCTTCTTGTCTACGTTTCTGTCAATGCTTGGATTGCATGTGACAATGCTTAGATTGCACATGAAAACACTTGAGCCATCAACCTCCGATTTGCTCTTGTCAACGCTTGGATTGCTCTTGACAACGCTTAGAAAAATGTCTTCATGTTTTCTTCGTTTTTGAGTTTCTGCCACATCAACTTTTTGACCCAACAATCTTCCCCTAGTTGATGTCGGCAAAACTCTTTGTATATCTCTTGTAAGTTGTACATGATCTTCAAATTGCTTCTCCTCAATTGTAGCATGTATGTCTTCCCCTTTTTGTCACATCAACAGGAAAGTAATCAATGTATGCAATCTTGAAGATTCTCCAAATGTAGCTCTATGTAATGATCTTGAAGAACAATAAATAAAGTATTCTTGATGTAGAAGTAGAATAACCCAACCTTGTGTTCCATGTCTTGCACTATCCATGTGATGAAGAACTTATACTCATGTCACTAAGTATAAGTAGACCTCGATCCCATTGTCAAAATCCTCATCCTTTGTGAGACACTGAGCACGATAATGTAACTCCTTCAAGTGATAGAAATCTAACTTTGCTAGATATGACAAGTCTTCATCACCAACCATGTAAAGCACGAACAAGTTATCTTCAAACCAATGGATGGATCCCATGATTTAAAGATATGATAAAACACAAACTCGCAAAAATCTTCTTCAATCATCAAGCTTACCATAAGAATTCTTTCCCTTAAGCCAACACCTTTTCATGACGATTTTAATGGAATAACGTCTTCATACCATATGTAAAAGCCACCAATATGGATAACTCTAAGGCTATCCCTTTTACATAATAAAATATCTATCAAATTCCCACGAATAGTTGCTAACTCGCATTAAGATCATTAATCCCTTTTAAAGATATCCGAGCCATAAATATCAACTAGATATTCTATATAAAAACGGAGATTCCATGTACCTTCGTGTGTAAATTCCTCCTTTTTGTGTGCTAAAAACGTACCAATTTTCTCAAACAGCAGCTATTCTTTTGTTGTCCAACATATTCCTTTGTCCAAGATATAACACTGTGTGTTGTCCAACATCGGACAACACGTGACAGCGTTTGAAAAACCATATATCGGACAACTCTTGTCAACGCTATCCTGTCAGCGTTAACTTATTTCTTGTCAGCGTCTACCTCATTCTTGTCAGCGTCTATCCTTGTCTGCGTTGTATTCACCCACTGACACCTCTGTGACTTTTTCCTCAAATCATGCATCCACAAAATCATATTTGCTTCCACGTGAACTTTTTAGCAGCCCATTTAGAAACCCACATATGTATTCCACAAAATCATGAAAGAATATATCTCGTCTGTAGTAGATATATGCAAAATATATCCACCAAAAATCACGTCCTTTTCTTTTCCTTAATTTGCCATCGTGGGCCACTTTCTTGTTGCATGCTTCCAAAACTTTGTATATTGGCTGTATACACATATTATTCACTAGACTTCTCATGAATAAAATAGTAACTGAATACTATGAATCCCACCAAAAATGGAAACAGCAACAACAACATGGGATGAGAATTAAATTTGGAAAATATACAATCCCATAAAATACGGGACTTTCAACTAACCACAAATCTTCTTCCCAAATTCTCGGCTTATAAAATTCTTTGTCGACACATTCTAAATCAAGAGGTTGTTTGTAAAACCCGCATACTTTTACCATGCATAGTACCTTAAGATCGTACGTACTAGTTAAAAACTTTCCTAATATAGCATGATTACGATTACGTGTTAGGAGTTTATGTATTACGTACGTGTTAGAACACGATAAGTATTTTATATGCACGATCACGTAATAATTATTTAGCAATAATTAATCACGAACATACGATCACGAAGTCACGAGCGTAATTAAAACACGAGCTATTATTAATTACGTATATATATTTAATACGAGCGTAATTAAATATATAAGAGTATGGTATTTACGTAACGAGAACATTTAAAACACGAACATAATTAAACATAAACGTGTACTAAATAACAAGACATGAAACGAGGTACGGGAACCCCACGGGGGAGTCCCTACCCGCGGCCAAAACAAGGTAATGGGCCAAGCCCATTACCAATTTTACTAAGATGGGGTTAAATAGATTTTTACTACTCAAAAATCACTTTTACAAAAGATTTCAAGAAAACCTAAATCTCCTTTTCTCCTCTCTTTGTGCCGCCACCTTCAAATCACCAAACAAGGTGATTCTTGATCTCGGATCTTGAAGTTTTATTGTTTGTTCGTGTTTGTTCTTCACCCTCTTGATCCACGAATACGGTAAAACCTTTTTAACCTTTTCTTTTAATTAATCTTTTATTAATTATGAACACGTGATGTTTTTATTAAAAAAAACACATTAATTAAACATAGATCTAACATGTTTTGATCATTAATTAAATCAGAGGGTTGATTAAGGGGTGTTTGTTTTTGGGCCGCAAGGTGCAACCGACCCCAAGGGGGGGTTCGGTTTGTTTTAGCCGACCACCACCAAGACCTTTTTGGTCTTGGTTTGTGCGTGTGGGTCCCACGGCAGCAAGGGGGTACCCTGATTTGGTTCGGGGTATAGTGTTGTTTCATATCCGGTGCATGTTTTTAGGCTTAGATCCGGATCATGATTATGTTAGTTTTTTTATGTTATACACTTATGTTAAAAATTAAATTAATAAAAGATGAGATTAATTTAATAACATGACTTAGGTTAATTAATTATTAATAATCATGAAATTATTTTAACCTAAGTATTTATATTATTAAGACTTATAATTAATTAATTATTTTAAAAACCATGGATATAATTAATTAATTAACATGACTTAGGTTATATTATTAATATTTAATAATACATATTTTAACCTAAGTATTTAATATATTTAATTAAAACATGTCATACTTTAATTAAATATTATAACCTATAATTTAATTAAATTACATGAAATAATTATTAAACTATACAATATATCATATGACTTAGAAAATAATCACGAAAACACTTAGGCTTATTTACTTAGCTTATTTAACCAGCTTATTTCTAATTATGGAAACTTTCTATTTTTAGAAACTTAATTAAATAAGGCAGTTATTTTATTTATGGGAACCAGCTATTTTTAGAAACTTATTTATTTAAGGCAGCTAATCTATTTATGGAAACTTATTTAATTAAGGCAGCTAATCTATTTATGGAAACTTTCTATTTTTAGAAACTTATCTATTTTAAGCAGTAAATCTATTTTTGGAAACTTTCTATTTTTGGAAACTTTCTATTTTTGGAAACTTTCTATTTTTGGAAACTTTCTATTTTAGGAAACCTGCTATTTTTGGAAAGTTACTTATTATTACACAGTAAGTATAATAACACATGAAATATCATAAATACTTAATCAGAATGAACAGAATATAAGATTTAATACAGTTTAAGGCTTTAAACAGTAAAACATAGTAAGAACACATAAAATAAGCTAAGACATGACATAAAACCAGCTATGTATTTAGTAAGCATATACTTATTTCATGTACGTATTTATGTAGCGTTAGTGATTCAGAAGTAGGATTCTCGCAGTTCATCATTCTCGTTCACTAGACATAAGGTACGGATTCCCGTCCTTTCAGTATGGACATTCTTTCCTTATTAGGATTCCCCGTATGCAACCAACTGTTTTCCCGTAGTATAAGTATGAGTTTGATTGCTTATGTTTAAATATGATTACCTATAGCCATATACATGCATGACCAGTTTCACCTAGTTATGAAGGTACCATAACCATAACATTAGAGGCACTGATGTTATGACTTCACCACGGTGGAGTGATTGCTCATGGCGTCCCTTCAGCTTTTGGCCATTTATTTATATTTATCATGTGGGGCGTATGGGTGCATCCTAGTTACACGTTTTTATTCAGGATTACATGGTGAATGTGGTGTGTGCCTTGCATCCTTCACAAGGAGCTGATCCTTCCTACCCATAAAACCAGTATATTAAATTAGAGGCAGCCCCTCTAATTTGCATGATGAGGTCACCCCTCCAATTATTCATGCACGGTGGATATTCATGACCTATATTGGCTAATGGTAAAATATGACAAACAGTTTTTATAAGATAAACATAAGACTTTCAAACTATAAAACCAGTTTTATTAAGACTTAACCAGGTTACTCGGGACTTAGTTTTCTTCCGCTGTTATTATGTTATATGCTTATCCTATTCATGCTTTATTGTACATCCGTGCACTGAGCGTTTTGCTCAGCCGTTTTCCTTTTCTATGTTCCCAAAACGGCAGGTACTCAGGGACGCTCGTAGACACTAAGAGTACGTGCGTATGGACTGGAAGCTGTCTAGCCTTCTTTACATTATGCATTTCTTTTCTTTATGATACTTATGCTTTGGACATTGTTTCGTCCTTTTCCTTTACTATACTATGTTTGTGTGTGATGAGCTTACTTTTGGACTACCGATGTTTGATTCCAGTATTTTCCTTTTTATATTGTCAAGTAATGTTTAGACATTTTACCTTGTATGCTTTGATGACACGCCATAATTACTGTGATATTTCCATTTCCAAAATGGGGTGTTACAATTATGGTATCAGAGACCAAGGCTTCGACCTGTAGGCTCTCAAATATGACCTATGATTAGTGGGTAGTCACTACGGTCTTCCTAGAACTGACAGTTGTTTTCATGCATTCATCATTTTTAAGCATACATATACATGTCATTGTTACAGGGTTTTTGACTAAGTAATGGTTGGTACATGACTGGCCCTATTTAGTCGCATGTGTTTTATCGAAACTTTTAGATTTGGGACCGACCCATAGGCGTCCCCTCGATATGTCTTTTGTTTTGGGTGAACTGACCAAAGGCGTTCACTCTCGAGCATACAAAGTTTTCATAAAACTGCATCATGCATTCATACACAAAAATTTTCTTGCATAAAATTTTTCTCGTGAAATTTTTAGTATAAAAATTTTTTCATGTATATATGTTATATTTTATGTTTTGAACTTTTTAATCATATGTTTTATGTTATACTGTCAGATGGTTCTCACACGCGAACAAGAGCAGCTCAATGCTGCAATTCAGGCTGCCATGCAAGCCTTACTTCCTCAACTGAGGAATGACATCCGGGCTGAAGTTCAAGCTGCCAACAATCAGCAGCAGCACAATCAGCCACCTCCTCCTCCTCCTCCTCCAGTGACATTAGCAGTATGGCTGGAGAGATTCAACAAGCTCCGCCCTCGAGCTTTTGAGAAGACAGATAGCCCCAGCGATGCTGAAAGCTAGTTGGCTCACATTGAGAAGATCTTCAACGCTATGGGATGTGACCCCGCATACAAGGCGAGGTTGGCATGCTATCGGTTCATAGGCGATGTACTCAACTGGTGGTTAGCTTTGATGCAGTCTGAAGGTGGTGATGAGTGGGTTGCTGGTTTGACTTGGGCTCAATTCAAGGACAGGGTGATGGAGCAGTTCTTTCCCAAGGCTGAGCAGGACAAGCTCAAGAGAGAGTACCATGGGATCCGTCAGAGAGCTGGGGAGAATAGCAATGAGTTTATGCAGCGCTTTCTTCGCTTGGCTGGTTTCCTTGGTGCGGCAGCAGGTACTCCTAAAGAGCAGGCACATCACTTCAGATGGGCTCTTCGCACATCAGTCGCAAACAATCTGGTGTGTGCTACGTTCAATACTGTAGCACAAGTGGCCGATGCAGCACGGAAACTGGAGATGCTGCAGGAGAGGGATGAGTTCGGGGAAGCTGAAAGACCTGACAAGAGGTAAACCTTCGTATTCAAGCGGTGATCAATCCGTATACTTTCCATATGTCAATTATTCATCTCTTTACATGTATCTTCCAGGCAGAAAACTGGGGACCGGTCTCAGCCGGCTACTCAGCAGCAGCCTCATCAGCCTAAGGGAAACGGTCAGACTAATGACCGATCTGCTACGGATAGGCGTGGCGGTAATGACAATTACCGTAACAACGCCGGGCAATCCAGCAACAGCAGGTCCTAATACTTACGAAATTCCTTATGTTTTATGTTATGACTCATATTCTGACACTTTAAGCAAACTTCTACCAGGAACCATGGAAACGGTAGGGACCAGAACCAGAGAGGTTCGCAGCCTAGCCGTCCAGCTATCACTGGTATTCAATCTTACGATTATCCGCTTTGTCCTTTGTACCCAACTATTATGTCTCATGTAAAATGTTTTATCAGGTCCTCAGCCAGCCAGAGCACCTGCTGGAGGATACACTCATCCTCTTTGCTCTACTTGCCACCGTAGGCACCCAGGACCATGTCGCCGTAATACTGATGCGTGCTTCAAGTGTGGTCTTCCTGGCCATATTATGAAGGATTGTCGTAAGGGCGAGATGGAGGGTACATCGGGACATGTTGATACCAAGCCGCCTCCTACTGTCGGGCGTGTCTACACGACATCTCGAGACCAGGCCAACAAGTCTACAGGTACCATCACTGGAATCTTGTATATGTATGGTCGCGTTGCATGTGTTCTTTTCGATACGGGTGCTACTCACTCGGTTATTTCTACTGCTTATGCTAAGAACATTAGGATGCCTCCCTTGCCACTAGAAAATAGGCTTACTATTTCCACGCCTTTGAGTGACTCTGTATTAATCACCCATGTATACAAGATTCTTCCCCTAGAATTTGATGATAAGGTTCGACCTATCGACGCACTTCCGCTGGACATTAATGACTTCGACATGATATTGGGCATGGATTGGCTATCCAAGTATCATGCTACTATAGATTGCCACTCATATCGAGTTATCTTCGGTGATGTCAACGCACCAGAGTACATTCATAACGGGTTCATACCCGGACGGTCTGTACAAGTCATATCCACCCTGTAAGCGCGTGCACTACTGTCACATGGCTGCGAGGGTTATCTAGCTACGGTTCACGACATGGATGCTGAATCTCCATCGATTCAGGATCAACCAATAGTGTCGGAATTCCAAGATGTGTTTCCAGCAGAACTTCCAGGCATACCACCTGCACGAGAAGTGGAATTCAGTATCGAACTGGTTCCAGGAGCTGAACCAATCTCCAAGGCTCCTTATCGCATGGCTCCCATAGAGATGAAGGAGCTAAAGGATCAACTGCAAGAATTTCTTGAACGAGGTTTCATTCGACCGAACGCATCTCCATGGGGCGCACCGGTCTTGTTTGTCAAGAAGAAGGACGGCAGTATGCGTCTTTGCATAGACTATCGCGAGCTCAACAAGATTACCATTCGGAATAGGTATCCACTGCCACGCATTGACGATCTGTTTGACCAACTCCAAGGGGCCAAACACTTCTCCAAGATCGATCTTAGGTTAGGTTATCATCAGCTACGGGTCAAGGAGCAGGACATTTCTAAGACTGCCTTTCGTACTCGTTATGGCCACTACGAGTTTGTAGTTATGCCATTTGGCCTGACAAATGCTCCAGCAGTGTTCATGGATCTGATGAACAGAATCTTCCATGAACTTCTGGACAAATTCGTCATTGTTTTCATCGATGACATCCTGATTTTCTCTAAATCCAAGGAGGAACACGAAGACCATCTTCGTACAATACTACAGATTCTTCGACAGAAGCAGCTGTATGCTAAATTCTACAAGTGTGAGTTTTGGTTAGACAAGGTGGCATTCTTAGGTCACATTGTATCAGCAGAAGGAATCACTATGGACCCAGCGAAGGTTGAGGCCATCACTAAGTGGCCAAGGCCGACATCAGCGACGGATGTCCGCAGTTTCTTAGGCTTAGCTGGTTATTACCGTAGGTTCGTGGAGAACTTTTCCCGCCTAGCACTACCATTGACCAAACTGATGCGGAAAGGGGAGAAATTCGTCTGGACTGAAGATCGAGAGAAGAGCTTTGAAGACCTGAAGCAGAAGCTAGTATCTGCACCCATTCTTACTCTACCATCTGGTACGGGTGGATTTCAAATTTACAGCGATGCATCGGGGAAGGGACTTGGCTGTGTTCTCATGCAACATGGGAAAGTGATCGTGTACGCTTCACGGCAGCTTAAGCCTTATGAAGAGAATTACCCCACGCACGATCTAGAACTTGCTGCAGTCGTGTTTGCATTGAAGATATGGAGACACTACTTATATGGAGAATCATGTGACATTTTCACGGACCACAAGAGCTTGAAGTATACCTTCACTCAGCGTGAATTGAACATGAGGCAGAGGAGATGGTTAGAGCTGTTGAAGGATTATGACATTAATCTACAGTATCATCCCGGAAAGGCAAATGTAGTAGCAGATGCTCTTAGTAGGAAGTCCGGAATGATCAACAGCATTAGAATCAAAGAGGAAATCATAAGAGACTTGGAGCGACTAGATATCGAGATCATTGTACGTGGACAACACGGTTACTGGGCTAATCTTAGAGTAGAACCCGAGTTACTATCTAAGATCAAGGAAGCTCAGAAGGATGACGGAGAAATATGGGCGATAATACAGAGTTTGGAGAAGCAGACAGAATTCAGAGTAGATGCAGATGGTATCGTATGGCAGGGCACTAGACTTTGTGTTCCTGATGACAAAGAACTCCGGGAAGCTTTGCTAGCAGAAGCTCATAGCTCCCCATTCTTGATACATCCTGGTTCAACTAAAATGTACCATGACATCAAGCAGTACTTTTGGTGGAGTGGTATGAAGCAGGATGTGGCCACTTACGTCTCCAAATGTCTTACCTGCCAGCATGTTAAGATCGAGCATCAGCGATCTGGCGGTCTCCTTCAACCGTTAGATATTCTAGAGTGTAAGTGGGACAAAATCACCATGGATTTTGTTACCGGTCTTCCGCCTACCAAAAGGAAGCACGATGCAATTTGGGTTATCGTTGATCGACTTACCAAATCAGCTCATTTCTTACCGATCCGCAAGGAAGATCCGGTAAGTAAACTCACAGATACGTATAGACGAGAGATCATGAGACTCCACGGTGCACCATCCAGCATCGTCTCAGACAGAGATCCTCGATTCACTTCGCGCTTTTGGAAAAGTCTGCAGAAAGCTTGAGGTACACAACTTAAGCTTAGCACGGCTTTTCATCCTCAAACGGACGGACAGTCGGAGCGAACCATTCAGACATTGGAAGATATGTTGAGGTCATGTGCGTTGGAATGGACGGGTGATTGGGACGAATACATCTGTTTGGTGGAGTTTGCATACAACAACAGCTGGCACGCAAGCATCAAGTGTGCTCCATTTGAGATGTTGTATGGCAGAAAGTGTCGCGCCCCAATCTGCTGGGATCAGGTTGGCGAGCGAACACTCGAAGGACCGGAAATCATAGAGATGACAAACGAGAAGATCGCAATAGCTAGACAGAAAATTCAGGAGGCACGATCACGTCAGAAGAGTTACGCCGATAAGCATCGTAGGGATTTACACTTTAACGTAGGAGATCACGTCTTCCTTAAGGTTTCGCCGGCACGTGGTGTTAGACGCTTCGGGATTAAAGGGAAGCTCAGTCCTTGTTTCATCGGACCGTTTGATATCATCGAACGAGTCGGTGAAGTATCCTATCGATTGGCGTTACCTCCGCAGCTTTCGCACGTGCACAATGTGTTTCACGTGTCCTTACTCAGAGGGTACCAATATCATCCCCTTCACATGGTTCAGTATCCACTGGAACAGATTCGTGAAGATCTCACTTTTATAGAAGAACCTGAACGAGTTCTTGACAGACAAGAACGAGTCATGAGAAAGAAGACGATTCCATTCGTCAAGATTCTATGGAGGGATCATACCGAGCGGGAAGCCACTTGGGAAACGGAGGAGTCTATCCGGGCTTCTTACCCTCATTTCGTATTTTGAATTCGGGTATGTTCTTCTTTTCCAGTTTACTTTATCTATAATTCGGGGACGAATTATTCTTTTTAGGGGGGAAGAGTTGTAAAACCCGCATACTTTTACCATGCATAGTACCTTAAGATCGTACGTACTAGTTAAAAACTTTCCTAATATAGCATGATTACGATTACGTGTTAGGAGTTTATGTATTACGTACGTGTTAGAACACGATAAGTATTTTATATGCACGATCACGTAATAATTATTTAGCAATAATTAATCACGAACATACGATCACGAAGTCACGAGCGTAATTAAAACACGAGCTATTATTAATTACGTATATATATTTAATACGAGCGTAGTTAAATATATAAGAGTATGGTATTTACGTAACGAGAACATTTAAAACACGAACATAATTAAACATAAACGTGTACTAAATAACAAGACACGAAACGAGGTACGGGAACCCCACGGGGGAGTCCCTACCCGCGGCCAAAACAAGGTAATGGGCCAAGCCCATTACCAATTTTACTAAGAGGGGGTTAAATAGATTTTTACTACTCAAAAATCACTTTTACAGAAGATTTCAAGAAAACCTAAAATCTCCTTTTCTCCTCTCTTTGTGCCGCCACCTTCAAATCACCAAACAAGGTGATTCTTGATCTCGTATCTTGAAGTTTTATTGTTTGTTCGTGTTTGTTCTTCACCCTCTTGATCCACGAATACGGTAAAACCTTTTTAACCTTTTCTTTTAATTAATCTTTTATTAATTATGAACACGTGATGTTTTTATTAAAAAACACATTAATTAAACATAGATCTAACATGTTTTGATCATTAATTAAATTAGAGGGTTGATTAAGGGGTGTTTGTTTTTGGGCCGCAAGGTGCAACCGACCCCAAGGGGGGGTTCGGTTTGTTTTAGCCGACCACCACCAAGACCTTTTTGGTCTTGGTTGGTGCGTGTGGGTCCCACGGCAGCAAGGGGGTACCCCGATTTGGTTCGGGGTACGGTGTTGTTTCATATCCGGTGCATGTTTTTAGGCTTAGATCCGGATCATGATTATGTTAGTTTGTTTATGTTATACACTTATGTTAAAAATTAAATTAATAAAAGATGAGATTAATTTAATAACATGACTTAGGTTAATTAATTATTAATAATCATGAAATTATTTTAACCTAAGTATTTATATTATTAAGACTTATAATTAATTAATTATTTTAAAAATTATGGATATAATTAATTAATTAACATGACTTAGGTTATATTATTAATATTTAATAATACATATTTTAACCTAAGTATTTAATATATTTAATTAAAACATGTCATACTTTAATTAAATATTATAACCTATAGTTTAATTAAATTACATGAAATAATTATTAAACTATACAATATATCATATGACTTAGAAAATAATCATGAAAACACTTGGGCTTATTTACTTAGCTTATTTAACCAGCTTATTTCTAATTATGGAAACTTTCTATTTTTAGAAACTTAATTAAATAAGGCAGCTATTTTATTTATGGGAACCAGCTATTTTTAGAAACTTATTTATTTAAGGCAGCTAATCTATTTATGGAAACTTATTTAATTAAGGCAGCTAATCTATTTATGGAAACTTTCTATTTTTAGAAACTTACCTATTTTAAGCAGTAAATCTATTTTTAGAAACTTTCTATTTTTGGAAACTTTCTATTTTTGGAAACTTTCTATTTTAGGAAACCTGCTATTTTTGGAAAGTTACTTATTATTACAGAGTAAGTATAATAACACATGAAATATCAGAAATACTTAATCAGAATGAACAGAATATAAGATTTAATACAGTTTAAGGCTTTAACCAGTAAAACATAGTAAGAACACATAAAATAAGCTAAGACATGACATAAAACCAGCTATGTATTTAGTAAGCAGATACTTATTTCATGTACGTATTTATGTAGCGTTAGTAATTCAGAAGTAGGATTCTCGCAGTTCATCGTTCTCGTTCACTGGACATAAGGTACGGATTCCCGTCCTTTCAGTATGGACATTCTTTCCTTATTAGGATTCCCCGTATGCAGCCAACTATTTTCCCGTAGTGTAAGTATGAGTTTGATTGCTTATGTTTAAATATGATTACCTATAGCCATATACATGCATGACCAGTTTCACCTAGTTATGGAGGTACCATAACCATAACATTAGAGGCACTGATGTTATGACTTCACCACGGCGGAGTGATTGCTCGTGGCGTCCCTTCAGCTTTTGGCCATTTATTTATATTTATCATGTGGGGCGTATGGGTGCATCCTAGTTACACGTTTTTATTCAGGATTACATGGTGAATGTGGTGTGTGCCTTGCATCCTTCACAAGGAGCTGATCCCTCCTACCCAAAAACCAGTATATTAAATTAGAGGCAGCCCCTCTAATTTGTATGATGAGGTCACCCCTCCAATTATTCATGCACGGTGGATATTCATGACCTATATTGGCTAATGGTAAAATATGACAAACAGTTTTTATAAGATAAACATAAGAATTTCAAACTATAAAACCAGTTTTATTAAGACTTAACCAGGTTACTCGGGACTTAGTTTTCTTCCGTTGTTATTATGTTATATGCTTATCCTATTCATGCTTTAGTGTACATCCGTGCACTGAGCGTTTTGCTCAGCCGTTTTCCTTTTCTATGTTCCCAAAACGGCAGGTACTCAGGGATGCTCGTAGACACTAAGAGTACGTGCGTATGGACTGGAAGCTGTCTAGCCTTCTTTACATTATGCATTTCTTTTCTTTATGATACTTATGCTTTATACATTGTTTCGTCCTTTTCCTTTACTATACTATGTTTGTGTGTGATGAGCTTACTTTTGGACTACCGATGTTTGATTCCGGTATTTTCCTTTTTATATGGTCAAGTAATGTTTAGATATTTTACCTTGTATGCTTTGATGACACGCCATAATTACTGTGATATTTCCATTTCCAAAATGGGGTGTTACATTGTTGCTTCTTGTAAATTGCTGCTTGCCAACATATGAATATAATTGTGTTTCGAATAATACCAGATCTAGGGTTCTTGAAACCCTAAAAACAATAAACATAGCAGCCACAATCCTTCTTCTTTTCTATCAATGAATCGATTTAGGGTTTGTTCAAAACCCTATTTCTTGCTGCTTTTAACAATTCAACATGTTGCAAACATTCTCCTTCTCTGTGGTAGAAACGATCTAGGGTTTTTAGAAACCCTAAATCATTATTGTATGCGAAAACAGAAAAGTGGAATTCACCTCTGCAGCCAACTTTGACGCCTAATAACTTTTGATTGAGGGCTAATCTGAACAATCCTCCGGTGGATGTTTAGATATATGTATGTAGAAAACACATAAAAAATTTCGTGACGATCCAACGGTCCAATCAAAAGTTATGACCTTCTGAATACTGCTGCGTACACAAAAACGTCTAGAAAAACCCTAGACGGATTTTTCTTCTTTTCACCATACACGAACACCTTGTAAGTCCTAGCATCACGAGCCACGAGGCTCTGATACCAATTGTAGAAACCTTGGTTTCCGGATCTTTAAGCTACTAGGAATGCATCATGTTCATATGATTAAATAATCAAAGCAGAATTAGAACACGACACATTAACAAGGTGTTTGGACACATAGAACATGAATTAAAACAAACGGATTGCTAATTATATTAATAATCAACAATCACTAGACGTGTATACATTGAATCCCACGTCTAGTCGACACACGCTTTAGGTTTACATTGTGAATGAACTTATGAATAAAACCTAATATCCTTGGTTCCTTTTATAGTGTAAGGATTAGGGTTTTACAAGAGATAAGAATAAATAAACATGTAAATCTTCTATTTAAATAAACTTATACAGAATATATCCTGCATGTTTATCTAAATAGAAGCTTCCATAGGCTTCTTGTCTACGTTTCTGTCAATGCTTGGATTGCATGTGACAATGCTTAGATTGCACATGACAACACTTGAGCCATCAACCTCCTATTTGCTCTTGTCAACGCTTGGATTGCTCTTGACAACGCTTTGACAAATGTCTTCATGTTTTTTTCGTTTTTGAGTTTCTGCCACATCAACTTTTTGACCCAACAACTACAACTCGAGCATCATTAGTAGGCAAGGCTTTGGCCTCAACCCTCTTTGAAACATAGTCGACGGCTACGAGTATGTATTTATTTCCCTTAGATGATGGAAAAGGTCCCATGAAATCTATTCCCCATACATCAAAAATCTCACATTCTTGTATGAAGTTTTGTGGCATCTCATCTCGTTGATTTATTTTTCCTTGTCTTTGACATACATCACAAAATTTCACCATCTCTTGGGCATCTTTGTATATTGAAGGCCAATAGTAACCCGAATCAAAGACTTTCTTGGCGGTGTAGTTGGGCCCAAAATGACCACCCGTGGGTCCCTTATGACAAGCTTCTAAAATCTTAAATGCCTCGGGCCCATCTACACACTGTCTAATGATTTGTTCTGCACATTGCCTAAAGAGGTAAGGGTCATCCCAAAAGTAGTATTTCACTTCCTTAAGAAATTTCTTCTTTTGTTGTGAAGTGAGAGTCTCTATTAGCACATCCCCCACAAGATAGTTTGCTATATCCGCAAACCAAGGGATGGCATCCTCTTGTGAAGAGATAGACATGAGCTCCTCTAATGGAAAAGATTCATTAATTTCCTTATGAGGCAATTCACCTTTAAAAGGATGCTCAAGTCTACTCAAGTGATCCGCCGCTAAATTCTCGGCTCCTTTCGTATCACGAATCTCAATGGAAAACTCTTGTAGCAACAAAACCCATCTCAAAAGTCTAAGCTTAGCATCTTTCTTTGTCATAAGGTACTTGAGAGCGGAATGATCTGTATACACTATGGTCTTGGAGAGCACAAGATAGGGTCTAAATTTCTCAAAGGCATAGACTATAGCAAGCAACTCTTTTTCCGTGGTGGTATAATGAAGTTGAGCACCCATCATGGTTTTACTAGCATAGTGTATAGGTTGAAAATGCTTATTCACTCTTTGTCCTAAAACGGGCCCCACGGCATAATCACTAGCGTCACACATGAGCTCAAAAGGCAAATCCCAATTTGGAGAAACCAAAACGAGAGCCTTAGTCAACTTTTCCTTAAGTATCTCAAAAGAGTCTAGACAGGTGAAAATGAAAGGAGCCTCTTTTTCCAAGAGGTGGGTCATCGGTCTTGCAATCTTAGAGAAATCTTGTATGAAACGTCTATTGAATCCCGCATGACCCAAAAAACTTCTAACTCCTTTCACCGTGGTAGTTGGGGGAAGCTTAGAAATAACATCAATTTTAGCACGATCCACTTCTAAACCCTTATTGGATATCTTATGTCCCAAGACTATCCCCTCTTTGACCATGAAATGGCACTTCTCCCAATTAAGAACAAGACGTGTTTCTTCACACCTCTTAAGCAAACGTTCCAAATGGGAGAGACTAGAGGTAAATGAATCTCCAAAAACCGAGAAATTATCCATGAAAACTTCCATAGTGTGCTCAGTCATGTCACGAAAGATTGCCATCATACACCTTTGGAATGTCCCAAGTGCATTACACAAGCCAAAAGGCATTCTCTTGTAAGCAAATGTACCATAGGGACAAGTGAATGTGGTCTTTTCTTGATCCTTTGGGTCAATGGGTATTTGGAAATAACCCGAGAATCCATCTAGAAAGCAATAGTACTCATTTCCTGCTAAGCGTTCAAGCATTTGGTCCATAAAAGGTAATGGGAAATAATCTTTCCTAGTAGCATCATTGAGCTTCCTATAATCGATACAAACTCTCTAACCCGTGACAAGTCTAGTAGGAATAAGCTCATTGTTCTCATTAGGCACTACGGTGATTCCACCCTTCTTAGGAACACAATGTACCGGGCTAACCCATGGAGAGTCGGAAATGGGGTAAATCATGCCCGCATCAAGGAGTTTGATAACTTCCTTTTTAATGACCTCATGGATTTTTGGGTTAACCCTTCTTTGGCTATGAATGGCGGGTTTGTAATCATCCTCCATAAGGATTTTGTGTGTACAAAATTTTGGATCAATCCCCCTTATGTCAGATATTTTCCATGCTATGGCTTTCTTATGTTTCTTAAGCACCTCTATGAGTTTTTCCTTCTCCTCATCTTTCAAGTCTTTTGCAATGATCACGGGTAATTGGTCTTTTCCCTCTAGGAAAGCATATTCAAGGTGTGATGGAAGATCCTTAAGTTCAAGGGAAGGTGGACTCTCTATGGAAGGTTTCACTATGGATGGATCATCTATGGTAACTTCTTGTCGAATAGGTAAAGGAATGGGATCCTCATTGAGCAACTTTTGGGTAGTGATAATGTCTTCTTCCCAATTAATGAGAGAATCATCATTACCAAGGAAGTTAGACTCAAATTCCTCCAAGAGGAAATCACTCTCTCCAAAAGGTGTTAATGAGGGAGCAATTGAGGCAACGGTCTCTAATGAGGCATGTCTTGATTATCATTATTACAAGCTTCATGAAAATGCTCATCACACACCTCATCAAGAACATCCACTATGTTAATTGTTTCACAACCTTGAGATTTCTTAGTGACTTTTCCTAGCTTAAACACCACTTTCTCATCCTCAACTCTCATAATCAGTTCTCCTTCCGCCACGTCTATAAGAGTACGACCCGTCCTCAAAAATGGTCTACCAACTATAAGAGGAACTCTCGGGTCCATATCATAATCAACCACTACAAAATCCGCGGGAAAAGGTAAACTTATCAACCACTACAAACACATCCTCCGTAATGCCTACCGGATAAGCTATGGTACGATTGGCTAACTCAAGGGTCATCCTAGTAGGAGTGAGCTCGGGAAGAGAGAGTTTTTGCCAAACCGATAAAGGCATGAGATTAATGCTTGCCCCTAGATCCGCTAGTGCCATGCGATTTTCCACCCTGGGAAAATTACAAGGGATCAAAAATCGCCCTGGATCTCCAAGTTTTGTAGGTAAGGTTTTGAGTAACACGGCGGAGCAATTCTCATTAAGTGATGTGTTAGGCAAATCCACCAATTTTTCCTTGTTGGAGAGGATATCTTTGAACATTTTATCAAACTTTAGCATATATGCAAGAGCTTCCGCAAAGGATATGTTTATGTTAAGTTGCTTGAACATCCTCAAAAAATTAGAGACTTGTATATCATCCTTGCTTTTCAATTTCTCCTTTCTCAATCTTGATGGATACGGTAAGCTTAGTTTTGGTGTAGGTTGAGTAGTTGTTGTGGTGGAAGGTTTCTCTTTGTTGGTTTCTTCATTGGTAGGTGTGGAAGGTAAAGGAGTAGTGGTTGTAGGATGAGAAGGTGTAAGTGTTGAAGTTGTAGAGCTTGAAGGTGGTGAGTTTGATGTTGAAGGCTTATCACAGGGTGGAACCATAGTAGGCTTAACCATAGAAGGTGTAGGAGGTGAAGGATCATTAGTTGTCTTCCACTTCTTGTTGTGATAGCATTGACATTATCCCTTGGATTTGTTTGTGTGTTTGAAGGTAAAGCCCATTGTGGTCTTTGATTAAGCATCATCAAAATCCTCTTGGTAGTCTCCTCATTCATAGTTCTCATTTGATCTTGAATTCTCTTTTCACTTTCACGAATTCTTCTTTCGTTTTCTTGGTTCCTTTTGAAGTAGCTCAAAGGTATCATTTTGCCCATATCCTTGATTTTGACCTTGATGGTATCCTTGATTTTGAAAGGGTGGAGGTGGTTGGTTAAATCCTTGATTGTTTATATGAAAGTTATTCCCTTGATGTTGAAAGTTGTTAGGTGCTCTATAGTTGTTTCCTTGGTAGTTTGGCCTAGGCCCTTGATTTCTTTGTAGCAATTGAGGGGGATTGGGTTGATTTTGGGTGGGTGGATGGGGTGGAAAGCCAGGTGGAGCAAGGTAGTTATTTGACTTGTAAGAGAGATTGTTTTGATTGATGTTAGGTTTGAAGTGCTCTCTATGTTCTTCTTGATAAGCATAACACTCAACTTGGTAATTTTGAACCTTGTCACATTGTAGGTAAGAATGAGAACCTCCACAAGTCTCACATGAAATAGCAATGGCATTCACATCATTAGAAAATTTGTTTAAGGAAAGGCTCTTAAGGGTTTGGACTATGTCTTGATTTGTCTTAAGATTAATCTCTTGATTTCTTTCCATTATTTTAAGTATCTATTGGTGACTCTTGAATATTTTGTTATCAAAGGGTGTTTGAGAACTATCTTGCACAACATGAACCCTTGCATCAAACTGGTTATTTGTTTGCACCATGGATTTAGTCTCAATAATGTCCCATGCCTCTTGAATGGATTTGGAAAGAATGTTGCCACCCACGGAGGAGTTGAGGGAATCTTGATGATGTGGTCTTAATCCATTGTAGAAAGTATTGATTTGGTAAACTTCATTGAATCCATGATTGGGGCATTTTCTCAATAACTCCTTGTACTCTTCCCAAGCATCACTAAAGGTTTGGCTAGGTTTTTGTTGAAATCCAATAATTAGGTTTCTCAAAGCCGTGGTCTTAGATGGAGGAAAGAACTTGTTCAAAAACTTCTTAGTAAAGTCATCCCAAGTGGTAATGCTCTTAGGCGGTTGCTTATCAAGCCAATACTTAGCATTACCCTCTAATTAGAATGGAACTAGGATCAACCTAATGGCATCATGGGAAACTCCATTGTACTTAAGGGTATTGCAAAGAGATAGAAACTTCTTGATATGATCGTGTGGATCATCACTAGGTCTCCCAAAAAATGGTGTGTTTGAAACCAAGGTAATCATGGATGTTTTAAGCTCAAAGGTGTTTGCCGGTATCTCGGGTATAAAAATAGCATCAGCATATCTTTGCACATTGGATTGAAGGTGATCCATCAAAGGTCGATTGTCAACGGCGGCCATGGCTTCTTGTGTGTTGATCAAAGCACGATTCTCGGGATCAGCTTGATGGACGGTGTTGTTTTTACTCTTTCTCTTTTTCTTCCTTTTCGGAGGAAGGGGTTGTACACCAAAAGGTATTTGTGAACGCCCGCGGGTGAGCATGCAACTCAAATCAAGAAGTGAGAGAGAAGCTCTCGTTCGACTTTGGAAAAGAATGGATTATGCTTCCCGAGGTTCAATAAGTAATATCCACAAGAAAGTATAGTATATGTAAGTAATACTTGGGTGAAAGACCCCCAATCAAGCTTTCCTTCTTAGAATACGCACTAGTGAACGGGGGGTTAGGTGGCGCGAAGCACTTAAGTACCTATTAACCCTTAGACGGCATTTTATAGCACGTCACCTTTCTATTCACTTTGTAGTTTGTATTCTTCGAATTCTTGCCTATTGGAAGTATTTATCTATTCTTGCTTTAATTAAATTTGATCGATACACGTGTCAAGGACCGGAACGCTCCCGAACACGGTGTATTGCAAAAGCAATACTTATGGAAGTATGTGTATTGAGTGTTCCTATACGTATATGTATCTACATATAATAATATATCAAAAATATTTTTGTATTTATTGTGTTTTTAAAGAAAATACTATATGTACGTAAAAACCGATGAAAACCAATAATATATATTTTTGGGTGCAATCTCTTAGGAAAAAGATTGCTTTTTGAATTTTTTTTATTTTTTTTTGGTTCAATTCTTTAGGAAAAGAATTGATTTTGTTATTTTTTAAGTTTTATATTTTTTTATTTTTTATTTTTTATTTTTCTTTTGGATTTATGATACGTAAAAATAACGTCCACTCCGGGAACGGATCCCAAAACCCAATCGAAACCGTCAATCAATAGTTTCTCGTAATGTATGAACCGGCAGCGGCGCCATTTGATATCTTGTATTTGCAAGTTCGTTTATTCTCGACTCAAGACAAATTGAAAGGCCTACTAATTTCGAGCTTTAAATTGTTTTTTGTTGTAAAAGGTTATTTGGATTCTATGTCTAATTCAATCAATACACGTAGAAAAATGAAAATATTAAAGCTACGTATCCGTAAAACAAAGTGAAAGTACCAATTAATATTCACAAAGTACAAGTTTCTATTGCATAAAAAATAAAATGCTTGAAATGTAAACTAAATGAAAGCATAGGGACTACAAATGCAAAATCAGAAACTATAGGGACCAAATATGTAAATTGTAACAACTATTCAAACAAACTTAACAACTTTGAAAACTGACTAACTAATTTTGCAACAAATGAAATTTCAGGGACCTAATATTGCAAACCCTAGAAAATTGGAAGGTTAGAGCTGATTACAAACTCTAGTAAAAACCAAGGACTATTTATGCAATTAAAATGAAAGTTTTCACAAAAACAGGCTAGCTAGTAACAATAAGCTCGAATGAGCTTAATACTCAACCAAAATGACTCTAATCTTTTGCAAACTGCTTAAAACTCAAAATAAGCTACGCTGGTAAAAGAATTTTGCTTAAAAGCTTTTAAATCTCTTGATAGCTTATTTCAATAAGCCAACAATAAGCTCAAATGAAATCTAGACATCCACTATTCGATTTTCTTATCAAATCTGATTAATCAAGATCCAAGAAGCTTAAAATGTCCTTTGGTTTTGAAAATGGTCAACAGAATAAGCTAGAATCTTTAATAAGCCAAAAACAGCTTATTTGACCAAAAACTCAAAAAGCTGAAATTTTCAGAATTTACTTAGGACAAGTTTGCAAGTTGATTTGTGAAAGAAAATGGGGAGATTTATGAAGTAGATTTAGAGTATAAGAAAATGAGTAAGAACTTCATCACAGGGAATGTAGTTTGCTAATAAGCTGACTAAAAAGCTAAGAACTCACTCAATACTTGATACTGTATAATTTCCAATTAAACACTGAAAGTATGAATGTTAAGCTACAATTGAGAACAGATTTCAACCAAAATTATCCAGTAACAAAGAAATGCCATGGATTCTAAGATGACAAGTTTAACTAATGAACTTTATCAAAAGACTTGACCCAAAGTTTTTCAAGGCCAATTGCCTTTTTGACTTTACTTTTGACTACAAAGTTGAACCAAAATGCTTACACTTTTAGACTAAATGTAAATGAACACTTTACAACAAGATTCTCAAACTGACTTTCCAAAAATCATCCAAAACCAAACACCACTTTAAAATCTGCAAATGAACTTTTACAAAGACTATTTGAACACAAGTGAATGACTGATTTAACCACCTATCAAGACTTGTTTAAGTGATGAATTGAAATGGTTTTAGACTAAAAACAAGCTAGTTAACAGGATGAATCACAAATTCAGTACTAAAAGGCAATTACTGATAAAAGACTAAATGTAATCAAGTAAAACCTAAGGAAAAGCTGTAAGACTACAATTACTCTATCAAACCAACACAACCAAGCTAAAAGCAAGCTAATCACACATTCAGTTCAACAAATAGAGATTATTCTAGGTATTGAGCATGCAGAGACATTTTAGGGGAACAAAAATAAGGAATTTAAAACTTTTTAGCTTGAAGTCACCACTGAAGGAGTAGAGAGGCGCTGAGCCTTCTAAGTAACACTAAACCACCATCTATCAACCACCAGTTACCATCATATCATCACCAAAACCTGCTACAATCATCACCCTGCTACAAATGCTTCAAATGACTGGAAATGAACTACAAATGGAATTATGAACAGCTACAAGTCTTCACAGCATCAAACAACTTCCATTGATCATAGAAGATCAATAGAAACAACACAGTATCACAGGATCAAGCAATGAAGGTAGGAGAATGAGAATTGAGTAAAACTGAATTTTGAATTTTATTTATGGATGGAAAATTGGTTACAAGCTGTTATTAACTAACTAACTGACTCTTAGGTGGTTGTCAATCACCTAAGAGTAATTACTAACTGAATTGAATGACTGGGAATGAAAGAGAAAAGTAAAGTGTGTGTTTTTCACACCTACAAGCTACAAGTATAAATGAGTTATCCATGTCCTATTTATAGAGTAAGGATGAAGGTTTGTTGGGGATGATGACGTGTTGTAGCCAATCATTGAGCTCCACGTGTCTTCAATCTCTTAATTGCATAATTCAGCTCAAGAACACATTTGGGGGTTTTTGATTCAATTAATTTCAGCTTAATTGGATGTAATGAGTGAATTCGTCTCTTAAAATGAAGCAGATTTCATGTTTATAACTTTGCATGAAATTCATTGTAGCAGATTCACGATCCTGGGCTCGTTCTTGTTTGAAGTTGACACGTGTTGTTGTTTTATTGGATGAAGGATGAGTTGCGGATCACTATCCAAAAATGGATAAAGTATTATTGCATGGCTTCATTTCATTGGTGGAAATTTGTTAAGTGCGCTTCAATGTTGAACATTTGGTAATTAAAGCTGGCGGCGTTAGTGGGGTGACTTGGTGATCCGTGTCACTCCTTTCCTTTGTTCTCATTGGCTCTCACATGTAAACCCGGATTAAGCACCAAACTTGTATGAAAATTGACAATTTCAGCCCCTTGACTTGGCAGAATCATCATTTAAGCTCCAATCTTTATTTCTTTGGCATTTTTTACCCTTTAAACTTCAAACTTGTTCATAAAGCATCCTTTGACTTGTTGACTTGAATGTTGACCATTTTTTACTTTGATCTTGACTTTTCCAAAATTTGCACTTTAGTCCTTCATCTTTTGAATGTTATCAAGATAGGTCCTTTGTCTTCTCATGGCTTGTCATTATTGATCCTTCTCTTGCCTTTTCTCATCTTTTGGCTTGATTTCACTTGTTTGCTTCAAATTTGTATCCTTGTTACCTAAACAAGCACAAACACAAAACATACCACATAATACTGTTGTATTGTATAAAAGTTAGGTATTTGCTATGTGTTTTAGAGTGATTTGTTGACTTATTGATATGAGATTTCACTCATATCACCCTTCCTCCCAAAAGGAAGAAAAATAACAAGAACAACACCTCCCATCAATCCGATCCCAAGCATCGTGCTTTCGACAATTCACAAGGAGTCATGGCCGCCGTTGACAATCGACCATTGATTGAAATCTCCAATCAAATGTGGAGGGGAATGCGGATGCTATAGTTATTCCCGAGATACCCGCTAACACTTTTGAGCTTAAGACATGCATGATTACTATGGTTTCTTCTATCCCCTTCCTAGGGAGACCTATGGATGACCCCATGACCATATCAAGAGATTCATGTCACTTTGTAATACACTTAAGTATAACGGGGTCCCTCATGATGCAATTAAGATGATCTTACTCCCATTCTCTTTAGAGGGAAATGCTAGAAATTAGCTAGATAAGCAACCTTCTAGGAGCATTTTCACTTGGGATGATTTGAAGAAGAAATTTGTGAATAAGTTCTTTCCTCCTTCACGAACCACCGCCTTGAGAAACCAAATCATAGGTTTTCAACAAAAGCAAGACCAAAACTTTAGTGAGGCTTGGGAAGAGTTCAAAGAGTTGTTGAGAAAGTGCCTAAACCATGGTTTTAACCAAGTTCACCAAATTAACACCTTCTACAATGCTTTGAGACCTCACCATCAAGATTCCCTTAACTCGGCCGCGGGTGGGAACATCCTTTCAAAATCCACACAAGATGCATGGGATATCATTAAAACAAAATCTATGGTTCAAACTAATAATCAAAGAGATGAGGTGGTCCATGTTGTTCAAGAGAGTGCTCATACATCAATTGATAATCAACTCCTCAAGAATCGATGAATTAATTCAAGAACTTAACAAGACTCAAAAGATGAATCAAGAGATGTTTCAAGCATTTATGAAGGTTTCCTTGAAGAATTCTTTTACCAACGATGTCAATGTCATTACCCTATCTTGTGAGACATGTGGAGGACCTCACTCATACTTGCAATGTGATCAAGTTCAAAACTTTCAAGGAGAATACTATGCTTATCAAGATGAGGGAAGAGAACACTTTAAACCCAACATTAACCCTAATCACCAATCTTACAAGTCCAACAATTACCTTGCTCCACCTGGTTTCCCTCCCCATCAACCCACCCAAAACCAAACCAACACTCCACACATGCTTAATAGAAATCAAGGGCCAAGGGGAAATTATCAAGGGAACAATAACAACAGAGGGCCTAATAACTTTCAAAATCAAGGAAACAACTTTCATGGAAATAACCAAGGGTTTCACCAACCACCTCCACCTCAATATCTAAACCAAGGTTTTCATCAAGGAAATATGCAACCTTTTCCCATGGAATTGATTCTTCAAAAGTTTACTACTTATGAGAGACAACTGAAGGAGAATCAAGAAGGAAACAACAAGAAATTTTCTCTCTTACACACACAAATCTTGCAAACACAAAGACCACAAGGTGCTTTACCCTCCAACACTCAAACCAATCCAAGGGCAAATGTAAATGCAATTACTACACGGAGTGGGAAAAAACCATTGACCTTCAATTCCTCCTATACCTCCTTTGGTCACTCCTACCACGGTTCCTCCTAGTGAAAAACCTACACCTTCAAAGCCTTTACCTTCTAGTTCTACATCTTCTACTTCTACACCTAATAATCATTCACCTTCTACACCTACCATTGACGAAACCCAAAAAAAGAGTCCTTCAACAACCTCTACTCAACCTTTACCCAAACTAAATCTACCATATCCTTCTAGGGTGAGGAAAGAGAAGCTTAAGAACAAAGATGACATTCAAGTGTCCAACTTCTTGAGGATGTTTAAGCAATTGAATATCAACGTATCTTTTGCGGAGGCTTTAGCTAATATGCTAAGTTTGCCAAGATGTTTAAGGACCTTCTTTTGAACAAAGAGAAATTGGTTGATGTGTCTAATGCTTCATTGAACGAAAATTATTCCACGGTGTTGTTAAAGAAGTTGCCTACTAAAGTTGGTGATCAGGGTCGGTTCTTGATTCTTTGTAATTTCCCGGGGGTAGAGAATTGCATGGCACTTGCAGACCTTGGTGCAAGCATAAATTTGATGCCTTTATTGGTTTGGAAATGACTCTCCCTTCCCGATCTCACACCTACAAAAATGACACTTGAATTAGCTAATCGAACAATTGCTTATCGGTGGGGATTGCGAAAGATGTTTTATAGGGGTTGATAGGTTTACATTCCCCACGGATTTCGTACTTGTTGATTATGACATGGATCCTAGAGTTCCTCTCATTGTAGGAAGGCCTTTCATAAGGACCGGTCGCACTCTTATTGATGTGGTGGAAGGTGAACTAATTATGAGGGTAGAGAATGAGAAAGTAGTGTTTAAGTTGGGGAAAGTAACTAAGAAATCTCAAAATTGTGAAACCGTTAACATTGTGGAAGTTCTTGATGAGGTTTGTAATGAACACTTTCACGAAGCTTGCAAGAGTAATAATGAGGATCTTCCCCATGTTGAGATCATAGCCTCCATTACTTCCTCATTGGATATTCATGAACCTCAAGAACTTAATTTTAGAGATTTTACTCCTCTTTTTGACACATCAATTGATAATCCACCTGTTTTTAACAACAATGAGGAATCAAATGCGGGTTCTAGTGATGATGAACCACCTCTTTTTGATACACCAATTTATGATGAATATAGTGATGATGAGTTCTCCATTTTTGAGCCTCCAATCTATGATGATCACTTTGAGGAGATACTTTTTGAGTCACGAATCTTTGACATACCAATCTATGATAAATATAGTGATGAGCAGTGTTCTATCATTGATGAGAGTGATGAGTTTCTTGAGGTTGATACACCTACTGAGTATATTTCTGGGTATTTTGATGAAGAGGGAGACATAATCTTTCTAGATGCTTTATTGCATGAAGATACTTTACCTTCTTTCCTTCCCACCTCAACCTTTCAAAGTGAAAAAGAAAAGCAAGACATTATGGTTTCTCCTAAGAGTTTGTTGACGCCTATTGTTCCACAACCTTGCTCTCAAGATGTGGCATATAAGGGGGAATCTTCTAAGGCTACCACCACTTGTTGTTTTCCCATCAAGGAAAGTATTTTTGATCCTGGTATAGAGATTGATGAGCCAACTCATTATCCACTTGATGCAATAAAAAGAAAACTTGTGGGAGATTTTAGAGTATCACCTCATCATCTTTTGGAAAGTTTATGGGCAAGACTCATGGATAAGAAAACCTCACCCACCTCACCATTGCTTGAGATGTTGACTCTTGGATTGTGCTACTCGTGGGGTAGCAATTATGTAGTTGATCCGAGTGGATATTTATGGGGTTTTGTATACTTGAGAGCTTGTTTTACCTTATCATGGAGAGTTTTTCCAAAAAGGGTATATCTTTTACTCTCCATGATAGGTTTTCCATGGACAATTTAAGTGTGGGATGAGTCGAGCTAGAGACTCCATAAATCAAGCTTGAATAACTAGGATTAGATCATTTAGCCTAGAGTGTGATAGGATTAATAAAAGGGTATATAGATGAGATGAAGTGTAGGGGGTGCCTCTCTTTTGTCTTCTTCGTGTTTGTAGGGTTGCTCTCTCTCATTGCATGCATTGGAGCTTATGGAGGAGGCCCTTGTATCGGGTTCACTTCGTTACTTTTGTGATTCAAATTTGACTCTTAATAATGTCTAAAATGAATTCACTTTAGTATACCTTTCCTTAGCTAGAGTTAGACAAAGTACGCAATGTCATAAGTGTAGGGGAGTGCACTCCAATACTCTTAAACATTGAGGACAATGTTTATCTTAAGTGTAGGGGGGTCTTCTATCGAAGTGACCTTACCTAGAACATTGTCATTGCCTTCATGATAACTTGGAAATTAATTTTTCTAACATTTTTCAAATTTTTGATCTACTTTGGCCACCAAAAATATGCATTCATAATTTTGCATTAATCATTTTTCATTTGCATAACACATTTGCATTGTATATATTTCTTCTTTCAATTTTCATCAAAAATATATAAAAAGGAAAAAATATAATAAAGGATATGGTTTAACAAGTTTAGAAGTCTTTGACATATTAGGCCCGGCATGAATATTTTGACTCAACCCGAGTTTGCTTATTCAAGCTTACTCTAGCTATTATCCTTAATCATGTAGACCTTTATTGGTTTATTAGGCTAAGCATCCACTAGTCTCATTATTTGAGATTTTAAACTGTGGAGAACGAGAGATGATAGAGTTTGAAGTAAGTGTTAAGGGCTAGATAAACCTTATATTAATTAATTGTGGCTTTTATTTCCCCTTTCGTAACGTTTACTTTCTTGTCAACGCATGTATATATGTTAATAAATAATCAAGAACGGTTTTAGTTGGTTTGTAGTCTCTTATGCATTTTTGACTAATCATTCGTGGTTGGTATAAGTACGTCTTAAGATTCTAAGTTAGAACGTTTTATGTGTACTAGACTTATGTCATGCTTAATACTTAGCGGGTGTTTTTCCTTTTATTCTTTTCATTTTATTTGTGAGGAATAAAGAAAAAAAGAGCGGCATAAAAAAATGAGTGGCTAGAAAGAATAAAAAAAAGAAAAAATAATAATTATACAAGACTCCCAAGAGGGGCAGTGAAGTGTTAATTATAGTAGCTATTAAATTCCAATATTACTCTCACAAGGGTTGTGGGGATTTAGTAGTTGCTCCAATCCAATATTAAGAGTTGCGGGGTTGAAGATCCAAGGTCTCAAAAAGGCGGCGGATATAAATTATTGCGTGAGTTTTATTTTCTTTCCTTAGCGAGTGAGTAGCTACGTATTAATGCATGAAATAAGGATCTTACACATAAGGCGAATGACTTATTATTTTGAGTCAGACTTATATCAATTGTGGGCGGTTATTCGAGTAGTGGATAAGATGATTACTTAGGATTAAAATCGTACTTCCTTATTTTTGGATTTTGCATTTCTTATATTTCACGCTTTAAATAATAACAAATTTGCCCAAAAGCAATTTGCTCAAATAATAACCAGTCTTAGAGGCATAATAAGTAGGGGTATAATAGTAACACAATTAATTTGTATGAATATGTCGATGCAATTTCACTTATGGATAACAATGATCTTATTTTTAAGCTTGGTATGGGGAAAGTGAAACTTGAGGATGATAAGTGTTCATGGTACCAGAGCCCTAATTAAAGTTCTTGATTTCTTTATGAGTTATTTCCATCAAAACCATTTCAAGAAAAATCAAAAATATATAAATAGAATTGTTTTCCTTGCATTGCATTGTAAAAAATCAAAATCATGCATCATCTAGTGTAGTGTAGTGTAGTGTAAAAGCATTTCATCATGGCCAAGGTGGATTAATTATGAGAAAAATGTAAATTGGTGCTTTGAAATGTGGCATTGCATTAGGTCATGGCAATGATCAAGTGTAGGGGATTTTATATGAGTGAAATCTCATATCAATTATATCATATTTAACCCTAAAACACAAAGTAAAATATCAGATTTTAATGTGTAAAAGCAATATTATGGGTATTCTTTGTTGCGTGTGCTTGTGTAGGTAAAAAGATACAAATTTGAGCAAACATGGAATTCAAATCATATTTGATGAAGAAAAGACAAAAGAAGGACAAAAGATGACAAGTCAAAATAAGTCAAAGGACCTTTCTTGACAACTTGTAAAGTTAAGGGACTAAAAGTGATAAGTTGGAAAAGTAAATAAGAAAGTCAAATTTGGTCAAAGTTCAAGTCAACAAGTCAAGGGTTCAATTCTGGTCAAGTATGAAGTCAAAGGGACTAAAATGACAAGATAATGAAGTTTGAAGTTCAAGTTATAAAGCTGATAACAAGAAGGACTTATATTGCCAAAAAAGGAATGAAGTTTCAGGCTTAATCCGTGTGCTTTGCCTCTTAGCCAATCACAAGCCAAGGAAAACATCACATGGATCGTTGACTGAGCAATAAATGAGGAGAGAAGTGGAATGTTTATTAATGCAACGAATCCTAACAGTGTAAACGCACTATCCACTTTTCATCCAATTATAGCAAACGTCCACTTCATACATATTACTGTTGTACTGAATAATGATCCGAGTGAAGATTAATGGACTTATCAAAGCATGACACGTGGCTTCTTCCAAACCCAGATCATAGAGCATGATTTATACACTCATGGAAAGTTGTCAACATGAAATATGCTCTAAATGATGAGACGAACTTAACCCAGCAACCTAATTAATCCGAAACTTACTCAATCAAAAAGGCCCAATTTGATCAAGAACACGAATTTGCAATAGAGAAGATGAAGCCACCTGGCAACTTGTGATTGGATGCAACACGTCACTACACCTCACCAGCACTTAATTTCACTCTATAAATAGACATTGTATCTATCATTTGTATCATGTAGCTTAGTGTGTAAAAAAACACACATTTCCTTTTTCTCTCGATTCCTTTTTCAGTTAGTAGCTCTAGTTTCTCAAAGTGCCTGACAAACACTTTGAGAGTTAGTTAGTTTGTTAGATCAGTTGTAACAACTTACTCCATTAATGAAATTCAGTTTTACCTCAATTCACCTCTCAATCTCAATTTACTTGCATACTTCTACTCCATTCTGTTACTACTTTGATTCTTTTGTTCTCATATGAACAAAGGAGTTAGTTGATTGTGTTGGAAGCTTTGTTAGAGAATTCAGAAGTAGCAGATCATGTTTTTAGCTCATCTATAGCTAGAATCTTTGATCAGACCTTGTAGCAGAGTAGTTTCGATGATGATGATGATGATTGATGTGGGTTGTAGCTGTGTAGAGTAGCTGTATTAGGTGTTGATAGGTGTAAAAGTGAGCTCAGCGTTCCACTTCTTCATCAAATGAGCCTTCAAGTGTTCTTATAAGCTTTCTTTACAAAATTCCACTAAAATCTTAGACTGCATGCTTATTTTTGTGTCTTAGTGTAAAAATACTTGATATTGCATGTTACGTGCTTATTTTCATGTCTTTGATATGATTGAGTGTTATTAGCTTAATCAGTTAGATTTGATAAGATTTCATAGCTTATATTTTGCTTAATTCTGTTAACTAGTGTTTGGATTAAGTCACATATCTTGAATTAGTGTTGGAAAGTTGCTAATAGAAGTTAGTTTCCACTTAGTAGCCGATAACAAGTAAATGTGTGGAGTTTTGGAGTCAAACTATAAAGTCAAAAGGCAATTAGTACTCTAAAAACTTCGGGTCAGATTACATAGCTAAAACATGTCTAATTCAATCCTTTGCCAAATCTTCATTACTAAGAGTTAGGAAGTGATTTCTGTTTCTGAGTGTAGCTTATCATCCAAGCTTTCTAGTGATATAGGGTAGAGTATACAGTTTTCACTAATAAGCTAGGAATCAGCCATAGTTTAAGCCCTTGAGCAAAGTTCAGTTTCTGGGATGATAGCTTATCAGATTTTCACTACAGGCTTATTCTCTTCATAAAAGTTGTTATTTTCTTCCACAAAACAGTTGCATAAGCTTAGAAATTAAGTTTGGAACTAGGTCAAACTTGGTCAAACTTGGTCAACGCCTGGTCAACATAAGCCCAATATAGCTTATTTGATTTTTTGGCTTATTCTTTGAAGCTTTTTGAGATTTTCTTGGATAGGTTTTCATTATTTGGTCTATTGATCATATTTTGAGCAAATCATCTATAGTGCTTTTCCTAATAAGTAGTTCTCTTAAAAAGTGCTTATTCATAAAGTGCTTATTGAGCTTTTAGACCATTTCAGCTAAAATCCTTTGAACTGGCTAGATACATTTGGATTAGAAGCTTTTTGAAACAAACCTCAGCTTATTTGGTGGCTTAATGCTCTTGTTCTAGCTTATCAAAGTCATAGTGCCCGTTTTGCTTAACTAGTTCTATTAATTGCACTTAGGTCACTTGTTTTTGGGAGTTGTTTAATATGTTGGAATTAGTTAAAATTTTGTTAGGTTTTGCTAATAGGTCCCTGGATTAGTTAAGCAGTTACATTTTCAGTTTGTTAAGTTTGTTACATTTTGGTTATAGTTTGTTATAATTTCATTTTCCGTCCTTTAACTTTCAGAATTTACATTTCCAGTCCCTTTACGTTTATAAACTTTACATTTTGAGCAATTTTACATCTTATGCATTGATTACTTGTACTTTTAGAATTATATGTGGTATGTGCACTTTGTTTTTAGCTTAGTACGGATACGTAGTGATACTATTTTTACTTTTTACGTGCTTTGTGAAAATTAGACCTAGATTACCAAATCCTTACAATCAAACACCAAAAAACAATTAGTAAACTTGATTTATTTCGATTGATCAATTTGTATTGAGTCGAGAATAACGAACTTAAAAAAGACAAATATTAGTTGGCAACCTTTTTCCTATTTGAGGGGTTACTTTTGTAACTCATCAAGTTCCTAACGTGTTTGCTATTGTTTCATTCTACAGGGACCAAAGGTGTCAACCCTACATTGTTGCTGGAGTATATATGCTTCATCATATCACACTCTAGGGTTTTACACATATCAGCCGTTATCTCACCCATGTTCTTGTTTTGAAACCTTCTTTAAGTTTTTCATGGCTTTTGAAGGTTTTTTAAGGTTTAGCAGCACCCCTGGTTCGTCATTATACACAAACATCATCATCTTTGTACCACCACCTAAACCACCCCCTTCAACCACCATCATCAGCACCACTCAACCCCTTCCTTCAACCATCGTCGATGCTTCCCCACAATCGGGGAAGTTCCTGCTCTGGGGGAGATATGGGTGGTAATAGTGTCGTGATGAAGAACCATGGCCATGAGCGAAATTGCACTCAGAGCCATTGAGACACCACCCCTTACCCATGAAGTAGCTACACAACTTCGTTTTCCTATCCCTGTTGTGGCAAAGCAGTGAAAGGTTGGGGTTGATGGTGGTGAAAGTGGCTGACGGCCATGTTGGTTGAAGGTGGTGTTGTTGTTGTTGAAGGTGGTGTTGTTTGTGGGGGAAAAATAGTAGCGAGGTGATGGGGAAAAGAAGCAGGAGTGATGATGGGGGTTTGATGGTTGTCGTGAAAGTGGCCGACGGCGGCAGATGATGGTGAGACATGTGATGATCTCTACATCACCTCTGTCCCTACGGGGACCCTATTAGGAAAGGGGTTTATGAGTCTATAGTTATTTTGTACATTTTGATTAAGTAAGCTATGTAAAAAATGTGTAAAAAAGTCAATTTTAATGAAATGAGAACCTCCTTACCTTTTGAGAACAAGCCCTCTTTCGCCGCCAAAATGTAGATTATGTAGATTTACTTCACGTCCTAGCTCGAATTTTACACAGATATAAAGTTGAAACGAGCTGAGCTTAAGCTTGAACTTTTATACACCGCCGAGCTTGAGCTTTGCCGAACCCAAGCTTGGGTCAGCTCGTTTTGCACCCAATACTAAATAATGACCTTACTAACCATTTACGCCTTTACGGACTCAAATATCATTAGAGTCCCTTTCATCACCTTTTTGTTTAGCAGCTGCCTCTAGTATAATTCACGAAGAGCGCAAATTTCTGCATACATCACCTTTACCCCTTTATAGCCAAGGATCTTAGTTGGTAGTAGCTCATATTCATTTAGTCAACAAAACAAACATGATTGAATATAGCAACTACTTATGTTTTTAATCATTTGGTAAAAGGTTTCAAACACCAGTTATCTAGTAACCAAAACAAAAACATTTTAAACATGAATATGTTCCATTTCAAGTTCATGTTGGTTCTCCTTTTTTTCACTATCAAATATCAGGCTAACACATCTTTTGTTATTCCGACTGGAGCTGACACCTATTACTCTATAGCGAATTACACCCACCAAGGTCTAACCACTTGTAGTTCGCTCCTAAGAAGCAAGCAATGTTTATGACCCATTAAACCTGCACCCTGGCCAGAAACTCCAGGTGCCACTTAGATGTGCGTGTCCTACGATAAGTCAAACGACTGAGGGAACCAAGTATCTATTAACATACTTGATTACTTGGAAAGACTTGATCAAAAAAATTAGTACAAGTTTTAAGGTAAAAAGTCAACATTTAGCTTTAGCAAACGGGTTTTCTTCTGTGGACGAGTATGATATTTATCCGTTTACAACTCTTCTTGTTCCTCTTTCTACTGAACCTTGGAAGTCTATGACAAGAACACTTGGGCAAAAGTTGTCTGTCCAAGAAATACATCATAGCCCGGACCATAAGGTGCTCGTCAACCAACATGGACTATATAAAAACATTGTTTTGACCCGGTACCCAACCAGCCCATTTTCCGCCCCTGTTAATATTCTTAAGGATTTCTATGGAATGAATGGACTTTTTCTTTCTGAATTGGAGGCATATTAATAAATAAGGAAAGTCATTTATAATAATATGTTGTTTTCTGCTAACTTGCTAAGCAGCTACGTTAGTGATAGCGGTAAGTAGTCTTGATGTGAACATGCTACTAACATGACATATTACTAACTTAGTAAACGACAAACACAAAAGACAACTAAATAAGACTTCCAACTTGCAACAAACTTGATGTTGATATCTAGACTTCGTTACCCTCCCTAGCCCCCAAAAAGTACAGAAAAGTACTTCAAATACCCAAAGTGAGGTATTATTACATTAGAAATTTGAAATGATTAAACAAAGCAGGTGTTTACATAAAATACAGACACTTTGTAAGCCATGTAACACAGTTAAAAGTGCAAAGAGTGTCACTTGACAGTTTGACATTAGGTGTAACAAACTTTTGATTTTTATGCTTTTTAAGCTTAAACAAACTAACTAACTTTTAAGCATCAACGAATTGACTATATAAAAATCAGGCTTCAGTTTTGCCCTGGCAGCAAATGCCAGTTACATTCGATATTAGGGACAAATTTAGACAAGTTGAGATTTGAACATTTTATTAAGCTACAAAACCAATCAATAATAGACTGAATTCAGTTCCAGCTGATGATTTGAACTTGCTGATGATTTTATTAATAATGAAGAAAAACAGAAAACAAAGAACAATAAACCCTAATCTAAAGTTGTTCCAAGTCCGAAGACAGGTCCTATTCCCTCCTCCTAAACTGATAGACTCCTAACCCTATATAAAGACTCAATAATCTTGTTCAGCAAGATAACTTAAACAAAGAAAGCACTTAATAACTAGAAAGTAAATAAATAAATAAAACTAAATATTCCAGCAGATTTTAAATTTATCTCTTAGACCCCTGAGTTCGTATCATTACTCCGGCCCCCAAAAACACCTTGTCCTCAAGGTGTTGCTCCAAAATCTTGCCTCACGTGATTCCGGGATCCCATGTTCTTCGTTGTATCCCCGTTGCGTGCTTCAAGAGCAAGCAGTAGTCTTGATATATTCTTTTGAGCTCTCTTACGCAAACTTGTAATTGTTCATGTGAATCCAATCTTTCAGATCCATTACCAAGCGATGTAAATAGCTCTCTAGGTTTTCTAGTTTGGACACATGCAACCACAAACTTTTTCCAAAACAACCTTGCCTTCACCTTCCTGTTAGGACTTCGTTGATTTAGTTGGACCTTCATTGAATTCATTGAATGAACTTGTCCTTCATGGATTATCTCTTCCTTTACTGCTGCTTTTAATGATCTGTAAAACTTCTCAGTTGCCACTGAGATATCTTGGCGCGCCTGTCTAAATTCCTCCTTCATCTTTGACTGGAACAGAGCTAACCTTTCGTCTAATTTAGAAAATCTTTCCTTCCAATCAGAGTGAAACTGTTCCAGCATCTCTGCAACTTCAATTAGCCGGTCTTCACAGATCATCTTGAGAATTTTAAGGTTACTGTCTTGTGAACAGTAGCTTTCTGACCGATGAACAGTAGCCGATGAATAGTAACATATTCGTGAACAGTAAACCGTGAACAGTACGTGAAAAGAATGTTTTGGCCCAGATCTTGCTCTGATACCAATTTGATACGAACTTGCTGATGATTTTATTAATAATGAAGAAAAACAGAAAACAAAGAACAATAAACCCTAATCTAAAGTTGTTCCAAGTCCGAAGACCGGTCCTATTCCCTCCTCCTAAACTGATAGACTCCTAACCCTATATAAAGACTCAATAATCTTGTTCAACAACATAACTTAAACAAGGAAAGCACTAAATAACTAGAAAGTAAATAAATAAATAAAACTAAATATTCCAGATTTTAAATTTATCTCTTAGACCCCTGAGTTCGTATCAAAAAGCATGTGGAAAAATTTCCATTCGGAAAATATACTGTAAGCTAAGATATATTCCCCAAAACAAACTGGTTATCCTGAAGAATCCATGTTTTATATGTGTGATAAATTACCGAATACAAAAAAAATAAGTTTCACACTGAGTGCTGAGATTTTCAGGTACTTACCCTAATGGCCGTTCTAAGCATACACAAGAGCAGGAGCTATCTTGGCTACCACCTCTATGACGCGGGATTTTCATCACTCTTGAGCTGTCATTATGGAGGAAAGCAAAATAGAAGTCTCTTGATGACTGTATCTATGTACCTAAACATATGTAATATCAGATTCTGTAGTAGCTTTGAGTATAAAATTGGTAGTCATCTAAAAAAAGAACTCATAAGTATATGATTCTACCTTTCACCTTGTTATATCACCATTGTCTAAAGATTACATATATCAAAGATACTATGAAGAATGAACTCGCCATTTACTAATAATGATATCAATCATTGTGGCATAAAAGAGAAATATTATATTTGTACCACGAATAGAATTAGCAAGAACTCGTCCAGAAATAAAATTTCCATGTCAATCATGTGTATAAGGTCTTTAGTAGCCCTTATCAATAATCTACACGTGATACACACTCATAGAGCTGGAAAAAAAGAATTCTATCAAACACATAAATAACAGGATACACAAGCATGATAATTTGATTTTGATTGTTAAGTCAATGCCTCCAATGCTTTCTAAATCATAACAGTTAGTTACTTGAGATTTTTTACTCCAGTATCTAAACATGATCTCTTCGAGGTTCGCAAGGACCACTAGATTCACTATAGCATCACATACAAATTCTCTATATTGCTTGTAAAGATCAATACTTTTACACTTTCCAAGTTCTATTAATAGGAGATATATGGGGATAGTTATCCATTATTTAATAACAAATTCATAAACTTTTTTTGTGCATAGTCACGAGCTGCGAGAGTATGGACTTGGCCACCTCGACCTACATTTCATTAACGTAACACATGCTGGTATTTTGAATTCGTTGAAATAAAATATACTAACTAAACCCTTGTGGAGATGCTACGATTACTCTTCTATGGTTATAACCAGTGATCAACAAAATCAGATGGTGTTTCCAAGAAGTCGAATTCTTTCCAGATAATCCCACTTGTGTACAATCATACGAATGTTATTAGTCCCTTTTATTTTATTTACAACTAACCAGAGACTCAATTTTAAACTGTACATCAGTCAAGAGCTCTGTACGAATAGTCAGAAGGGCAGAAAAAAGTCAAAAACCTTGTAACCGCTTTCTCTTTACCGGGTACATAATTTTTATTAATGAATATAACCAATAAAATAAATAGAAAAAGTAGTGAATTATAGTAACCAATTTTCATTATGAGAAAGCAAAACAAAACTATGTTAAAATAAATTACTTCTTCGCCCATCTCTTATAAGCTCAACACAACATGTTCTAATATTTCACCAATCTTAAATTTCGAGGGCACAAAGATTTGGTTGGTTTAAGATGCAAAGTCCTCCCCTTTTACGGATACAATAATAAGTTACTCCCAAAACCAAAACCTACCCTCTTTAGCCTACACTCCCATCTTTTGTCATCATCAACTATGTCATACAAATATTTTTTGCTTATCTATATATAGTAGCCATTGTTAACACTTAATATGGAGTTTAACACGGCAAAGACCATTATTGCATGCAATATTTTTATCATTCAGCAAACTTATCTAAATTTGAGCAAGATCATTTGTGTAATCCAAAACAAGTGATAAAGTACTTACTTATGCTGCTCAGAACATATAGAAGGAATTGAAAATGCCTGAAAACGTGCAATAGACCTCAACTGCAGTGATGAAAGAAAATTACCACTCAGATTCCTTCCAAACTAGTACGGTAAACAGCAGCCAGTAGGTCATCCACCATGATCTGCGACACTAACTATTGAATTTCCATTTCAGCCTGTTGCCAGCTGTCCTCGGTGGCATCACAAACTGATAATACTCCCTTCACAAGGATCTTTGTTATCATTAATAGATGGAAAACAACTAGAATAAACACTGTAAACTCTCTAAAAATCTGCAGCATTTGTACTATTTAATTTACCACGTAAGGTGACCATTGATTCATCATTTGTCAACTCGCTACTTTCTTCCACAGCTGCAGCCTCCCTCAACTTTCCTTCATTCCAAAGACTCTTCACAAGCAAACACTTTGTAGAAGCATCAGGGCTCAGATGATATGTTTTCATATCTTCAAAGGCTCTAAGGGCCAGGGCAGCTCTGCTCGATTTGCAATAAGCGCATATGAGAACCTTATACATATAAGCATCTGGTTCTAACCACTCTGCTTAATTATTCCATATAGCCTCTGAACTGTTTTGATGTTCCCCTCTAGTGCAAAATGATGCATCAATCCCGAAAATGTTTGAATTTCTGGTAGTATTCCAGACAAAATCATCTCGTCTAGGGTATCCAATGCCTTAGAATCCATTTTGCACTTCGCTAATGTTTTCAAGAGAGATGTATACAGAGACAAAAGACAGTGTTTCGACAACTTACCACAAAGGGTTTTAACATTTTGGAAGACCTTAAGAGCAGCGTCACCGTTTTTCGAAACACCATAGTAATCAATAACAATTTTGACAGTAATGTATGACAATTAGATACCTTCACTTCTGATCGTGGATACAAGTTGCTCAACCAGATTAACACGTCCTTCGTGAGCTAATTTAGTAATCATCTTGGATACAGTTTGCACATCATGACTAAATCCCGGTTGATTTGCAACCCAACAGAAGAACTCCCATGCTGACTCCGCTGAACTAAAGCTTCGAATCATCTTTGAAACCAGGGGTGTTGTCCAAACAAATTTTGCATCCTCTAGTGTGGATACCTCTTCAGGCCTCCAAAAGCGGAGAGAACTAGCCAAGATAGTCGGATCAAACCACGGTTTTAGCTTAATCCCATTCACCTTGGCATCATAATGAGTGCATTCAAACCCTCCATCTCCATCATTGTCATCATCATCGTCATTGTAGTCATCAGATGCCAATTTCACATTTTCAATTCTCGAATCAGGCAACATTTCTTTAATCAGTTCTACAGTTTCTTCCACAAAGCCTGCATCATGCATTCTCTGTAGTGAAGAGAGCATCCCTCCGTTAGGAAAAATTCCATCCATTTGCATTTCACTAATCAATTTAGCCATATCAAACCGATCAGCACCACAGAATGTTTTACCCCATGGGTGGCAACATGCTGAAAACTTCCATTGTCGGATCTAAGTTTCCAGATCTCAGAAGATGCTCTACAATAACAGTATAAGTTCTAGAATTAGGAATCCCGCCTTCATCAATCATCCTACCGAAAGTATTAACAGCCTCATAATCCTTACCCGTTTGTGCACAAAGCCCCATGATGATATTATACGACTCAACGTTCGGACCTTTTCTTACCACTCTCCACTCATGCCACATACAAGAACAGAATCAAGGTCACCTGCAGCTGCATAAAGCTTCATCTGATCCAAAAAACTTACACGAGCAACATAGCCGTGACCAACAAGGACGTTGGTTCTTCAAAGGGTGGGGTAGTGTTATGATCCCACATCGGCCAAGTATGGGAATGGTTGATGGTTTATAATGTCTAGGTGTCCCCTCCTCAAACAAGCTAGCTTTTTGAGTGAGTTCTACACTTGGGACTTATGAACCGATTACGAGCCTACTATAGGATGGGTTCGTAATCGTATCAGATGTTTAAAAAGAATAGACGGTGATCCCCTGAATCATCAAGTAGGTGCAGTACTGGACTTAGTATTTCATGTTATAACCATTGCCTATACCAGTCAGTTTGTAGGTAATAGCCTTGTCCATCTTTTAATGATAAGGGATAATGGGGCAACCTTTCAGGTAACTAATAATCTAATAGGCTGCTATGCTCCTTTTGTTTCAATGTCAAAACCTACTGTCAAAGTTTTTCCTCCAACGGCTACATCATATGGTTAATGGGCTTAATTTTAGCTTAGTGTTATTTCTTATATTTTTTGCAGGGCACTCGATTTACATGTATAGCAAATGTCAAATATATTTATGAAACCAAAGTATGATTTTACAAATCTTGCGACAAGCAAGTGTCTCAAGAAAATTTATTGGAGGGGAATTGCATTAGTGTGTAAAGATCATCAGCCTGTGATAAAACCCACATACACATGACATACGTATGACTCTTAAATTGTAACTCATCAAGTTTGTAACGTGTTTGCTATTGTTTCATTCTACAGGGACTAAAGGTGTAAACCCTACATTGTTGCTGGAGTATATAAGCTTCATCATATCACACTCTGTTGGGTATGTTTGATACGTGAGCTTATCAGAGCTTATTGTAGCATGAGCTTATTATTTTTCAAAAATAAGCTACTATTAAAAATAAGTCTCGTTTGGGTGATAGAGCTTGAGGAAGCTTGCTAAAAAAATAAGCTCCTAAATGGCATGCTAGTTAAAGTAGCATGTAAAAAAAGCTCAAGCCACATGCTCCAGCAATCCGCTCGCTCCTAAGGATGCCAAACATACCCTAAAGTCTCAACCGTTATCTCTCTCTCTCTTCCATCTCTTCTTGCTAATCATGTGTACAAGGTCTTTAGTAGCACTGATCAATAATCTACATGTGATGCACGCTCATAGAGCTGGAAAAAAATGTTTCCTATCAAACACATAAATAACAGAATACACGTAATGATCAAGATAATTTCTGATTTGCTTATTTTGAGATAGTAACCTTGAACCAGAAGCTCATTAGTTGATTGTTGCAATCTCTTAATTAGCTTATTTTGAAATAGTATCCTTGAACCACAAGCATGAGAACTTGATTTTGATTGTTAAGTCAACACCTCCAATGCTTTCTAAATCATAACAATAGTTAGTTACTTGAGATTTTTTACTCCAGTATCTAAACATGATCTCTTCAAGGCTCGCCAGGACCCCCTAGATTCTCTATAGCATCACTTACAAGTTCTCTATATCGCTTGTAAAGATCAATACTTTTACACTTTCCAAGTTCTATTAACAGGCTTGGAGTAACAGTCTCTATCACAATAGGAGATATATGGGGATAGTTCTCCATTATTCAATAACAAATTCATAAACTTTTTTCGTGCATTAAGAGCTGTGACAGTATGGAATTGGTCACCTCTACCTACATTCCATTAAACGTAACACATGCCGGTATTTTGAATTCGTTGAAATAAAATATACTAACTAAATCCTTGTTGAGATGCTACGATTACTCTTCTAAGATTATAACCAGTGATCAATAAAGTCAGACGGTGTTTCTACGAAGTCGAGTGCCTTCCAGATAATCCCACTTGGGTACTATCATACAAATGTTATTAGTCCCTTCTATTTTACTTACAACAAACCAGAAACTCAATTTTAAACTGTACATCAATCAAGGGCAGAAAAAAGTCAAAAACCTTGTAACCGCTTTCTCTTTGAAGGACCTTGGTCAAGAATGGGATCAACCAGGGGAAGTTTGGGGTCTGCTTGCTCGGTTTCAGGGCCTTGCTCACCTTCTGCGGTTGGGGGTGTATAACCTTCAGGAAACGGTGGTGGTTGGGGTGCAGGTGGAAGCTGCATATGAAGTTAGGGTTAATAATAAATTAATAAGAATCGCAAACATACAATATCGTTGACGCAGATAGCTTGTTCATTTTTAGCGATGAGAAACTAACAACAATTATATATTTGACAGCTACAAATGTTATGATTCGAAGACCTGATCAGTTTAAAAGGATATACTCCGTATTATGCAGGTAATAAAAGATATATGAAAGGCCTGTTTTACCTTGCGTTTTAATGAGGCAAGAATGTGGTCTACACGCTTAACTTCCTTAAAGTCGATAGCTTCCTTAACAGCCTTCGGTTCTAGGGATGTGTTCTCGTTCTCTGGGTCCACTACATCATACAACATTAATAAGAAAACCGTTATAGCGAGGTTACAATTTCGACCCATCTACTTAAGAATGTGTTAATCTGTGTGAAAATTTGTCTCAAATATATCAAATAAACATTTTTATCCACATGTTTAGAACATTATATTCACAGAAATAAACTACTATAAATATAGTTTCTGCAATCTTATTTGAGACAATAATCATTTATTAAAAAAAAGGACAAAAAATGGTTCACATAAACCCCGCCCAAAACAATATTATCCATTATGCCCCATTACCCAAACCGCTGACCAAGTTAATGTTGCAACCCATGAATCAGGCAAACATTAAAGCTGATAAAACGAAGCCTCATAGATGGATTGATGGAATGTAAAACTTACCATATCCAACCTTCTCTAACTTTGAAGCTGCAGTACTGAAAGCCTTTGATGTATGATACAAAGCACGTCCCTGTTGTATTCACAACCATATTAAAACAGAACAACAGACGGATCATCACTTTACATGACACAGCATATTACGATACTAAATAGTAAGTTTACTCAAGGATGCAGGGGTGTTTAATTTTTATCCAAATTCAGAATTTCCAAGCGACGATATATAAAAAGATATACAAAAGAGGGAACAATCACATACAACCCGAGCTGCAAAGACATTGCAGAGTTGTGGCGCTTGGTATATTGAACCATCAAGAACATAGTACGGTAGCATTGGAGTCACTCTCTCAGGAGAATCCCTCTTCTGCTTACGCATGACAAAGAGGTGTGGCTCCATAACTTCACTCACCATAAATTCTATTCCTGTCATTTTACTATACATAAATAGTCAATAATCTCATTTTACATTAGATCTTCTAAATCAGCAAACAAGACCGTCTTATACGTATTGTTTTCGTATTATTTTTGCTTAAAAAGACGTGAGTAAGACCTCACGAACAGTTATGTTCATATGCGTCCGGATATAACCTCTTTAATATATAAAAGGGTTTTTTGTTGGCGCAAGGGAGAGTTGTCAAGAAAAGTAGAATACCAAATTTGCCAATGTGGGACATCCACAACTTTCTCATCTATCTCAAGGTATTTTATGGTAATAACAACGGACAAAATTTGCTGCGCGAGAAAGTACGGGATGCCCTACATTGTCAAATTTGTTATTTTATGTCGCCTCTTTTTCCCAAATTTCCCTAGAACAAGTAACATATCTAATGACAGAAAACTAAGCTGAATGAAAAACTTACGAAAGATGAGAGATATCTAAAGGATGAATTGAGCGCATCCTGAGTTGTTCGTTGTTGCATGTGTAATCATAGAATGGAGAAAGTGCAAAGTAATCAAAGACAAGATTGCGGTCCAGAGGATACGTGTTTAACCACAGCTGATCCCTGAAGCATATTCCAGTCATGTCTGTCCCTGGTGGTGGCGGAGCTGCTGGAGCGTTTCCGTCATTAGGATTCCCTGCTCCTAAGTTTGGTGGCATCATGGGAGTGGCCGCCATTTTCCCCAAGGGTAGAGTTTATAGAGTTAGGGCCTACTGCAAGCAAATGATAGTTTTTTTTTTACTTGTTTCGCGTAATAACTATAAAAAATAACCCAAACCAAGGATAATAAAAAAGGGGAAATGATGCCTACTTTTAAAAGTAGGTAACTCCCTACTTTCCTTTGAAATTTAATGTAAATATCTAATACTTAAGGGTGTAAAATATGAACATTTTAAAATTTTTACAAAGAAAAGTAGGTAACTTTCCTACTTTTAAAAGTAGGAAACTTACATATGTGCCTCTGTGGTCATGGTTCTAAATGTGATACTTATAATCGTTTATTAATGAACATGTCAATTTGGGTTACAGTTTTCAATGGGTACCTAAATGCCTTAGCAGATTAGCTTAGAAGGAAATGGGTCAACAGTCACCTAACATGTACTTTTGTTACACGAAGCCTCTCATATCGTATTATACAAATTAGATTCTTACTGAAACAATACAGAATTTAGTAATTAGATTAGACACACCAACTAGTAACCAAGCCAAAAAAAGAAAATAAAATCAAACAGTAGTAATTCGGTTCGATCGAGGTGATTTTTCAGTTAATGAGTTTAAGGTATGCTTTTCAATGTTCAGCATCTTATTAAGTTATCATTGATTTGATTTTTTGATATATTTTTTGTTAATTTAGTCGTTGATTTGTGTTTTTGGTGGTTCGATTGAGAAATATCCGTACCGAATTATATTCCCTGTAATTTGAGTGTTTAACATTGAGCAATGCTTTGGAATTACTTCTTTAAATTCAACAATTTTTTGAATTTGAAAGGGGCCCCTAATTTAACCATTAAGTTGAAAAGGTATTCTTAGGGAAGTGACATAATCGTTTGTTTTCTCTTTTGTGTAGATAGATTCATATATGTTTGTAATGGTTTAAAAAAGTAAAAGCCAAGGCTGTTCGTTTGAGTGGTAAGGAAAAGTCGACCGGCAAGACTCAGTTTTACATTGTTAGGACAAAGTTAAAATTGAATGATACATTTTGCACGATTAAGTTGAATAACGATAAGAGCTTGACAAAGACATTATTTGGAGGGCCATGTCTTGATCCATTTTTGTATCATGTGATTTTATAGAGATAGAATAGCTTAGTCCTCGGATTATTTGCAACTAAAAACACATTGTTTAGAATTCCATTGCCATGCTCATTATGTCAGCAATTGGTTTGGCATAATGTTATATGTTCACATGCTAGATGTTTAAATAGAATAGACAGTGATCCCCTGAATCATCAAGTAGGTGCAGACACTAGACTTAGTATTTCATGTTATAACCATTGCTTATACCAGTCAGTTTGTAGGTAATAGCCTTCCTTGTCCATCTTTTAATGATCAGGGATAATGGGGTAACCTTTCAGGTAACTAATAATCTAATAGGCTGCTATGCTCTTTTTTTTCAATGTCAAAACCTACTGTCAAAGTTTTTCCTCCAACGGCTACATCATATGGTTAATGGGCTTAATTTTAGCTTAGTGCTATTTCTATTATTTCTTATATTTTGCAGGGCACTCGATTTACATGTATAGCAAATGTCAAATATATTTATGAAACCAAAGTATGATTTTACAAATCTTGCGACAAGTGTGTCAAGAAAATTAATTGGAGGGGAATTGCATTAGTGTGTAAAGATCGTCAGCCTGTGATAAAACCCACATACACATACGTATGACTCTTTCAGTGCTAACTGTTTTATGTTGGGTGAATTAGTTATTATTACAATACAGAATATAATTACAGTAATAATCTAGATCTTCGAATGACATGATTTTGGAGGTTCCATACATCTAAAATATATACTTTGGATTAATGTTTGACCCATTACTCTTCTAGCTAAATTCTACCTTTAAAACACAACCAGAATAAGAAATATATTCAAAATATATACGTATGACTCTTTTAGTTCTGTTTGACCCTTAAAACACAACCAAAATTGACTAAATAGTGAGTATTCGTTTTCTTAATCATATTGACTTACACACCAAACAAATACACACTTATTCCTACTGATGATAATGATTGTGATAACATTCAACTAATCAAAGAATCATAACAGGCACATTGGTTAGTCCTAAAAATAATGTGTTCATTCTTCTAATTGACCAATAAGCAATAAGTTATTTTTATTATATGGATATCAATAACATAAACCCACCCTATAAATTGAAAACTTAAACTAAAGATTAAAAAACAAGTATGTATGATTCTTACCTGCTTGTCTTGATCAGTTGTACCAAAACAAGTATGATTCTTAATCGGGAAGAATTGAAATCAAGAGCTTGTGTATTGGCGTATTGTTATTTTCAGTGTCAATTCACACAGAGATGATTCGTAGCTTCTTGTTTCATCAGTTGTATAAAAAAGACCTTTTATAAGCGAGATACCACCGACCAAAACCATGTGTTTGGGGATCTATCTGGCCGACAATATACGTACTTGGTATGTTTTGACTTTTGACTTATCATTATTAATAATAAATATAAACAATTAAAATCAACGTCTTAACTTTCATAAGGGCATCCTCAATGCATATGATTTTTTTGAGTGTAATACATTTGACACCTAAGTATTATACCTTGCTACATATAGTCTTTACAATGCATAAACTTCTAAAGTTTGATTGAATGACACGTATATGTACTATATCTAATTGATTTACATTATTTTTATACTCAATAATAGTAAAAGTACATGAGAGTTTGAAGTAAGGGGAGATATTCTGTTTATTTAATTAATAAACTATAGGGAAGGCCCACATCATACATTCAATAAGCGAATGTACAGAGAAGAGTTGTTATTTAACGTACGCATGAGGTGGCCATCTCACAATGCATTCAATGTATGCCACATCTTATTATACTTCTCATTGAACATTGGGTTGGAGATGGCCTAAGGTATGAATCCCATCGTCACACAAAATTAGTGCTTGTTTTTATATAATATAAAAAACTAGTTTTAAAGATGCAATTTTATGAAATGATTTGCATTTTAATAGCTTATAGTTATCTCAAATAAAAACCATTTTCATAGCTTGTTACAAAATTTAGTTATATGATAATCACCGTCGTATTGTGCGGGTACCCTACTATTTTTATGTAACTTTTAAAAATAACATGTATTAGTGTAATGTAATGGGTGATACTTTCAACTTTTTTTTGTCTAACCAATGTTAAAATGAAAAAAAAATGTCAAAATGTAAAAAATTTGAATCAAAATAAAATAAATTTACTAAACTGACAAAACAAAAATCGTAAAAAACATATTAAAATAAATATTGAATTAAAAACACAAAATTTTAAAAAATACGATGAAGTTTGTGATAAAAATATAAATAGATTAAAAATATTTAAACTTAAAAATAAATGTGATTTTTTAAAAGGTTGTTAAAATTTTGTTTCAAAAAATTGCTATAAAAAATGGATGGTTAAGATTTTACCATCTTATCTTAATTAATAACGATTTAATGATTGAGATTTGTTCATTTTTTTTAAAGTTAGGGATGAGATACATTTTAAGTTTCAGATTAAAAGTGAAGTAGGATTAAAGATTACATCTTTTTATAGTAATATAGATTATTAATAGACATGTTAGAAAATCATCGGTTAATTGTGTCCCAATCGTAAATCGTACCATCTCTTATGTGTGAATTCTCTAATCAAATATTCAAATCATGATATAATTTGTGGTTTTTTTTAGGTTACATATGTTTCTGATTCGACATTACAGGTCGACGAATTCGAGTGCGACTATCTTTTTAAATATACTGTAATCATTGCATGTGAACTTTCGTGGCTACTCCTAAATGTGAAGATCTAACGAGGTTTGAACTCTGGATACGTAAGTTCAGGACTCGAGCTTCCTTATGCACCGTCAGCAATACCGACTTTTTAGCTTTCAGGACGCGATTTGGAGATTTTACTTGGGCCAATCTATGACGAATATATGGAAGGTCCTTCATCGTCGGATGTTACTAGAAATGCCCCGGCTTCACCTGCTAATATGGTTCATCAGACTCCAAATGCATCTACACCAACGGCTTGTTCTGCACCATCTACGTCTACCTCATCCATATTGTCTCCAAATATTACATCCACTTCTCAGATCGCTGTCGTGGCTCAACAACATTCTCAGCAAACTCCTAATCATGTTCATATTCAGAATGACATAGTTGCTAAAAATGCAAACAATGCGATGCTGAACGAACATGAGTTTGTTAACCCATTTGCGTCCACAAGTTCATCTTAGCCTTCAACACCACACGTGGATCCGTCGAGCTCGCATCAAGTTTTTCAAACACTTCCACATGAATACAAATGGACTAAGGATCATCCTTTAGTTCAAGTGATTGGAGATCTCTCACGACCAATCAATTCATCCGACTTGATGTACGGGCGTTAGTACCACGTCCGGAAAATCTAGACCCTTACTCTAAATGGTTATTCCAAAACAAGCTGGATGAAAAGCAAACGGTTATAAGAAATGTAGAATACTAGAAGGGGGTTGAATAGTTTTTATTGTTTTGAAACTTTTTCGTGATAGTGAATGGATATAGTAACAAAGTAATAGACTTGAAGTAATAAAGAAACAAACCACAATACACAATGATTTATAATGGTTCAGCCTAGCAAGATCTCACTTATCTTGCCCATACTTCCACTCCTCGAGTATCCACTTGAGAGTTCTACTGTACTAGTAAATGAATCTCCTTTTCACCGGTGGAGAAACCTTCACACTTTAGGTTACAATCTTTAACGACACCTAAACTAAGATTAAGATTTAAATTATATTTTTTCATTGAAAATTTAAGTTATGTAATTTTTTAAGTGGATTTTGAAATAAAAATGTAACAACACGAACATATGTGAAGCTCGGTCAATTTGAAATATTCAAAAGATGCTACTAGCTAATATAGAAACCTTGATATGCATATATTGTGACTTGACATGTTGGTTAACTTGCAAAAATCGATCGGCGCTAGCTAGGCGGTTGGGTACCGTCAAGTGATTAATCGGTTTGACGGGGATTATTCGAGGATTAATCGGATTGGATTTTTTATGTATAAAATTATAAAATTTTGAAAGTATATGCCCGATTAGGCCGATTTTTCCGGTTTTTATTCGATATTTTCCGATATGGCCGATTTAAATTCGAAACTTTTTTGAGATTTGACCGACTTATCCTCGATTTATCCGATTTTGACCAAACCGATTAATAAAAATCGTGACGGTTAATCCCCGTCAAGCGATTTATCCCCGATTAATCGACCGCCTATAAATGTGAGATGATATAAAAATAGAAATGACTAAGACTAATAAATGTTTTTGTCTCTTCCCCGATGGACAGAGATTAGCAAATCCCTTTATTAAATGTCTCTTAAATTTTAAGCAGTACACATTACAACATATGTTACAAGAAAAACTAATTAAATACACTAATTAATGTTAAATTTTAGAACTAAAGTATCATTCTTACACATGTTGTACAACCCAATAAACACATTAATCTTCATGCAATTTATATGTCAAGTTGATGGTTCAAATATTTTTGAAACCGTCGATAAACCGCGAAAAAGGAGTAAATCAGACCGGATTTTAATCATTTTATTTTTTTAGCTAATTAAATTATTATTGTTATTCTATTTGCATCTAGACTTTACTTACTAGATACTTCTAGCTACATCACACGAGTACCCTACTATCTTTCTTAAAGTACATGTCCAAGTTTAACTTTATTCCAACCATTTTATGCTAGGACGCAATGTGATAAGGGATGAATAGTGTCCAATGACACTACAAATGAGTTTCTCCTTCATTTAGTCACCAAAGTGACTTAACGAAAACAAGAGAGCGAGTGTTCGTGTGGGTGAGTGTACATAAATGACGAGCAAGGGACTAAGATTTACGAAGGTGTGAGCTAAATAATGCTAGTCGTAATGGCGGGTTAACTCCATGGTCACCCACTTCATGAAACCCCTTCTTTTACCTCATCCCCTTATCCACCACTCGTCTTATTATAAGTATTTGGCCATGCATGTTGACACTCATCCAGAGTCATCGTTACCACAGTCACAAGTAGGGGTGTCAAACCGGTTATCGGTTCGGGTTTAGGGCTTATCGGGTCGGGTCTTATCGGGTTTTGAAAAAATAAAAAATAATCCACAACCCGACCCTATAAGGTATCGGGTCTATCAGGTTCGGGTCTATCGGATTATGGGTTATATGGTTATCGGGTTACACACTAATCTCATCCTATAATTCGATTTATTTACTTAAATACTACTACAGTGGAGTAACGGAGTAACATCAGATGTGATTTTCTTTGACCAATTTATAGCTAAAGAAACAAAATATATTATGCATGGTTGGATTCTTTGCACAGTGCAGATCTCATTTTGCCTCCATGTGGCATGTAGTACACAGAACGAACAAAAAACAATGATCTAAGACAACATAACCAAATTCTAAAATGCATTATGACATATTTTTGTTGCAAGCTTTTCTTGTAACACCCTATTTTGATAAATGGAATATCACAGGATAATTATGGCATGTCATCAAAGCATACAAGGTAAATGTCTAAAACATTAAATGACCATAAAAGAATCCGAAAACAAACATCGAATCCACATAAGCTCCACACACGAAATGCATAAGTATAGAATGTAATGAAAGGACTAAACAATGTCCAGCAAAGCAAAAGTATGTAAATGAATTAAAGAATGAAAGAAAGTTGGCGCCTCATTCTATGCACGTACTCTTGAATTCTTAGCTTTGCCCTTTGGTACATGTCGTATTGGGACATGGAAAGAGAAATACGGCTGAGCAATACGCTCAGTGTGCGGATATATAACATAGAATGTAAAGCATAAACATAAGCAAATAATGAAATGAAATGAACAACAGCGGAATAAATGTATGTCCTGGAAAACCTGGTTTAAGTTCATAAGACTAGTTTATATTTCTGAAAAGACATATGTTTAGTTTATCTTGAAAATCTGTATTTTGAATATGGCCGGAGCCCATATAGGTCATGTTATATCCACGTGCATGAATACTTTTAGGGGTGACCTCGTCATACAATTAGAGGGGCTGCCTCTAATTATATATAAATGAGTGGAGGGATCTGCTCCTATAACGGATGCAAGGCACACACCGCAGTTACCATGAAATCATACTACTTGTCCTAGGATGCACCCATTCGCCCCACATGATAATAATAATAATACTGGCCAAAACTACAAAGGGACGCTGCGAGCAATCACTCTCACCGCAGAAGAGTCATAACATCGGTGCCTCTAGTGCTATGTTTATGGAACCCCCATAACTAGGTGAAACTGACATGCATGTATATAGCTCAGGCAATCTAAAATAATCATACATATACTGATGTGTTTAAGACGCTTAAACTACTGGAGAAAACAGATGGCTGCAAACGGGGAATCCTAATATAGGAATAAAGATGTCCTTACTGAAGGACGGAATATCCGAACCTTATATCCAGTAAATGAAGACGAAAACGAACGTAGACGATCACTCTGACTTCACAATAGCTACATAATGAAGGGACATGAATAAGAGTCGATCTTACTTATACATACTTGTTATTTGGTTTACTTGACGTGTTCATACTAATTATACTTGTTCTTGTCTTGTCTTATTATTTCATGTTTTAAATCATGTATTTCTTATAGTTTCATGTGTTTTAGATTCATGTGTTTCATGTTTTAAGTGTTATTATACTTGTTATAACATAATGAGTAACTTCCTAAAAATAGCAGGTTTCTATATATAATAACTTTCCAAAAATAGCAGTTTTCCATATATAGTAACTTTCCAAAAATAGTAAGTTTCCTTAAATAATAAGTTAATAAAAATTGAAAGTTTCCATAATTAGTAAGTTTCCATATTTATCATGTTTCTATAAATAGCATGTTACCATATTTAATGTATTACCATAAATAGCATGTTACCATGTTTAGTATATTTCCATATTTATCATATTGCCATAATTAATATAATTCCATAATTAATATTATGTATAATTATATTATAAAGTTAATAAATAATTAATACTTAGCTAATTATTAATTAATAATATCATGTCATGTCATGTTATTATAAGTTTATTATTAATTAATAATATTACATAATTGATGTTATTAAACTTTATCATAAAAGATATTAATTAATTTAACCTAAGTTTTAATTAATTAAATCTATGTTCATGAATAATTAAATAATTAATTATTATAACCTAAGTTTATTTAAATAAATGTACATACATATTTTATCATAGTTTTATTTAAATAAACATAAAATAAGTTTTAATTAAACCAAAATTAATAAATTAATTAATTAATTAAATCATAACATAACATAAATTTCATAATTGGTTTAATTATGTATTTACTGAATAAGTCAAGTTCCCGAGCCCGTAACCCGAAGAACAACCGAACCGGGCCAACAAGCCCAATCATCACCCTCCAGCCGGCGGCTGGTGGCTCAGGCTGGCGGCTGGTAGCCCTTGGCTGCAGCCGTGGCTTGCCACTGGCTGGCCGTGTCTCCCACCGGCGCTGCTGGTTGCCACTGGTCGAGCAAAACCACCGAGGCCACAGCCGGGTTCCCACTGTTGTCCAAAAACCCCCACCGGCTTGAAGCCGGTACCCACTGTTGGGGTCCCCAGCTTGCTGCCGTCCGAGACAAAACCCCACCGAGCCCTATTGGGTCTCGGTTGGTGGTCAAAACAGTCACCGAGAGTCGCGAGACTCTCGGTCTTGGTGTACCCGAACCAAAACCAACAATAAATCCTGATCCCCATGTTTTTAATCTTTAATTTACATGCTTCATGATTGTTTTTAATGACCTTATACGAAGACCATAATTATATAAAGATTAAAAAGGATTGAAAGATACCGTAAGCGTGAAAAGATCAAGGATTTAGATTACACGTATACCCGTAATTGAATTAGATCAAGACCAAAAATCTTCCTTGTGTTTTCTTTAGGGTGTGTTGTTCCCTTGTAAATCGTTATTACTTATCAACCTTAAGTAATAACTCTTTACTACGACTCAAGTGTGTTGTTTTAACAATAGATAAGAACTATGAACAATTAAAACAACAATACCAATAACTTTTCAACGTATAGAATTTTATTAGAATCAAATAAAGAATATATAACCCACTTTGTTTGCGGAATAACAAAGTGGTTGAATGACAATGGGTTGTGATCTCCTCTACTTAAACGTATAACCAAAGTTAAAGTCTAAGCTCCAATCTAAACGTTCATATGCATCTTGGCTATATGGTTTAGTTGGTATCGAGAGAGAAAGGTTTTCTAGAGTTTATACTCTTGTATTGGTTAACCCTTTATCTCATAATGTACACTCCTTTTATAGGCAGTGTAAACTAGGGTTTGCATTTGCATGTTTCAATGCATGGGTTTATCCAGTGGGTGGTTGATGTCTATGCTGGATAAACAGTACAAAGTACATGTTAAACTATTCTAGAAAAGATAAAGGTTGTACTTATATCTAAGTATACAAGCAACCTACTTTGACTTAAAGTTATCTTTTCCCGCCTAATGCAAACCATCAGAATACTGAAGAGTCTTCAGTATCCTAGAGGAGATCGACATCATTCAGTTTAGTATTGTCAAGCCAAATTGAACTGAAAGCCCTTCTTCAGTCCTTGTTTTTCAGCAACTAGACCGCCTAGTATTTGAAGCGAAGACTCCTTTATCTTCTAAGTTAACTAGAAGGGGAATGATGAACTTTCTTCAGCTATAAAGTCTTCAGTAGGAACTTTGTTCCTCTGGTCATCCTTCAACAGACTGACCTTACTGTTGAGCATGAAACACTTAGGGGGATTTTATATTCAAATCATAGAGTTGTTTCAAGGTTAGTAAATATTGACCCAACAATCTCCCCCTATTTGGATATACAAATAGCCTAAGTCTAATGTCAGTAGTAAGTGAGCATAACAACTTCTTCTTACTTGCACTGAACAATTAGTTACTTATAAACATCAGATAATCATTTATTCAATAAACATTACAAATTACAACAAAGATAGTACAAATGATTATTCAGTTTTCCTTTGGCCTAAGTTCTTCAATGACAGGGGTCTGAACGGATGGATCAGAGTTTATGATGTCCAGTATTGATAGTAAGCACATGCTGAAGGTTTTAGCAGCTTCAGTGAGTCCTGGACCATCATGGTGAGCAAAGAAGATTTTCTGAATGTTTCCAAGAAGTTCGTTGTTCAGATCATCAAGATCACTAATACCCACAAAATCTCGACGTTCACGATGGTTGAACATAATCATTCCCAATTCTGGTTCTTCTAACACATGTCCAGGGAGATGATTTTCAAACTGAACAAGATCTTTGTATTTCTTTGTGGTGACAAATATGTCACCAACACCAGGTTGAACCAAATTGGCTCTTTTGTTCAGTTCCAAAATTGGATCTTGATCCTCCAGTGAGATTTGATTGCTGATGTTAAGATGCTGACCAAGTCTTTCATGATTTCTCACAAAGTGTTCAATTCTTGTGCGAACCTCATCCCATCTCTTGGATTTTCTCTTTTCAATGTTTCTGCTCATCTCTAGCCATTCAGTATAGGAGAGCTCTTTCCCTTGGAAGTCATCTATGATCTCATCAGACCCATCAGCCCTATAGAACTTCAGATTGATATCTCCCTTGTAAGTCATCATGTCAACGTTTGTGATTTCTGAGATATATCTTTTGTTCAACCTTGTTATACAAAACTTTTCGTATAACATCTTTTTCTTGAAAAGGCCTTCAACCTCAGATTTCCAGTTCTATCATATAAGCTCATCTTCATATCTCTAAGCTTTTCTTCTGCTTGAAGCTTGTGTAATTTATCAAGTTCTTCTTGATTGGCCAACCCAAACTTGATAATTCTTTCATCTAGTGTGAATTCACCTTTGCTTTTGGGTTTGATAGGAGGTGACCCATTATCAGATGAGTCATTGCTGGTGGTAAGGCCCTGAACATGACTGTCCTTAGCTGAAGACTCCCCCTTAGTCTTAGCTGGACTTTATTCACTAAAGGGTGATACATACACAAAAGGTTGTTTTTGGGCCTTCTTTTGTGCATGTTTTGTAAAGAGCTGCTGAATAGTGACTTTCTCCCCCTCAACAGAAGAGTGCCCTGCAACTTTTGATGAACCACCAGCACGTAAACATGCACATAAAGAGTCTAAGGTGGATGATACCTTGGCCAGCATTGCTGGAACATTTGCAAGATCATTCAGTTTCCGCTGAACTTCATCTGATAGTTCAGTTTTTGTTGTTACAACAGACCCACCCTATCCTTGATCTTTGATACTAAATCACATAACTCATTAAGCTGATTGGGAATTGGCTTGAATTCAACGGGGAGATCAAAAGATGTAGTATTGATTGAGTCCATGAGTGATGTGATTTCTTGCTTGACAGAAGTGGTGGTGGCCACATCCTTCACTAAGGGCTTCAATGCTATGAGAATGACATCCTTGATTTTCTCAACAGCGGGAGGAACTGACCTTGCTTTAAGAGTAACTAGTTCAGCATCAGCAATAGCCTTTTCCTCCTTGAGTTTGGCCACCTGTGACTGAAGAACCAACACCTAATTTGTCAGGTCATTTACCTTAGTGGTTCTGGGGGATGAAGGCTTGGGAGTTTGATCAGCAAGATCATCTTCAGATTCACTATCATCCAGATTAACTAGAGTTCTCTCACTCAAACCCAACTCCTTCTCTAAGTCATCAATAGACATGCTGAATACAAATGTAGGCAAGTGTCCCCCCTTGGCGCCAGTGGAGAGAAGCACTTCCTTGGTTGTCTGCTGATCGTCACCTTCAGTGTGTTGGTCAATTTCAAGTCCTTCACCACCAGGATTGGTTTTTCCTGATGGATCCTGAGAAAGAGTCCATGATGATTTAAGATCAATGATAACGTTTTTGGTTCCTTCAGTAGGACCCTGTTGTGAGGGAACTACATCATGAGAAACAGAAGGGCCAGGGTCAGCGTCAACTGTTGTATTTGCTGACGCCTCACGCCCTGATGCAGACTCAAAGTGACAAATGATAGAAATTGTTAATGGAATTTGAGATGTATTCAGATTTAAATTACTTACCAATGCTGACTCCACACTATTGAGCTGAGGGTGCGCTCTATCTTCACCATTCTCTCCTAAAGAAGTTGTGAGAGGGGTTGCCTTCAGGGCCTCTTGATGCATGCCACCTTCAGCAGAGACTGAAGGTGGCGGCTGGCTAGGGTTCTGGTCCTTGGCCGAGGATTTTTGTTTCTTTGAAGCTTGGACTTTGGGAGCATCAGTACTCTTCTTTGATGAAGATCCTGTGGGGTACCTCCTTTTCTTGGACTCATGTCTACACTTAAGAGTATTCAATGATGTGCTCTTTTGACGTGGCCCAGAATAAGATCCAGACTTTGTGCCTGTCAGATCCCCTTCTCCAGTTCGAGGAGTGTCTTGTGGAGCTTTGTACACTACTGGAGCATTCGCTGAGCAAATGTCCAGCATGGACTGTGTGAAAGGAGGGTCAGTTGTGCTGACTGGAATGTTCCAGCGATTGGTATCAAAGGATTGAAAATCTAATTTAACTCATTGGTTGTTTGAATATTCTTCACCAAGGTGTTCAGCAAAAATAAGGGATAAAAATCTGGTGCAGACCACATTCTTTTCCCTAGTTTTCTTCTAAATTTTTCCATGAAGATCCTTAAAGATTAATTTTCTAAAATCAGCTTTTATACCCTTTGCCAGACAATATAAAATCAGGGCATCCTTTTGGTTGATTTGATCAAGCCCTCCAGTTTTCCCACCCAGACACTCAATTTAGATAGACATCAAAAGTCTCCACTTAGGTGGTAATCAGCTTCTCTTCAACCCACCCTTATCACAAATCTCTTCAGTGTACCCAATTTCTTTGAAAAAGATTTGACAACAGAGAAATCATTGGGTACAACCTCATACTCACTAGAGTCCTCCAAATAGTTTAACTCTAAAACCTTTCTAAACAGCTTTAAACTTATTTTCCCATGAATACCAAAAGTTGTAGAATCAAACTTAATAGATTTCTTGTTCTTTGACCCTTGTGTCGTGAACCAAAATTCTTTTAACACGTTTTCAAACATCACCCCTGGATCTTTGAACAAAGCATCACGAATCACACATTTAGATTAAAAAATTAGTACTTGCTTTCCAGGATCAGATGTTAGGGTTTCTGGTTTGATCAATGTGAGGTTGTTGGGTTTAAAGAATATGTCCTCAATGGGATAGTTAACATGGATGGAAGGATTGAGGGTGATCTCAACCTCTTGTGGTTGTGAAGATGATTCAGTAGACATTGATGTTTGTTGTGTGTGTTTTTCTTTTTGAAAGAGAGAGAGGTTTTGTGTGTGTGTTTTTTTGAAAGTTTTTTGCAAATGATATGTGTCTTCAATCTTCAAAAGATATATATGTAAACACTTTAGACTGATTTATCAAAGTTTGTAAAACATTTGAAAAGACAATGAAACTTTTAGGGTTTCTTTTGAACAAATGGCACAAACTCTCTCATTAATGTTCTAAAAAAGTGATGATTTTCTGTTACTTTGAACAGTGAAACGCCTCATTGTGTCAGAAAGTTGTTGACTGTGATATGGACGCTTGATATTTCCTAGATAAACAATTGACACCTTTTGAAAGAATGTTTTGTATTTATTCTCAAGAAATTTAATGCCATTAACTCCTTTGAATCACATGATTGATTGGTTTTAAATGTTGTTGCTCAGATATGCTGAAGCTGATGGCAATACTTGTGAGCTTCAGTGCGTCAGATGAGGCGACAAAACCCCATATACATGTTCACATAAGTGAACAAGACATATGATATTGCACGCTCCTCTACTCAGGCCTAGCTACTCAGTTGTATTAAAATTTTGTTCAGCATTGCTGAAGGAACCTTTTGATGACTGGTGATCATTTGTTCAGCTTCAGTGAATTAGATAAGGCGACAAAACATCATATACACTAAAGTGAAATAGACACATGACATTGCACACTCCTTTAATTAGACACTGCTACTAGACATTAATCAAAATCTCTTATGAAATGTTGAACCTTCAAGCTTCTTCAGTGAATGTTGAAGGTTCAGGTTTTGTATCATCAATGTTCAGCATACCAAGCTCCGTTATCAATCTTTTGAAAGTTGGTTCATCCAATGGTTTGGTGAAGATATCAGCCGATTGATACTGAGTGGGGATGAAATGTAATTCAATGTCCCCTTTCACAATGTGAACTCTGATAAAGTGATATCTGATATCAATGTGTTTTGTTCTTGAGTGAAGGACTGGATTGTTGGATATTGCAATATCACTAGTGTTATCACAAAAGATTGGTACCTTTTCAAATTCTATGTCATAATCAGTCAGTTGGCTTTTCATCCAAACAACATTGGCACAACATCCAACAGCTGCCACATATTCAACTTCTGCTGAAGACATGGCAACTATTTGTTGCTTTTTAGCACTCCAAAACACAAGTTTGCCACCTAGAAATTGGCAAGCATCAGAAGTGATTTTTTTGTCCAAATTGCATCCAACATAGTCAGAATCTGTATACCCCTTTAGATCAAAACCTGAGGATTTGGGGTACCAAAGACCTAGACTTGGTGTACCTTTTAGGTATATGAAGATTCTCTTTACAGTAGTAAGGTGTGATTCCTTTGGATATGCTTGTTATCTTGCACAAAGGCATGTAGAGAATTGAATGTCAGGTCTGCTTGCAGTTAAGTACTTGAGTGACCCAATCATACCTCTATACTAAGTCTCATTGACTGATTATCCATTGAGATCAGGTCCTAAGTTGTTAGGGGGTACCATTGGAGTCTTCACTGAAGCACAATTGATATCATACTTCTTCAGCAGATCCTTAACATATTTTTCTTGATTGATGGAGATGCCTTGGTCAGATTGTTTAATCTGAAGACCAAGGAAGTATGTGAGTTCTCCCATCATACTTATCTCAAACTTGCTGGTCATAAGCTTGGCAAATTGTTTGCAAAGTTTCAAGCTTGTTGAACCAAAGATGATGTCATCCACATAAATTTGTACTAGAATGGTGTCAATTTTAGATTTATAGATAAACAAGGTGCTATCTATTTTTCCTCTGACAAACTTATGTTCAATGAGAACTGTTGAGAGAGTTTCATACCATGCTCTTGGAGCTTGCTTCAATCCATACAAAGCTTTGTAAAGCTTGTAGACATGATTTGGGTATTTACTACTCTCAAAGCCAAGAGGCTATGTAACATAAACTTCTTATTTTAGGTCACCATTTAGGAATGCACTTTTGACATCCATTTGGTAGATGATGAAGTTCATGTAAGTGGCATAAGCAAGGAAGATTCGTATGGATTCCATACGTGCAACTAGAGCAAAGGTTTGATCAAAATCAACACCAGGCTCTTGATTGAAACCTTGGGCCACCATCCTAGCTTTGTTTTTGGTCACGGCATTGGTTTCATCTCTTTTGAGCTTGTAAACCCATTTGGTGCCAGTGGTTGATTTACCATATGGAAGAGGAACCAATTTTCAGACTTTGTTTCTTTCAAATTGATTAAGTTCCTCTTGCATGGCATCCACCCATCCAGGGTGTGGGAGTGCTTCAGTAACCTTTGTAGGTTCAATTTCTGAGAGAAAGTTTGCATAGTGGCATTCTCTAGATGAAGCAGCACTCAGTTTCTTTGCCATAGATCTAGTGACTCTACCTTCACCAGGATTGCCTATTATGTTCACCAGCTGTATGTGACTATTTCTAGTCCAATATTTTTGTGGAGCTGGAGAATAGGCACTAGTATCATGATTAGAGCTAGAAATTGGAAGTCCATGACATGGACTTGGACTTGGATTTTTCTAGTGTCTACTGAAGGATATTCAATGGACAAAGGTTCAATCAATGGAGGGATTCCTTCTTGGTCAGAAGCAACACATCCAAGACCTAATTCCCTAGAGATGATAGGAGAGCTTTGAGCAAGGGGATCAGATTGTTCATCAGCAGCTTCATATGATTGATCACTTTGATCATGTGTGTCAACATGCTGATTGTTTTGAAACTGACCATTTTGGTCATTTGTGTTGCCTTGCTGATCATTTTGAGACTGAACAATATTTGATTGACAGCCATCAGTATGTGATACTGAATGATTTCCTTTTGTAGGAATTGTCATATCTTCAAATGGATCAATATGAGGGACTGAGTTGCTTGTTTGATATCTTTGAGAAGGCTCATAATATTGAAATTCATCAGATTGATAATTGTGAGATTCATGAATATGAAGTTCATCATCTGATGGATTTGTAAATTTGAGAGCTTCAGAACTTTCATTGAATGTGATGTGATAGGTTTCTTCAATACATTGTATTCTTGTATTGAAGACTTTGTATGCTTTAGATACTAGAGAGTATCCAAGGAAGTAACCATCATCAGATTTTTCATCAGACTTTCCAAGGTGATCCTTGTGATTGTGAATGAATACTGGACACCCAAACACATGTAAAAATGAGATGTTTGGATTTATCCCCCTGAAGACTTCATAGGGAGTCTGCGTGTGTCTCTTCATAATGATGGATCTATTTTGAGTGTAGCAAGCAGTGGCTACAGCATCAGTCCAAAAATGCTTAGAGAGAGCAGATCCAACAAGCATTATCCTTGCTACTTCAATCAAAGTTCTGTTCCTTCTTTCAGCCACACCATTTTGTTCAGGTGTGTAAGGAGATGAGAAATTTTGGAAAATTCCTTTGTCATCACAGAATTTGATCAGTGTGTGATTTCTGAATTCAGTGCCATTGTCAGTTCTGAGTTGTTTGACACGAGTGTCATTTTGATTTTCAACTCTTTTGATGAAAGACATAATGGCATCTGGTGCATGGCTTTTCTTTGTCAGAAAATATACCCAGGTGTACCTATAGTAATCATCAACATTGACAAGTGTATATATTTTATGACAAATGGCCCTAGGTGATATTGGGCCAAATAAGTCCATGTGAAGCAAATGAAGACTCTCTTTGATTAAGAAAGTTTGATTTGTTTTGAAACTGGCCCTATGGTGCTTCCCTTTTTCACATGCTGAGCATGTTTGGCCTTGGAATAGACAAGTGAAGGAAGACCAATAACAAGATTTTGTTTTGCCAACAGAGTTATTGTTTTGAAATTGAGATGTGAGAGCCTCTTATGCCAAAGCCAGTTGGTAATATTGGAAGCTTTAGCAAAGAAGCATGTCTCCTGAGTAGAGTTCATGTTCATGACATAAACATCTTTGACTCTGGGAGCAATCATCACAATTTCATGATTGGAGTTGAAGATTGTACCTTTTTGGTCATCAAACAACACAATATACTTTGCATCACAAAGTTGACTTATGCTGATGAGGTTGTGCTTCAATCCATTGACATATGCTACCCTTGAGAAAACTATACCATTTTATTTTACTGAACCAAATCCTTTAATAGTAGCTAATGAGTTATCACCAAAAACAACTTTAGGACCTTGTTCCTCCTTATACTTGTGCAGATAACTTTTGGTGCCAGTCATATGCCTTGAGCAGCCAATATCTAGGTTCCAAATGGGCTTCCTGAGATCACACTACACAAGTTAAAGAAATGGCCAGTTTTGTTTTGAAACCCACTATAGAAACTAGAAGGGGGGGTTGAATAGTTTCTCTTCGATTGGTGACCAAATTAAAATTACTTTCAATTTGGTTTGTATCAAAACTATACTTTACTTGAGGCTAAGTTGCATAATGATTAGGTTCAATTCAAATGCACTAGCAAAGATAATAGGTAAGTGTAATGATAATGAAATAAGTAAAGAGTAAGGAAGGAGACAACCTAGTGGGAAGACACCAAGATTTATAGTGGTTCGACAACAAGGCTCTATCCTCGTTTCTACTCCACTCCTCGAGTACACCTACTTGAGATTTCCACTATATCCACAAGCTCTCTTCTCGGCGGAGAAAACCTTACATCGTTGCTTACATTATTTTCCGACACTAAGCTAAATGTCGATACCTAATCTTTAGCTAGGACCAATCTACACAACGTTGCCTACTTCACAATTTAACGACACAAGGCTAGATGTCGAGTTCTAATCTTAAGGTAGAACCAATCTTCACGACGTTGCCTACTTCACCATTTTACGACACAAGGCTAGATGTCGAGTTCTAATCGAAAGCTAGAACCAATCTTCACGACTCTTCACTTTGAAGCTAAGTGAGAACTTCACACAACACAACTACTAATCACTTTTAAGTTTAGTGAGAACTCACAAGACACAACCACATCACTTTATAGTTTAGTAAGAACTCCTAATCAAATCTATTACAACTCAACTAGACTTATCCAAGTACACACATGTAGCTTGGATTTACACAACACAACTCCAAGCAAACACATATGCAATGGATGTACACAACAAATCCAAGTATCCACAAATGACTTGGATGAACACAACTAGTCCAAGTATTCATAAATACATTGGATTGACCTAAAACAAAAAGGGTATCATGATGAATATGACTAGCTCATAGATTCATCTTTATCACAACACTAGTGAGTGAGTGATCTTCTCATTGGACAAGGTAAAGGAGGGGATCAAGAGGATAATCATATGTAAACATCCTTAACAATTTAAGTGATCATTTACTAATGATTATGCTATAGAAAATAGAAATAGGGCTGAGAAAAACGTCCAAGAGGCTTGCTGGAAAATGAGATTTGACCCACTATTTAAAGGAGACAAAGTATAACGGATCTGTAACGGCTAGCTGTGCGCGGTACCTTATCTCACCCCGCGGTTCCATATCGCTAAGGTACCGCGTAGGTACTTAAGGTACCGCCACTAGACTACGCTCCATTTTTTGTCTTTTAGTGGGGTGGGAATATCTGAGGTATTTGAAACCTTCAAAGGATATTCTAATAGCATTTGGAATATGCTATTTTCAAATTTTCATTTTCCATTTTAATAAAACATTTTCTAAAAAAGAAAGTTTATTAAAAAGCCTTTTGTCATATTAACAAAAGTGAGTTTTAAGGATAATCATTTTGATGATCACTAAGTATGATTAATAAAGGTTAGTGATATGATTATTACCTTGATGATAGTGTTAGTTAAATAATTCGTTTTGTGTTTTACACTAAATGTGTTGTATGGTTTGTTGTGATCAAAACTAAGAAAGATTAGTTAACACTAATAATGTTTTTAGGCATCACTTGCATTAACAATCTCCCCCTTTTTGATTACGACAAACGATAAACTCATTTACGTAGAAACACAAAATATGAAATTATTAACTAGTTTATCACTATCATTTCTCCCCCTTTGTCGTAGCAAAAAGGTTAGCACAAGTCTTTGAAGAACATCGAACTTTGCTAGTAGCTCCCCCTTGGTGGTTGCTCCCCCTTGCTTGGGGCACCAAGTTTGTGAGCTAAGGTGACATGCTACACAAAGGTTAGTAGAAAGGAAAGAAACACCAATGTATATATGATCACTACCTACTAAGTAACTTGAGAGGGAGAGAGAGAAGAAATCTCAAATTAGAAGCAAGTATTTTGCTAAGTATGTCCAAAGAGGTAATTGACAAAATCAAACTTCAATCCAATGAAGATGATAAGCTTGTCAATGGGTTAAAGCTTAGAATTGATGGAATCACCCATAAGCAATTGTAAAAATTAACCATGATCAACTCAAAATAGAACTAATGAAATAACACACAAACAACACAAAGGTTACATAAAAGAAAAAAACACAACAAAGAAGATAGTCATACACACAATATGAGTATCTAAAAGCAATAAATATGGAAAATAAACCACTAAGCATAAGCTAGTCTAATAGTGATATTTTCCAAGATTGCTTAAAAAAAATAAAAGACTAAAAAGACGACGATGCATCATTCAAAGTTTTGTCCACCGGAACGAAAACTTGAATAGGAGGTCGAGTGAGGAGGAATTCAAGAAAATTTAACTTCTCATACACATGAGCAAGTTCAATTTGTTGAAATCGACAACAAGCACACGAGGATCCATGATGCAACACAAAATCGTTTGATGGGGGTATGGCATCAAACTTAGGGTTTGGTGGTGGTGGGGTAATGGGTTTGGGAATGTTTTCACAATGCCTTGTGAGGTTTGGGAAGGTTGAAAGGTCATTGAGTTGAGGGGTGTTGAAGGATTGTGGTGGTGGGGGAACATTTTCTTTTGCTCCGATGATGGGGTTTATGGTATAAGTCTCATTCCAATACTTGATTGGAGAGAAGGTAGGGTTTTTGGGTGGTTTGGACGAAGATGGTTCATTCTTCTTAACCCAAATAGGTCGAACCGAGATTTTCGGTTTCTTTGAAAGCTTGTATGAGGAAGCTTTGGGTGAGTGGGGTTGTGACAAAGAAATGTCAAGGTTAGGAATGTAGGAGTTAGGCATTGTGAGAGTGTGAGAATGAAATCTCAAGGTTGTGTGAGAATGAAATCTCAAGGTTGTGTGAGAGTGAATTCTCAAGGTTGGGAAGGTGTGAGAATGAAATCTCAAGGTTGGGGTATAAGTAAAATGTAATCAAGGTAAGAATTTTAATACAAAATGTGAAGTGTCAAGGAATGTTTAGTCAATTTGAGTAAACAAGGAATCATGACAGGGTATAGGGTTTTAAAAGTTTTGACCAAAAATTCGTCAAAAACTGATTTCTGCCCGCGGTACCTTAAAGGGCCGGCGGTTCCATATCGCTAGGGAACCGCGGGGCTTTAAGGATCCGCGTCCAGTGGACTTGAAACCAAGTTTTTACAGGTTTTTGAGAAAAACTAATATTTTTTCAAAAAGTTTCAAATCTTGGAATTTTACCTCTATTAGCACCAAATTATGCTAGGGTTGCATAAAGCAACACATTCACAAGGAATGTCTTGACAAAGGGTGACAAAATAATTTAGATATCATTTTGAACCAATTTTAGTCAAGTTTTTAGAGGTTGTGATAGATTTAGGTTCAATTTTAATTTCAAATTAAAGTTGATTAGTGTGCACAAAAGGATAGAAACACACAAAGCTAAATCCATAGATCAACTACATGAAACATTCATGAAGGAAGCAAGTACAATGACAAATAAAACTAACTAATACATAGCTAGCTTAACATTAGATCTAGATAAGTAGTCTTCTTTGGCTTGGTTTTGTTGAAAACACTTATTAAGAAAACTCCATCATTCATCTCCTAGGAGGAGGCATGGAGAACAAGGCAAGCAAGAACTCTTGCAACCTCCTATGTAGTCCATACATATCCATCATAAGGTTATGGATGATGTAGTGGTTGTAAAGACAACATGGACAACTAGGACCATGTGTTTGTTGAAACCCATAGTATGGATCACCCAAAAGGAGGGAAAGCGGAACACCCAAAATTGGAATGTTTGAGTTGGGTGGAAGTGGAGGATGCAAGTTCTCCAAGGGTGATGTGGGTGAGAGTGGAGGCATGTTCCCTAAAGGGGAAATGGGTGAGTGTGGAGGTAAATTCTCCAAGGTTGGTGAAATGGGTGAGTTATGAGGGGTAAATGGTGAAGTCACCAAAGTGTCATCAAAGTCATTCACAAAAGGAATGCTTTGGATTGGTTGGGGTTGTGTGGTCACATCCAAGGGTGCACTTGGAGTGAAGGGTGAAGAGAGCTCATTCATTCTTGAGTTGAATGAAGAGGAGGTAGAACCAATGGAGTGGTTAGTATCATGGGTGGATGATGTCTTGCATGGTGCAAGAGGTGGGGAAGGTGATGAAGAAATGAGGATAGGAACCATCTCATTCTTAGGTGTGTGTAAAGGTGAGGAGTTAGGCTTGGCTACCTTAATCCTTATTTTGAGTGTTTTCCTTGGGGTGGAGGTCTTGGAAGTGTTTGAAGTTTTGGTACACACCATGGTTGACAAGGGTGGTTTAAGGTTTAGGGAATGATGTTTTGATGTGTGAAGAACATGTCTACCAAGGTGGGTTTAAATGGGTGAGGGGATGATCCAAACTAGTAATGGGTTAAAATCATTTTAGGTGAATAATGAATTTAGGTAAGCTAGTTTAGGAAATGTGCAGTTTATTACTGAAAATCATGCAAGGTTTACACAGATTTAAGTAAACAGTGTAAAGCAAAGATGTTGCCGTGCACAGTGACCGGCGGTTCCTTATCTAGGACCCGCGGTTCCTTATTGATAAGGAACCGCTGGTCGATATTGAACCGCGACCAGAGGTTTCAAAAAATCTTTCATCCCAGTTTTTGTAAAACCTAGATTTTTCCAAAAAAATTCACAAGCCAAAGTTAACTACAGATCATAATCTAAGTAAGCTAACTATCACAAAGATGCACAAAGATATGTAAATCATAAACATGATGGCATAACTAACATTAAGGATCAAAATAAATAATAATCCAAACATGCAACACAAGTTAATAAACAACTAAACCAAAGTGTTAATAACCAAATGTTTAACCATCAAATCCAAACTTTGACACAACTTCAAAGTCTTCACCTCCTTTTCTTTCCTAAACCTTTGATCATTGATGAGACTGCTTTTATACATGGTCTCATCGTCCAAAACGGCCTTAAAATGCATAAAATATCATAAAATATGCCAAATATATGCTCGTGTTTGTTACTTGTGTATTTTTAGGCACGGATATTGAGGAATTGGCAAAAGAAAACAAGAATCAATCAAAAACGAACACGGGAAATGAAGTCGCACAATGAACCGGGCCCAAGTTTGGATTTTGCAAAAAGACCCCTCAAGTTTGAAGAATTGGCAAAAATGGTCCCTCATCTTTGAAGAACTTGTCACTTTTAACCCTCCAAAATGTTAAATGTGCAAGTATCATCCTTGAAGAATGAAGATTGTGCAAGATTTACCCTTGGAATTTGGTTAAATGATCAAAAAGTTAACCATTTGGATCAAAAGGACTAAAAGTGAAATTGTTTTGGACTGATGGTGCAAGGAAGATAACGGAAAGGACTAAGGATGCAAATGTTTAACGGAGAGTACGTTAACTAGAAGGACTGGTCATGAAAACCTACACCCCAAGCCCAACAAACCCAACAGCCCAACCTCTAAAACCCGGTTTTCTTTTTAATTGTGGTCAAATGGTGGTCAACCCCACTAACTCTTTTCTTTTCCCTCCTTAACACTTATTTTAAAAAGTGTTTAAATCAAAACAGATTAAACCCACCTAATTCATTATAAACCCTAATCTACCATTCATCTTAAATCAAAGGGATAAAGGCCCTAAATGTGCAGATCCTTAATTAAGGGTCTCCTCACCCTTTCCCACCACTCACAAGAGTGCCACATGTCCTTGTGGTCCTTCCCCAACCTCCCCTGTCAACATCCCTTTTCCCTAAACCCAAAAACCCGACAAGATCAACGATTCCAATGCTACTCCTTGTCCTCCAAGGTGAATCCAACGTCCACAATGCATTCAACACAGCTGTCAAGTCACATGCCAAGGTTTTTGACCAAGAATCAAGTCAAAGAAGAGGGCAAATTTGAGAATTCCACAATTAGGGTTTCTAGCTTTTGTATTATTTTATTATTAGTCTAGAATAGTCTTTTAGGCCTATAAAATGGGGAGCTTGTTCCTCATTTTAATTTGTTCCAGTTTTTTGCAATTTCTTTGTAATTCCTTTTTTAAGAAAATAAAATTGTGGTGTTTGTTGGATACAAGTGTAATTCCCTTTTATTGTTTTTAAAAAGTTTGTGTGTTAGAATTGCAAAAATTACTGAGTTCCATTGAAAAGATTTTGTGTTTGAGTTTTGAATTTCTAAAAGTTTGGAAAAGGTTCCAAGTTTCATAAATCATCAGCCTTTGGAAGTGAAAGTGGACAAAGGGAGTTGATTTGTGAAATCTTAAAGGTTTTAAAACGTTTGTGTTAAGTTAGAAAAGATTTGGAAGAAGTTTTTAAGGAAAACAGAAAAAAGGTAGAATATATATTGTTATATTGCTTTTTTTCTTTGAATTTTTCTTAAACAGGAAAAGAGTGTTGATTTGTTGAAGTTTCAGCCCCAACCCGAGTTGGGAAGGAGATGGATTTACATCCATTTGGACCTTGGATGTAAGGTCCAAAGGTAAACCCCTCTTACCTTAGTAAAATCTCAGCAAAATTGAGTTCATAGGATCTTGGGTGATTTCTGTGCTAAAGAATGTTATAGCTGTTGGATTGATGTTGTTTTGAGTTGTTATACTTGTTTAGATACTATTGAATCAGTTTTGCTTAATTTTGTAAGGTTTTGGAGTGCTAAAACGTTTTTCAAAAAGATAAAGTGGTGTTTGGCAATACGTTTTAGCAGGGCATTGATTTTGATTAGAGGAATTTAAAAGTGTTAGCTAAGTTGTTTAAGGTTAAGGTAGGTTAGTTGTTAGTAGTTAGTTAGATTGGAACAAGTTTGAGTTAGTTTGTTTGCTTAAAAAGGAAAAAGCTAGTTAAAAATCTTCATGTTCTAAATCTGCCAATTTCATGAGAATTTTTGTGCTTGATCTTTGAAAATTGCTTAGTAATAGGGTGATTTTGTTCTTGATTTGGTTTGTATGCTATTTGGTTATTGTGTGTACAAAATTTGGTAAGCTCAAGTTCACTAGGGAGTGAGATACAAGCCCATAGGCCACCAGACTTCACCAATACATCACAGAGAATAGCAGTGGTCTTTTTGTGCTTTTGATTGTGATTTGGATTGTGCTAATTGCTTGTTTTGCTAAGTTTATTGACTTCTTGTGTTCCAAAGAACACAAGAGTGCCTTCCTGTCCAAAATACTCACCAAGTAATCATTTGCCAAATCCTTTTTGGCTCACAAGTGTGCCCTCACACCTGCTGGTGCTCACAAGCAAAAAAAAAATATAAACCAGGGTCGTTTCACCTGTTGCGGCGCAAGCCAAAAGTGTTGCGGCGCAACAAAAGAGCCACAGACCTAAGGCCCTCTCGTGTCACCTGTTGCGGCGCAAGCCAAAAGCTTTGCGGCGCAAATATAAAAAAGGTAAAAAGGGTGCCAGGACTCGAACCCGTGACCACCCGTTCACAACACCAACACCTTAACCATCGCGCCCTTGGGTCTTTTACTGACCAAGGGTGCAATCGTTTTCCTTTTGACCCCTTTTACTTTTCAGCTTATTTAAATAAGCCGTGTCTTTTTCAGCCTTTTTATAGCTTATTGGTTTAGAGTTTTTGGTGTCATTGATTTTTCCTAGGACTTGCTTAGGCTTAGGGATTTTTCTTGACAGTTTTCATATTTTTCTCTCTTTTTAAATCATTTTTTATCATTTATTTTATATCCGGTTTTTAGAAAAGCCATAAAAAATACCAAAAATAGTTTTTATTCTTAGGAAAAATAATTTTAAGTTTTTAAAATATATTTTTGAGGTTTACATGTGAAAAAGTTTTCAAAAACTTTAATTTTTGATTTTATTTGATTTTAGGTTTTTTATTAAACTTTAAAAAATTAATATAAAATTCATTAAGAGGTTTTAGAAACTTTAATTTACATTTTCTTCTTAGTTAGAATATTTAGGATTTTTGAGAATTTTTTAGAATTTATTTTAGGACTTTTAATTTTTTAGAATATTTTAATATTATTTTATTCAATAAAATAAAAAGTTTTATTTTAATTTCTTTTTCATTTTTCCTAGATTCTATAGCATTAATTAGGACTTTTCCCATTTGTAGAATAATTTTTAGGCTTTTCAATTAATTTTTAGATTTAATTTAAGATTTATTACATTTTAATAGTTTTTAGGAGTTTAAAAATAGTTTAATTTGGTTTTAAAATTTTTAAAAATAGTTTTTAGTTTAATTAGGTTATTTTTGAGGTTTACAAACTATAAAATCTTGTTTAGGGCTTTTTAATATTTAAAAGTGATTTTTAGGGCTTTAATTAGCATTAAAAAGTCATTATTAAATTAATTAAAAGGTTTTGGCAAGTTTGAATTTTTTGTAAACCCTTAGAATATTATTTGGGAGTTTTTAGTAATTTTTAGAAATTTTTAGATTAAAATTTTAAATTTTGTGTCTTTCACGTTCTTCGTCGTAACTTTCTAATAGTGTTTTGCCTTATTTTTCTAATTTTTTTTCGTCTTCGTCATTTTTTCTTCTTTTCTTCTCATTAATAATCAAAAACAAAATCAATCAAATCAATTCACAACGCACTAGCCTCCTCGAGAGAACGATCCCACCTTCTTAAGGGTCATAAGTGCTTGGTTTTCCTAAACCGACACTTAACGCTTACCACTTTTTGTGTTGCTTTGTTTTTCCTAAAATAAAGTATATACAAAATCACTACCATCATTTTGGCGCCGCTGCCGGGGAGGCGTGTTGTGTTTTGATTGACCATTGTTGTTTTTTATATATTAGCCATAAATATAATTGTATTAATAGCACTCTATTAATACGTATTATCGTTTTTCGGTTTTTGTGTGAATACTATTAGTATATTGTATACGTAGAACAATAAATACACAAGTACTCCAAATACGTGAGAAATCACAACCTTGACTTGGGAGGTCATTACCCAATCATTGTATTCGAATCTCAAACCAAAGAAAAAGGCAAAAATAGATAAATACTTTCGTGAAGCTTGATCTTGATAATACAAACTATAAGGTGGGTATAAGGCGGTTGTATTTCACAACCTAAAGGAAAAAGGCTCTTAAGTGCTTCGCGCCGCCTCGTTTCCTCCGCTTGCTTGTGCGTATTTGATTTTGAGAGTGAATCGAGGGTTTTGCCGCCCAAAGTATTACTACATATCATATATATTTTCTTGGTTTCATTTGATTAAACCCTCTTGAACGATTTGGTGTTCCACCAACGTTCTAAAGTCATCGAAGGCGTTCACTCCACGTGATCGTTTTCATTCCTTGAGGCCTTTTTAATCAAGAGATTTGATTAGTGAGGAGATTTGTGGACTCATTGTCTACTTAATACATTTCACCAATTCCAAAAAAAAAAGGTTAATACAATCAAAAACCACAAAAAAATTGAAAAAACACAAAATACCAAAAAGAATCTTCTTTGCTCGCCTTCTCGTTGTACGTGACGTTTATGCAAACTCGCTCTAAAGCTAGACGTGCTCGTAAACGAAGAAACAAATCACTCACTCAATCTAGTGAGGAGTCTCCAAGTGAGGAACCTATTGTAGAACAAGAAGCTATCATGGCTAATCGTACTATGATGGAGTTGCTTCAAGCACCCACCGAGGGTTTTGGAGAGGCCATTGTGATTCCCGCCATCCTTGCGGAGAACTTTGAAATCAAAACGGGTTTAATGTCTATGTTGCAAGCAAACAAGTTTCGCGGTCACGAAAAAGACAACCCACATTATCACATTAGGCAATTTAATCGTCTCACCGCGACAAGCAAGTTTAAGGATGTACCACACGATGCCATTAAGATGATGTTGTTCCCTTACTCGTTAGATGGACCCGCCAAGATTTGGCTTGAGAAAGAACCGCCGAATTCGATTTTGACATGGGCCGATCTCGTGTCTAAATTTGTGAATCAATTTTTTCCACCATCTAAGACAACACATTTGAAAAACGAGATTTCACGTTTTACACAAAGACCTAATGAAAGTTTTTCAATGGCTTGGGAGAGATTTAAAGAAATGCTACATGAATGTCCACACCATGATTTTTCCGAATTGCATCAAATTGACACTTTTTATAATGGGCTTAATGAACATGAAAGAGATTATTTAAATGCCGCCGCGGGTGGTAATTTTTTGTGCAAAACGACCAATGAGGCTTTGAAAATCATAGAAAATAGGTCTAAGGTCTATAGCCCTCGTAACACACCGAGTGTTGCCAATTTGGGCTCGTCATCATCTCGTTCCATTAATGCCTTGCAAGATGAAGCAAATGAGGAGAATCGGTTTTTCGATAGGTTTTCGAACCTTATGTCCCATTGGAAGGCTCAAGAAGCTTCCAACACCGCTTCGGTTAAAGCGGTTTCTAAAAGTTGTTTGTCGTGTGGGGGAGCTCATGATTTATCCGAGTGCATTACCGCGGATGGTAACACTTCGAATGCTTTTGTAGCCACGGGAATTTATAACCAAATAGGTCAAGGTTCACGTTCAAATCAAGCTCAACCCAATCAAAATGCTAATAATTATCGCAACAACAACAATCAAGGTGGAAATTACCAAGGAAATCAAAGGAACTATAACAAAGGTAATTACCAAAGTGGAAATGGGCAAATTTCAAACCAAAACCAAAACCGTGATTTTCAAACTCCTACTCAAGGTTTTCAAAATGCTCACACTAAAAATTTGCAAGGAGAATTTTTAGATTATGCTAAGGCTAATGATGCTAAGTTTGACAACATGCAACGTGAGATGATTAGCTTAAGGTCCGAATTGAAAAATGAGCTTAAAACCGAACTTGCTAATGAACTAAAAACTCATGCTAATAAAATGGAAGGAAATGTCACACGACTCCAACAAAATCAACAAAAAATGGAGCAAGGACAACATGAGATTAAGCAAGAGTTGTTGAAAGCGGATGCTAGGCAATCTAAGTTTGAAGATCGTATGGCTAAAATGTTTGAAGCAATCATGTGTAAGCCCTCTTCTTCGGGTGGTCTTCCTAGTGATACCATCGTAAACCCGAAAGGAGAATTGAAGGTTATTACCACTCGTAGTGGTAAAACTTTCAAGGAACCCATTTCTCGTCCAAGTACTTCTATGGAGAAGGAAAAAGAGAAAGAACCCGAGGTCGTGGTTGAAAAGGAGCACATTACAAGCCCACGAAGTACCGCTCAAACCACACCTACGGTTGAACCTACACCCATTATGGAACCCGAGATTCCAAGGCCGATGCCTATGCCTAATTTGCCCCAACCCACACCACCTTTACCCTACCCATCAAGACGAGACAAGGAAAAGGCACAAGAACGAAATAATTATCAATTTGAACTCTTTATGAAAATGTTTCGTGACTTGCATTTTAATATAAGTTTTGCCGACGCCTTAGTCATGATGCCTCGATTTGCCGCGAACTTCAAAAGTATGTTGAATAACAAAGAAAAATTGCAAAAATCGTCTAGTTGTTCTTCGGTTTTTCTAAGCCGCATACCTCAAAAAGTCGGTGATCCTGGAAAGTTTTTAATCCCATGTGCTATCCAAGACATGGAAGAATGCTACGCCTTGGCCGATCTTGGTGCTAGTATTAATTTGATGCCTCTCGAGATTTTTAAGTCGCTTAATCTTCCAAATCTCACTCCTTCAAGAATGTCAATCGAAATGGCCGATCATTCTACGATTCTAGCTTGTGGAGTTGCCGAGGACGTCTTTGTGAAAGTTGGGAAATTCTATTATCCCGTGGACTTCATTGTTGTTGATATTCCCATCGATCCTAAAGTTCCGTTAATTTTAGGTCGATCCTTTTTGGATACCTCGAGAGCACTTATCGATGTGCATGCAAGAAAAATCACTCTTCGTTTCAATGAGGAAGAACTCGTCATTAATGCAACCCAAAACTCCACTCTTTCTCATGTTTATTCGATCACATCTTTGTACAATGTCAATCCCATCAAAAACATGTGTCAAAAGATTTCCAATAGAGTTTTAGGAGTTGATAAAAATGAAGTTCCGTCCCCTCCGCCGATGGAGGTTAAGAGTGTTAAGCCTTTGATACCAATCTCGAGTGATTCTTCGGATGATGAATACGTTGATCCCGATGGGGAGGTTTTCTTTGTTGACAAAAGATTTGAAAACTTGCCACCACCTAAACCAAAACGCTTTCAAAATGTGAGAATTTTTAGTGTGACTAACATTGTTTTAGATACACCAAATATTTTTGACATAATCAAATCGGGTTTTCACAAGGAGAGTGTTAAAGATGAAAAAGGAAAAGATTTTGAATCTAATTTAAAAGATTTTTCTACTATCCTAACTCCGTCATCACCGCGTGTCTTGAGTACTACAAGCTCGTCTTCTCCTTTTGACGATGCTTTGTGTGGACCTAGTGTGGGGGAAGCCCCATATGTTCCCTCCCCTTTCTCCACCGAGGACGAGATATTTGATCCTGGAATTGCTTATATAAGGAAATCTCGGTCTTCCACCGATGCAATAAATGGAAAATCTTTTCATTTGATTGGTGCGAGTCTACCTCGAGTAGCTCATGTTTTTAGAGACTTACCCATTGTCCCACCCTTCTATTTCTTCTTATCTATTTTCTTGAAACTCTTTGAGTTTGTGTTGACACACGACAAAGTGGCGTTGATTTGTTTTTCCAAAGAAAACGAGAACGCCATCTTTGATCCCGGTATTTTGCATCATCAAAGGACTTAGTCCTTAATACCGGTTGTTTTTGGGCCTTGTTTATCATGTAAGCCCCACCAAAAATTGACCAAACCATGATTATCCCTAAATGATCACATTTATGGGGATTCGAGTCGAGCTTTTGACTCGGTTATCAAAAACAAGGTGCCTCGTAGGGGAGACCCATGCTTATCCATGTACATATTATTGCTTTCTAATTAGTTTAATGTGAGGGGATTTGTGCCCTTCCAACCTTTGTTCCGTGGTTGTTTGTGAATTGTGTCTTTTAGATCATCATCTTCACGATTGGAGCCTCTCGTGTTCGTTTCATGGGAGCACTCGATCGTTTGCTTTGGAGGCCTTTCCCAATATCCATATGATATATCCTTTTATGTTCTAACCTTAGGTTTTATAGCACACTTCATAAACGGCTATTACTTATTGGTTACACCCATTCCATGCTAGATTAGGCATTCGACTACGTCTCTAGTATGGGGGTGTTTGCACCCCTAGACTCGAAACATTGAGGACAATGTTTAACTTTAGTATGGGGGGGTGAATAGATACTTCCCTTGCCAAACCTTCACGCTTTCCAAAGTTTATCGTTTTGTTATCGTTTTGTCGCAAAATAAGGCTAAAAATGGCCAAATTTTAAAATTTTTCTCATGTTTCATAAGTGTTTGAAGACACGAATGTAGATTTTCCGATGGCGAGAATAAGAGTAATTTTTGACTCGACCGTGCGTGTTGAGCACTTAGCTTTGATTCCTTAACTACACATTAGGCTAAGTCTCTTAAATGAGGACGAGAAATGATAGAGTTAATTATAAGTTACTATGCTAAACGTAGAGTACTCGTATTCTTTCAAAAACTCATGTGTTCTCGTTGTTTGCTTATTCTCCCTTCGCATGTAAATATTTTTTGCTTAATAAATATTGATTTAGCGGTTTAGTTTTGATTGTTGGGTTTCTAGTCTTTTCTAGTAGCTTCCGTGTAATTAAATTGGGAAGACATTAAGGTATCGCCAGCGTCACGGTTTTGAAGTATTGGCAACCCGAATAATCGAAAGCTTCACCCAATAATAAGATTTCAAGTGCTCACCAAAATCTAGCAAACAATTTGAAAGCCCCACAAGGCCTAAAATCTATGCAAAATTGAAAGTGAATCAAGCCTTAATCTTCGAAGCTTTAAAGATCCAAAATTCGCTTTAGCGTGAGGATATACGTCTTTGGCTAATAAAACCACCGATGAGGCGGATAATAAAAGGCAAGGCAAGACCGAAGTCATAATAAAAGCTTCATGGCGAAGTTGAATAAAAGATGGAGGTAAACCAAAGATAATAAGGTCCTTCCGTTAGGGGGCGTATAAAAGTCTTGGTAATAAGTCTCATGTTCAAAACCGTTATAAAACCGTGTTTATCGATTCTTCTTGTCAACTTAATTTTCTAACATCGTTGTCTATTAGGAGGGGTTATTGATTTGATGGTCTTAGTTACACCGTTAGGACTCTATTTTTAGACCTAAATCTCTATTATCGCATAAGTCAACAATGTATCCTCGTGATCATTAAGACAAAATAAAAATATAAGAGATACAACTTAGGAATAATGGGAGAATAAGTACGTGATTAGGGCATATGAGTAGTGTTAGCATTACTAACTTATAATGACAATGATCTCGTTGCACGCTTAGCATGGAATTAAGGTGAAAATCGAGGACGACAAAATTATTTCTAACGAAGCATTCACGTGTTCTTATTCTATGAACCTAAACGTCCCATTTTGCGATGAAAATCATACATTATGTCTAAAACGCAAGTAGTAGTAATTGTAATGTGTAGCTAGTTATCATTTCAATAAAGTCATAAAATTAAATTTTGGAGATGCTTTGATACTTTATTCTTAGCATTGCGTGAGGGCACGGCAATGGTTTAGTATGGGGGAGTGATGAGACTGCTTTTATACATGGTCTCATCGTCCAAAACGGCCTTAAAATGCATAAAATATCATAAAATATGCCAAATATATGCTCGTGTTTGTTACTTGTGTATTTTTAGGCACGGATATTGAGGAATTGGCAAAAGACAACAAGAATCAATCAAAAACGAACACGGGAAATGAAGTCGCACAATGAACCGGGCCCAAGTTTGGATTTTGCAAAAAGACCCCTCAAGTTTGAAGAATTGGCAAAAATGGTCCCTCATCTTTGAAGAACTTGTCACTTTTAACCCTCCAAAATGTTAAATGTGCAAGTATCATCCTTGAAGAATGAAGATTGTGCAAGATTTACCCTTGGAATTTGGTTAAATGATCAAAAAGTTAACCATTTGGATCAAAAGGACTAAAAGTGAAATTGTTTTGGACTGATGGTGCAAGGAAGATAACGGAAAGGACTAAGGATGCAAATGTTTAACGGAGAGTACGTTAACTAGAAGGACTGGTCATGAAAACCTACACCCCAAGCCCAACAAACCCAACAGCCCAACCTCTAAAACCCGGTTTTCTTTTTAATTGTGGTCAAATGGTGGTCAACCCCACTAACTCTTTTCTTTTCCCTCCTTAACACTTATTTTAAAAAGTGTTTAAATCAAAACAGATTAAACCCACCTAATTCATTATAAACCCTAATCTACCATTCATCTTAAATCAAAGGGATAAAGGCCCTAAATGTGCAGATCCTTAATTAAGGGTCTCCTCACCCTTTCCCACCACTCACAAGAGTGCCACATGTCCTTGTGGTCCTTCCCCAACCTCCCCTGTCAACATCCCTTTTCCCTAAACCCAAAAACCCGACAAGATCAACGATTCCAATGCTACTCCTTGTCCTCCAAGGTGAATCCAACGTCCACAATGCATTCAACACAGCTGTCAAGTCACATGCCAAGGTTTTTGACCAAGAATCAAGTCAAAGAAGAGGGCAAATTTGAGAATTCCACAATTAGGGTTTCTAGCTTTTGTATTATTTTATTATTAGTCTAGAATAGTCTTTTAGGCCTATAAAATGGGGAGCTTGTTCCTCATTTTAATTTGTTCCAGTTTTTTGCAATTTCTTTGTAATTCCTTTTTTAAGAAAATAAAATTGTGGTGTTTGTTGGATACAAGTGTAATTCCCTTTTATTGTTTTTAAAAAGTTTGTGTGTTAGAATTGCAAAAATTACTGAGTTCCATTGAAAAGATTTTGTGTTTGAGTTTTGAATTTCTAAAAGTTTGGAAAAGGTTCCAAGTTTCATAAATCATCAGCCTTTGGAAGTGAAAGTGGACAAAGGGAGTTGATTTGTGAAATCTTAAAGGTTTTAAAACGTTTGTGTTAAGTTAGAAAAGATTTGGAAGAAGTTTTTAAGGAAAACAGAAAAAAGGTAGAATATATATTGTTATATTGCTTTTTTTCTTTGAATTTTTCTTAAACAGGAAAAGAGTGTTGATTTGTTGAAGTTTCAGCCCCAACCCGAGTTGGGAAGGAGATGGATTTACATCCATTTGGACCTTGGATGTAAGGTCCAAAGGTAAACCCCTCTTACCTTAGTAAAATCTCAGCAAAATTGAGTTCATAGGATCTTGGGTGATTTCTGTGCTAAAGAATGTTATAGCTGTTGGATTGATGTTGTTTTGAGTTGTTATACTTGTTTAGATACTATTGAATCAGTTTTGCTTAATTTTGTAAGGTTTTGGAGTGCTAAAACGTTTTTCAAAAAGATAAAGTGGTGTTTGGCAATACGTTTTAGCAGGGCATTGATTTTGATTAGAGGAATTTAAAAGTGTTAGCTAAGTTGTTTAAGGTTAAGGTAGGTTAGTTGTTAGTAGTTAGTTAGATTGGAACAAGTTTGAGTTAGTTTGTTTGCTTAAAAAGGAAAAAGCTAGTTAAAAATCTTCATGTTCTAAATCTGCCAATTTCATGAGAATTTTTGTGCTTGATCTTTGAAAATTGCTTAGTAATAGGGTGATTTTGTTCTTGATTTGGTTTGTATGCTATTTGGTTATTGTGTGTACAAAATTTGGTAAGCTCAAGTTCACTAGGGAGTGAGATACAAGCCCATAGGCCACCAGACTTCACCAATACATCACAGAGAATAGCAGTGGTCTTTTTGTGCTTTTGATTGTGATTTGGATTGTGCTAATTGCTTGTTTTGCTAAGTTTATTGACTTCTTGTGTTCCAAAGAACACAAGAGTGCCTTCCTGTCCAAAATACTCACCAAGTAATCATTTGCCAAATCCTTTTTGGCTCACAAGTGTGCCCTCACACCTGCTGGTGCTCACAAGCAAAAAAAAAATATAAACCAGGGTCGTTTCACCTGTTGCGGCGCAAGCCAAAAGTGTTGCGGCGCAACAAAAGAGCCACAGACCTAAGGCCCTCTCGTGTCACCTGTTGCGGCGCAAGCCAAAAGCTTTGCGGCGCAAATATAAAAAAGGTAAAAAGGGTGCCAGGACTCGAACCCGTGACCACCCGTTCACAACACCAACACCTTAACCATCGCGCCCTTGGGTCTTTTACTGACCAAGGGTGCAATCGTTTTCCTTTTGACCCCTTTTACTTTTCAGCTTATTTAAATAAGCCGTGTCTTTTTCAGCCTTTTTATAGCTTATTGGTTTAGAGTTTTTGGTGTCATTGATTTTTCCTAGGACTTGCTTAGGCTTAGGGATTTTTCTTGACAGTTTTCATATTTTTCTCTCTTTTTAAATCATTTTTTATCATTTATTTTATATCCGGTTTTTAGAAAAGCCATAAAAAATACCAAAAATAGTTTTTATTCTTAGGAAAAATAATTTTAAGTTTTTAAAATATATTTTTGAGGTTTACATGTGAAAAAGTTTTCAAAAACTTTAATTTTTGATTTTATTTGATTTTAGGTTTTTTATTAAACTTTAAAAAATTAATATAAAATTCATTAAGAGGTTTTAGAAACTTTAATTTACATTTTCTTCTTAGTTAGAATATTTAGGATTTTTGAGAATTTTTTAGAATTTATTTTAGGACTTTTAATTTTTTAGAATATTTTAATATTATTTTATTCAATAAAATAAAAAGTTTTATTTTAATTTCTTTTTCATTTTTCCTAGATTCTATAGCATTAATTAGGACTTTTCCCATTTGTAGAATAATTTTTAGGCTTTTCAATTAATTTTTAGATTTAATTTAAGATTTATTACATTTTAATAGTTTTTAGGAGTTTAAAAATAGTTTAATTTGGTTTTAAAATTTTTAAAAATAGTTTTTAGTTTAATTAGGTTATTTTTGAGGTTTACAAACTATAAAATCTTGTTTAGGGCTTTTTAATATTTAAAAGTGATTTTTAGGGCTTTAATTAGCATTAAAAAGTCATTATTAAATTAATTAAAAGGTTTTGGCAAGTTTGAATTTTTTGTAAACCCTTAGAATATTATTTGGGAGTTTTTAGTAATTTTTAGAAATTTTTAGATTAAAATTTTAAATTTTGTGTCTTTCACGTTCTTCGTCGTAACTTTCTAATAGTGTTTTGCCTTATTTTTCTAATTTTTTTTCGTCTTCGTCATTTTTTCTTCTTTTCTTCTCATTAATAATCAAAAACAAAATCAATCAAATCAATTCACAACGCACTAGCCTCCTCGAGAGAACGATCCCACCTTCTTAAGGGTCATAAGTGCTTGGTTTTCCTAAACCGACACTTAACGCTTACCACTTTTTGTGTTGCTTTGTTTTTCCTAAAATAAAGTATATACAAAATCACTACCATCAATCATCTTTCCCAAATACTTGAATCCTTTTCTTGTCTCCACTCGGTGTTCATGTAATTCTCCCCGAGTTCTAAGATTCTCACAATAAAGATGCTCCATATTGAGATCTTCCGGAACATCACTAGAAGGGTGAGGAGGAGGAGCTAAGTCTTCAAAATCATCCTCCAATTGATTTGAGGATGGATGGGAATTACTCGAAGAGTCAAAATGAGAACTAGGACCGATGCCATCACCATCACTTGGTGGAATATCGGTGTCCTCATCATCCGGCTCTTGATGGTCGGATTTTCTCGAACCACGGTCACTTCTTGGCTTTCGTTCATACGCCTCTTGAATAGGCATCATAACCCGTTGAACCGGGTGAAAGCGAGAAATATCGAGTTGAGGAAAATCTTGACCAACCCTTCTAAAGAGGCGAGTAAGAAGCATAGCATAAGGGAGGTTTGTTTTGGGTTTGGAAAGAGCATAATTTATACGTCGAGCGATATAATATGCAAGATTGTACTTGGTGGAAGTAAAAAGGCAATACAACATATGCCCCATGCAAGCCGGGATATGATCTCGGTTCCCACCAAGACAAAACACATTTTCCCTAAGGATGTTTGCCCATTGGAGCATGTAATCCTTAAGGTCGGTTGAGAGCACTTCATACCTATTCACATTTCGCACATTTGTATGAAGGCTTCTCACAACGTTTCCACTACGCTCTTTCGTGATGATTTCAAGGATGAAATTTAGATCAACTTCGGTGGTGTCATTTGGAGGTTTATCGTTAGACTCCAAGAGAGCATCTAGTCTCCACTTATCCGTAAAACGACAAGTGCCTTCAAATGGCACACCAAGAATATCACCAAAGTCATCGATGGAATATTGAATGATTTGACCATTCAACAAGAAACGAATAAAGATTTGGTCGTTGATTTCAAGCATGGAGTAAGTACTAAAGAACTCAAGAAGAAACAAGGGATAAATTACCTCGTCTATGTAGAGCAAACAATCAAACCCAATAAGCTCGAACATAGAGTTGATATAATTATCTCCCGCTATTCTTGAATCTACAATCCTACCCTCATGGAAATTACGAGAGGAAAGGGATGGGTAAGAGTTTTGGAGTTGAGGGGAAACAATGGTTTGAGAAATGTCGGGCATATAATCTCTAGTGAATTGATGATCTTTTTGATATTGAGAAGGCATGATTAAGTACCTAAATACAAACAAAGATATTTCCAATCACTCATATGAAAATTAAAAAGAAAACAAAAAATGAAAATGTGTTATATCAATTTCTTGACAAACATAAGATTGAATCCATATCATTTTCATGTTCACAATGTGTCTATTCCATCATTAACCAAGAACACATGATCTATGTTAGATCAACAATGGATTGGAACATTGGTTTTTCAAAACAAGGTTTTTAGGTAAGCATTAACAATGTCATTACCTACTTGTTTATGGGTTCATCTCAAATCCATCTTTTAATCAAAAATAATTAATCAAAATTCGGATTTGTTCTACAAGTGGGTTTTAGCGAAATCTTAATGAATATCAACCTTAGGAATCATAGTAAAATAACCATGTCAACCCATATTCCTATTAAGGTTTTAATTCAATTTCAATTTTAAAAATCCCCAATTATGAAAGGATGAACCCTAGAACAAAATAGATGAAATTGAAAGAAAATACTTACAATTAATTGATGTTAGATGATGGATGAGTGAAACCCACAACTTGGAATCAATTAATTTGAGTGACTGAATGTTTTGGAAGCTTCAACAATGGTGGAAAAACAAGAAAGCCGTCAGCTGTGTGTTTTTGGGAGAGAGAGGGTTTGGTTTGAAAAAGAATAAAATACTCAAACTGGCGCTCTGACAAAAGTTACTGCCCGCGGTACCTTATCGATAAGGAACCGCGGGTTTGAGCCGCTGAGATAAAGAACCGCCTACAGAGGCTGGTTTTTATCAAAGAAAAACGCCAAATTTTAAAAACCAAGTTTTTCTAAAATACTTAAAATTATATCATGAGCCTTTTAGAATATCACTGGATCATCATAAACACTAAGCAATATCCCTTAACGAAGGATTACGAGTTAAATCAAGATCGAAAAGAGCCGAAACGGACAAACGACTACTCGTAGCAAAACGACTAAGTGGAGAGAAGACAAGGGAAGTGAATCAAGACTAGGACCAATGCTCAAGGGATTAATGACAATCTTCAAATAGTGGTAACGAAGAGCTTGTGTCATATATAGTGGTTTAAGACGTGCTTTTCCGGCGAAACGTTAAACGGCTTTGGTAATGAATAAGCACAAAGCAATTATTCAAGTATAGACTAAGATCACTTTCAATAATAGTCTTAGTCTAAACCAAAATATGAGCAAGGTATTAATTCACTTTCTCTCCCACAGAATGCCTACTAACCGTATGGGTGCAAACCATGGAAATCATGCTTGATACTTTAAGCTTCTACTAACTCACTCTACATCACTATAGTGAGTCAAGTATCCAAGCAATGAAGGTTTGAGAGGATAAAGGAAAAGAAACACAAACCACAAATAAATGTCAAGGCAAGGATGCCAAGAGCAAGCACATAGTCATGTAATGATCAAAAGAATGATCAAAAGGGCGTGTGGAAGAACGAAAGCGTACCTTGGCCATAAGAGCATTCCAATCCATCAATGCAAACCCCAAGAGTGACTATCATGAATGCTAAGTCTTCAATGACTAGTATCAATCCCACTCATCATTCAAAGATATTGAAAATCGATGATGATAAGTCTTCTACAAGTGCAAGTAACTCAATCCGCAACCAATTCAATGATTGATCTTCATGAGTACCTACACAAAGCAAGATGAAAACTAGTAGCTACATTTCAAGAGTATATCTAAAATGTATAAAGGCTACTAATCTTAAGTGGGATGCAATGTCATCAATTAAAAGACCTATTTTCAAAGAAAACATAGTTTTGACCAAAGAGAAACTTTAGTACAACTAGACCTTCTAATTTGAGGAGACAATGGATCGATCCAAGTTTCAAAGTACAATATACTTTAAAGATCTTGAGTGACCATCGCTCTGATACCAATTGTAGAAACTAGAAGGGGGGGGGGGGGGGGTTGAATAGTTTCTCTTCGATTGGTGACCAAATTAAAATTACTTTCAATTTGGTTTGTATCAAAACTATCCTTTACTTGAGGCTAAGTTGCATAATGATTAGGTTCAATTCAAATGCACTAGCAAAGATAATAGGTAAGTGTAATGATAATGAAATAAATAAAGAGTAAGGAAGGAGACAACCTAGTGGAAAGACACCAAGATTTATAGTGGTTCGACAACGAGGCTCTATCCTCGTTTCTACTCCACTCCTCGAGTACACCTACTCGAGATTTCCACTATATCCACAAGCTCCCTTCTCGGCGGAGAAAACCTTACATCGTTGCTTACATTATTTTCCGACACTAAGCTAAATGTCGAGGCCTAATCTTTAGCTAGGACCAATCTACACAACGTTGCCTACTTCACAATTTAACGACACAAGGCTAGATGTCGAGTTCTAATCTTAAGGTAGAACCAATCTTCACGACGTTGCCTACTTCACCATTTTACGACACAAGGCTAGATGTCGAGTTCTAATCGAAAGCTAGAACCAATCTTCACGACTCTTCACATTGAAGCTAAGTGAGAACTTCACACAACACAACTACTAATCACTTTTAAGTTTAGTGAGAACTCACAAGACACAACCACATCACTTTATAGTTTAGTGAGAACTCCTAATCAAATCTATTACAACTCAACTAGACTTATCCAAGTACACACATGTAGCTTGGATTTACATAACACAACTCCAAGCAAACACATATGCAATGGATGTACACATCAAATCCAAGTATCCACAAATGACTTGGATGAACACAACTAGTCTAAGTATTCATAAATACATTGGATTGACCTAAAACAAAAAGGGTATCATGATGAATATGACTAGCTCATAGATTCATCTTTATCACAACACTAGTGAGTGAGTGATCTTCTCATTGGACAAGGTAAAGGAGGGGATCAAGAGGATAATCATATGTAAACATCCTTAACAATTTAAGTGATCATTTACTAATGATTATGCTATAGAAAATAGAAAGAGGGCTAAGAAAAACGTCTAATAGGCTTGCTGGAAAATGAGATTTGACCCACTATTTAAAGGAGACAAAGTATAACGGATCTATAACGGCTAGCTGTGCGCGGTACCTTATCTCACCCCGCGGTTCCATATCGCTAAGGTACCGCGTAGGTACTTAAGGTACCGCCACTAGACTACGCTCCGTTTTATGTCTTTTAGTGGGGTGGGAATATTTGAGGTATTTGAAACCTTCAAAGGATATTCTAACAGCATTTGGAATATGCTATTTTCAAATTTTCATTTTCCATTTTAATAAAACATTTTCTAAAAAAGAAAGTTTATTAAAAAGTCTTTTGTCATATTAACAAAAGTGAGTTTTAAGGATAATCATTTTGATGATCACTAAGTATGATTAAGAAAGGTTAGTGATATGATTATTACCTTGATGATAGTGTTAGTTAAATAATTCGTTTTGTGTTTTACACTAAATGTGTTGTATGGTTTGTTGTGATCAAAACTAAGAAAGATTAGTTAACACTAATAATGTTTTTAGGCATCACTTGCATTAACACCCACCTTTGTTGGGTGGGGGTTTTAGATCTGGAAGGTGTTATAGATCTGAAGGGTCCTCTTGAAGAGGGTGCGTGTGATTGCTTAGAAGAAGAAGAGGTCTGAACAGCTTTTTCTTTTATCCTGGAGGGCTTCACCTCTTATGAACCACTCTATATGGTTGTGATCAAATGTAGTGTGGACATTGCTTCCACAAGTTTCACAACATTTGGTAATGGAGTTTAGGTTTTCTTGGTTTAATACCTCTTCTGAGTGAGATAATTCGATTATGTCCATGAGTGTCATGGTCATAACTTTCACAAATATTACAAACAGTGTAATAGTGGCAGTCATTGAGTGATGATTGCCCATACCACAATGAATGCATGGTGGGAAAGGCATATTGCGCATTGGATGAGATGCTTCAGTTTTGTGAGCATCAGCACTAGTTTTGGCCAGCATATACTGAGTATGTTCACAAGTGCGACGATCAGTCCTCTCACATTTAGTATAATAAATCACTCTTAGGCAAGTTTCAGTGAGATGGTTGTTTAGACCACATAAATCACAAGCCCTTTTAAATTGTGTCTTATAATTTAAATGGGGAGAGTCTGAAGGTTCATCTCTGAATCGAGTTGGTGTTTGCTGTTGCCTGAGTTGCATTTTGAGATCATTGATCTCTTGTATGACAAGATACATTCTCTCATCATCCTCAGATCTAGCATTCTTTAGTTTATTTGTTGAAACTGAAGACGTAGTTCCCATATGTGACCCTTCAACAGGAGTTGAAGAGTTCTTTGAAGTGTCAATTTGACATGTTTGGAAGAACTACCCTTGTGTGTTGTATGAGACTTGATGATTGGTTGGATTGATTCTCGACCAGTAGAGGGTTTAGCACCAGCCAACTTTTCCAAAGGAGGAAGTGGGGTACTTACTTCATTATCCAAATCATCATCTGAGTCATCCTTAGTGACTGAGGACTCAACAGGTGCTGAAGAGTCAGCATTTGCTTGAAACTCAAGAAGAAGGATTCGTCTAGTGTCATGATTGGGTAAATTCTCTTCACCCGACCTTACAATGTCAGAGATCGAGCTACCATCCTCATTTGAGGCTTTGACAAAGGCAATAGATTTGGTGCTGTAGGATCCTTCATCACCAAGCATTTTCCTCATTTGAGCAGGAATTTGTTCATTGATGCATTGATTTACCCTATCAGAGTTTCTAAGCCAAGATTTTACAATATCTTTTGCTTCTTTTAGTTCAACTCTTAGGGAGTTATTTTCATCAAGAATCTCTTTGTTCAATTGTTGAAAAGTAAGATTATCAAGTTTAACTTCTTTTAGCTCTATTTGCTTACTTTCAAAATCTTCAAGTTTTAGAACAAGTTTGTGAAATTTTTCAAGCAAATTGTTTCTTTATTCTTCAACAAACTTTAGATCAATACACAGGTAATCAAAGACAAATTTAACGTCATCTTTATCTTCTAATTCAAGAAGATTTTATACCTTTTTTATTGTGATATTGACCTATTCACCATTTCTGGCACTTTCTTTGGCCACAACATTGGAGTTAGCCCCTTCATCATCAGCAAGTGCCATTAGCACTTTCACATTAACCAATTCATCATCATCTAAATAAACATCTTCTTCATCCCATTCATAAGCTTCAGCAACAAGTCCTTTGTTCTTGTCTTGCTTGGGGGCCTTGGAAGAAGAACTTCCAGTACCCATGAGGGCCAGTCTAGCTTTAAGTTCTCTGTATTTAGCCTCAAAGTCTTTTGTTGGTCGAAGTTCAACCCTGTTTTGCTGAAATAAAGTAGAAGCAATTTGTTTTAGTTGAAATGATGATTGACCAGATGGTCTTGATTGAGCTGGTGAGGAATAGGAAGGGATGTATGTTTTGGAATAACAATCCCTAGCATAGTGACCAATCTTCCCACATTTGTAGCATTCAGTGTCAACTGAAGCTTTTGTGGTGCTGGAGAACTTGCCTCCTTTCTTAAAGAACCTTCTAGACTTGGCCAGAAGTTCTCTTTCATGAAATTCCTCTTTGAGGTCATTCAGATATTCCTCACTAGTTCTGGTGTCTTCCTCATCATCAGGACTATCTTGGTAGTCTTGAATGACAACCTCACTGAAGAAGGCTGTGGACAAGGGTGTAGCAATGGTTAATGCTTTACTCTTTATTGAGCCTTCATAAATCATATCAACTAGGTTTTCTTTATATTTAAGTTTCCTAAAAAGAGAGGCTAGATCACAATCTTTAATGTGATTAGCATTTCTCAAGCTTTGACAAAAACTGAGCCACTTTTTTAGCAATGCATTAACAAAAACTGTGTTGATTTCAAGTTTTCAAAGCTCAACACCATCATCCACAAGTTCATTCATCAGTGCTTTGTATCTGGTGAATGTCTGTGTGAGGGTTTCCTTTTCTTTGTGCTTAAAGGTGTTGTATTGAAGCTTTATATCCATGATTCTTGTTTCCTTCACATCAGAGGGTCCCTCATGGTAAAGAATAAGGTCCTCCCATGTAGCTTTGGCTGTTTTGCAATTTACAACAGAATTCATTTGGTCATCTGGAAGCACATACATGATGAGACTTTTGAGATGCTGATCTAGGTTAGCAGCTTTTCTCTCATCAGCAGTCCATTGTGCTTCAGGTTTTCTATTGTCCCCAACCATGGGAACAAAAGGACCATTTTCAATAATTCCAAGGAATTGAGGGTCAATCCCAAAAGTGTGGACAAGAAACCTTTTCTTCCAATTTGTAAAATTTTCTACCTGTAGTACAGGAGCAACATTGAGTTGGTCACCCCTATATTCTAGGGTTTGTGGTATAACTTAAGCCATTTTTGGATCTTGATTTGAAAACTTTTAAATGAGCAGTTTAATAAAATAAGAGTTTAGCTAATAAAACTGCTCTGATACCACTTGTTGGTCCCTTGTAAATCGTTATTACTTATCAACTTTAAGTAATAACTCTTTACTACGACTCAAGTGTGTTGTTTAACAATAGATAAGAACTATGAACAATTAAACAACAATACCAATAACTTTTCAATATATAGAATTTTATTAAAATCAAATAAAGAATCTATAACCCACTTTGTTTGCGGAATAACAAAGTGGTTGAATGACAATGGGTTGTGATCTCCTCTACTTAAACGTATAACCAAAGTTAAAGTCTAAGCTCCAATCTAAACGTTCATATGCATCTTGGCTATATGGTTTAGTTGGTATCGAGAGAGAAAGGTTTTCCAGAGTTTATACTCTTGTATTGGTTAACCCTTTCTCTCCCAATGTACACTCCTTTTATAGGCAATGTAAACTAGGGTTTGCATTTGCATGTTTCAATGCATGGGTTTATCCAGTGGGTGGTTGATGCCCATGTTGGATAAACAGCACAAAGTACATATTAAACTATTCTAGAAAAGATAAAGGTTGTACTTATATCTAAGTATACAAGCAACCTACTTTGACTTAAAGTTATCTTTTCCCGCCTAATGTAAACCATCATAATACTGAAGAGTCTTCAGTATCCTAGAGGAGATCGACATCATTCAGTTTGGTATTGTCAAGCTAAACTGAACTGAAAGCCCTTCTTCAGTCCTTGTTCTTCAGCAACTAGACCGCCTAGTATTTGAAGCGAAGACTCCTTTGTCTTCTAAGTTAACTGGAAGGGGAATGCTGAACTTTCTTCAGCTATAAAGTCTTCAGTAGGAACTTTGTTCCTCTGGTCATCATTCAACAGACTGGCCTTACTTTTGAGCATGAAACACTTAGGGGGATTTTATATTCAAATCCTAGAGTTGCTTCAGGGTCAGTAAATACTGACCCAACAGGGTGTCGCGGCAAGGAGAGAGAGAGACAAGAGGGTTTTAGGGTTTTGATTAATATTCTGAAAAATGTTTTATGAAACCTCCTGGTTAGATTGTTTAATAACTAGGATAGGTTAATGGGTATGGGCCAAAGCCCGTTCTCCCTTCCTCTCTTTCTAGCCGACGCCAAACACCCCCTATAGTGTTTTCATATCTGTTTTTCTTGCTTAATATTTACTGTGTGCTCGTGTTTAAATATCGTGTTATAATTCTTGAATGCTTTCTTAATATTATATGTACATACTTATCGTATATTAATATTCGTGTTTACGTACATAATACTTAAGATAATTAATTAATATACATAATATTCGTATTAAATATTCGTGATGCATGTCGTATATTAATTAATTTCAAAGTTTAAATTTAACGGTAACTTCGTGCATTTAATGATCTTAGGATTATTAAAGCGAGTTTTACATTTCTTATTAAGAAATGTGGCTAATGGAATATGGTATACAAGGATTTGATTCAAAAATTATAAATTTTTAAATATGTTTTTGTATCTTATCAAGTTTATCGAGTCAACCCGATAACCCGATAACAAATTAATTTAGACCCTAACCCAACCCTAAAAGGTTATCGAGTATATTGGGTTGACCCGATATACCCAATAATCTAAGTTGACCCAAATCAACCCGACCTTATAAGGCTTTATCGGGTTCAGGTCAGGTTCAGGTCGACCCATTTGACACCTCTAGTCACGGGTGAGCTCGGTTCCGGAACCACATGGAAGTGAACTAGAACCGCAAGAACCGAGAACCTAAAATGCATAATTTAGGAACCGAGAACCGAACCGAATAACATTGTAGAAACTAGAAGAGGGGGTTGAATAGTTTCTAGTTACTTTTTTAAAACATTTCGCATAACTCACTGTGCGCGGTTCTTTAAACATGTTTGCGGTTCGTTATCACTAAAGAACCGCGTGTCCCTTTAAGGAACCACCGACAGTGAACTAGGCTATTTATTACATGTTGATCTTAAGAACTGATTGGTATCAAATTCTCGATCAAGCTTGACTAGATATGAGATGTGTTTGATTGAAAGAAAAATACTACAAGTAAGAAAACACACAAGCACATCAAATCAAGAGTACATCAAGCAATAGTCTAAACACTAAGCACACACGTACTAAGCATAGGCTTTTCCGCAACTAAGATGTTTAGACTAAGTGATGTACACTTGACCATAATCTAAACATGAAGCACACCCGTACTAAGCCATAGCTTTTCTGAAACTTAGATGTTTAGATTATGATAAGCACACAACACACAACAACATATAAATCCGTCAATAAGAGTAAAGACATAAATGTAAAGGAAAGTACCGACACGATGATTTATAGTGGTTCGGTCACGAAGATCCTCTTCGCCCTACTCCACTCCTCGAGTACACCTTACTCGAGAGTTACTTCACTAGTCAACAAACTCCTTAAGGTGGAGAAACCATACACAACGTCGCTTATCCAATTTCCGACTCTAAGCTAAAAGTCGAGTCCTAATCTTAGGTAGGACCAATCTACACAACGTCGCCTACTTCACCATTTTCGGACACAAGGCTATATGTCGAGTCCTGATCTTAGGTAGGACCTATCTACACCCATCTACACCGATCTTCACACTAGTTATGTTTTATGTCCCAACATAACAAACCTTGTGTATTATGGCCTAAGCACATAAACTATATAGATCTAAGTACACAACACTTAGATCTATGACTCTAACACTATATCCAAGTATTAACAAATTTGGATCTACACAACTAACACCTAATCCAAGGATATGCATCACTTGGATCTTCTACCCTTATAAACACATCCAAGTGAACCCAATACTTGGATCTTCTACATATACAAAGTAGGAAAACAATGACTTGATCTAGAAGGAGAGATTTTCATCATGTTATGAACCCAACACTTCATGGTAATGAAAGTGTTCTTCTCTTTGCACTTGAGATGATGAGAGGATTGAGGATAGAATCACATCTTAAACAAGATTAATCAAAACTAACTAATCAAGGAGTTTAAAGATGTTTTTGAAGAAACTGTGCAAAAAGGGTTGAAAGAAAAGCTAGAAATGATCCACTATTTATAGGACAACAATAAAACGGCTATAAAGACCCGCAGTTCCTTAAATGCCCCCTCGGTTCCTTATCAATAAGGAACCACGGGTTCCTTTAAGGAACCTCCGGCTTGGAGACCGTGCATTTTTGTCCTTTAGTGGGGAAATACCATTTATACCCTCAAAGTATATTCCTTTGGCATTTGAAATATGCCAAATTCAAATTAAAGACTATTCTTTGGAATATACCTTAGAGAATATTATTTGGAATATTCCAAATTCAAATTTCCATTTTCTTTTTAATAAAACATTTTCTTAAAAATAAAGTTTATTAAAATCTTTTGTCACATTTGATTAAATGTGAGTTTTAAGAAAATATTAGTCCTTGATTACTTAGTTAGGTTAATGACATGTTTATTCATACCTTGAGTGATTCATGCAGAATGCGATCTTGGAGGTGTCGAGAGAAGTATACTAATGTATTCTTGAGTGATTACGAGTACCTTAACATTTTACATAATGTGTTGCGATTTATTCGTTTGTCATCAACAAAACACGAAGAGATTATATCGACAAAACATCGTAATATTTGCACTAACAATCTCCCCCTTTTTGATGATGACAAAAAAGTAAACCATAACACATACTAAAATGTATAAGTTACTCGTTTACACTTACTTCTCCCCTTTTTGTCGAATCAAAAAGGTAGTCAACGTCTTTGAAGAAGAGAAGAATCAACATCGAGAGAGCACACATCCAAAGTGGTAATCATCGATAACACGTCATTTGAAGAAGAGAAGAATTGACGTCACGAGAGCTTGCATCCGAAAGGTAGTCTTCATTTGTAGAAGAGGAGGATCGGCTTCGAGAGAACATGCATCCAAAAAGCTAATCATCCATTGTGGTTGTCGGTTGAGAAGCGAGAATCCAAACCGTAGACCCTTCATCTAAAGATATTAAGCTTGTGTCATCCTAGTGAAGTCTTCAATCAACATAGGTTAACCAACTCAATGCATAATAAAATGCTTATATTCGAGATTCCAAAATTCATTACTTGCAAGAGGTTCGATGAATGCAATTTAAGTGAGTCAACGATCGCAAATGTAATGACTAGAAATCTTGCAAATGCCCCCCCTTGATATGAGCTCCCCCTTGCTTGAGGCACTGATGAGATGGCATTTATACATGATCTCATCGTTCATTTCGGGCTTTAAATGCATAAAAATGTCATAAAATACCATATATATGCTTGTGTTTGTTTACTTGTGTATTTTAGGTATGGGTATCGTGAAAAAGACAAAAGATCACAAGTTACAAGGAAAAACGGACACGAGAAACGAAGCCGTACAAAGAACCGGGCCCTAAATCATGGAATATTCAACATTTATCCTTGAATACTTAAAGATGTGCAAGTTTGATCCTCAATGAATGAAGAAATGACACTTAAAACCCTTGTATATTGATAATTACAAGTTTGGTCCCTTAAGTTTGTCAAAATTACACAAAAGGTCCTTCAACTTTGAAGAAATGGCAAGATTAGTCCCTCAACAAATCCAAATTGCCAACAATGGTCCCTCATGAAGTTTAAGATGCATTGAAGACCTTTGAAGATCAACATTGTCCAAAATCAGCCCTTGAAATATCTCAAAATGGCAAAAACAACCCTTTGAAACCTTTTTCTAAAAGTTTGTGCCAAAACTGTAAAATGGTGAAAGTTAAATACAAGGGAAACACGTTTTGTTTGCAAAATAAGTTATACAACTTTTCCCAAAACACAAGGACCTAAACTGCCAATTCAAAAGTTTAAATCCCTAAAAATGCGCCAAACACTTACTATTGAGATTTTTACCTGGCAAGAACAAGTTTTTACCCAGGATCAAAAAAGAGTAAAACAAAGGGGAAAACAAAATTGGTTACACCCACGTGTGATTCACATCACCTCAATCACATCCCACACCTTAAACCCCAAATCCCACTACCAGAATGATACCCCCATCCCCACTCACAATACGACACTTGGCACTTGATCCTTACTTGGCAAAATCAAGGGCTGCAAATCATTACTTGGTCCCTAAGCACTCAACAAACATCCAGGATTCAACCAAAACAGCTGGCAACACACCTAGAAGATTCTGCAAGGCTAGAATAGGAATTTCAGTTGCTAGGGTTTGTGAATAGTGTTTAGCCAGGCATTTGCCTATAAAAGGAGACCTCAACATGTGAGAGTCCCTTTGTTCCAGTTTTAGGCTATCAATCTTTGTAATTCCTTTTTAAGTTTAATAAAATTTGAATTTCTGAAAATTTTGAATTCTCTTTTTGATTTGATTAAAAGTTGGTGTTTGAGTAGCCTAATTCTGAGTTCCATTTGATTGTTAAGACCTACCTTAATCTTGTGGTTAAGGCACGTCTTGGTTCATAAGGTTTTTAAGGTTCAAATACCTTGAAATCCTAGGTTCTGTTTTGGCTTATTTTGTGTACTAACCCTTGACCATTTGCTATAAGCTCTTACAAGCTTGTTGACACCAAGCTTGTGAAGGGATTAGAGCCCTTGGTTGAGTTGTTTGCTGCTTGTGTTGAAGACATCAAGTCCTTGAGGTTCTACTTTGAACCATCAACCAAGGCAGAGTTGCATCATCTGTGTTGAAGTACCTTGGTCTTGTTCTAGTTGTTGAACAAGGTCCAAGGTGTTGGGTCAAAATTAATATGAGTTGATGTGGCAGAAACTCCAAAACGAAGAAAACATGCTAGACGCTGACACGCCATGTTTGGACGCTGACAGAAGTCTACGGCGCTGATGGAATTTCTATTTACGGAATATATTGGATATATTCTAAATAATATATTCAATATATATCTATAGAAATAGAATATTTAGATGTTTATTTGATATTATCTCTTGTAGATCTGTTCCTTCCACTATAAAAGGAACAAGAGTCTTAGGTTTTATTCATATTATTCATTCACAATGTAAACCTAAAGTGTGTGTCGCACTAGACGTGGGATTCAATGTATACACGTCTAGTGGTTGTTTGTTATTAATATAATGAACAATCGTTGAGTATTTTATGTGTCGTGTGCCTAAACACCTTGTTATGATCATTGTTCTATTCCGCTATGTTATCATATGAACGATGATCAACCTAGATATAATGGTTCATAACCATTGATTCTAACGATCAATGGACTCCACAATTGGTATCAGAGCCTAAGGCTCTTGATATCTAGGTCCGACGAGGTGTTCGTGTATGGTGAAGAAAAGAAAAATTCGTATGGGTTTTTCTGGACGTTTTTGTGTGCACAACAGTATTCAGAAGGTCATAACTTTTGATTGAACCGTTGGATCGTCACGAAATTTTATATGTGTGTTCTACATACATAGATCTAAACATCCATCGAAGGGATTGTCGAGTTTTATCCCCAGGCAAAAGTTATTAAGCGTCGAAGTTGGCTGATGGTAGATTTTCAGTTTTCTGCTTTTACATAAAATCATGACCTAGGGTTTCTCAAACCCTAGATCTACCTAGAAAGCAGAATGTTATGATGTTCGTGGCTGTTAAAACGTGTGAAGATACACGATCTAAGGTTATTTACAAACCCTAATTAGGGTTTCAATGCTCAAAGTTCCAAACCCTAGATCGCTGTTACAGACGTGAAGGTTAATGCAGATTCGTGTTACTGTTTTTAATTCGAATCCTATACATGCTAGACTACAATAACTCACGTGGGGCTAAAGTTCATCATTCGTTTCTCATTGGTCTTCAAAGTTGCATTCACACGGCCAAAACAAAACCCTAATATTTGGTTCCACTACATGTTACTCCATGATAAAAGTTTGAGCCGCTTGATTCTTACTGGTGGTGATAGTATATGTTCACACGAAGAAGCAAGTATTATTGGAGGAAAATTTCATGTTCACACGAATTATATATATCTTATGTTCACACGACCCTGCCATTCATATGAATACATAGATTCCATTCACACGGTGAGAGCTCTATGATTGGTGAAAGATTGTGCGTTCACATGGTTATCTAATTCGTTTTTGTTCAAAACATGGGGTCAAGACGAGAAGGATTCTACTGGTCAAAATAGGATATTTACTTGCTATTTTTGTGGGATTCACTCGTGATTGAACAAAATAGGGGTTACAGACGTGGGATATTATCATATATTAAGTTATAGGAATATTTAAATATTCTGTTGCTAAATATATGGGATCGTAACCCTATGTGGCAGTGATTTTCACATGATAAAGTGGAGTTATAAAAGTCACTGTTGAGATTATAGCTGCTGTGAGCCTTAGATGATGTCAGCAGAAAAAGGAGACGTGGACGCTGACAAGGTTTAATATAGGCGCTGACAGGAAGGAATTTGACGCTGACAGAATAAGTCAACACTGATGGAGTTGACAGTGTCGTCCGATATATGAACTTCAACGCTGACACGTATTGTCTGATATTGGACAATACATCTGTCAAAGATATTGGACAAAAGAAGATATTGGACAACACAAAGTTTGCTGCTGTTGAGAAAACTGGTACGTTTTAAGCATACAAAAAGGAGGATTATACACACAAAGGTACATGGAATCTCCGTTTTATTCAGAATATCAAGTTGATATTTATGGCTCGGATATATTTAAATGGATTAATGATTTTAACGCGAGTTAGCAATTATTCGTGGGATTTGATGGATATTTTAAACTATGTAATCGGGATAGCCTTGCGAAAGAGTTATCCACATTTGATCTTTTACATATGGTATGACGATGTTATTTCATTCAAATTCATCATGAAGAAGTGTTAGCTTAAGGGGAAGAATTCTTATGGTAAGTTTGATGATTGAAGAAGATTTTCGCGAGTTTGTGTTCTATCATATCTTAAAGTCATGGACTTCCAGCCACTGACTTTAAAGGTAACTTGTTCGTGCTTTACATGGTTGGTGATGAAGACTTGTCATAACACTTAAAGGAGTTACATTATCGTGCTCAGTGTCTCACATAGGATGAGAATATTGACAAGAGATCGAGGTCTCGTTATACTTGGTAGAGTATGAGTTCTTTATCACGTGGATAGTACAAGACATGGAACATAGGTTTGGGTTACTCTACTTCTACATCAAGAATACTTTATTTATTTTTCTTCAGGATCATTACACAGAGCCTACATTTGGAGAATCTTCAAAGATTGCATACATTGTTTACTTCCTTGTTGATGTGACAAAAAGGGGAAGAAAATACGTGCTACACTTGAGGGGAAGCAATTTGAAGATCATGTACAACTTACAAGAGATATACAAAGAGTTTTGCCGACATCAACTAGGGGAAGATTGTTGGGTCAAAATTAATATGAGTTGATGTGGCAGAAACTCCAAAACGAAGAAAACATGCTAGACGCTGACACGCCATGTTTGGACGCTGACAGAAGTCTACGGCGCTGATGGAATTTCTATTTACGGAATATATTGGATATATTCTAAATAATATATTCAATATATATCTATAGAAATAGAATATTTAGATGTTTATTTGATATTATCTCTTGTAGATTCTGTTCCTTCCACTATAAAAGGAACAAGAGTCTTAGGTTTTATTCATATTATTCATTCACAATGTAAACCTAAAGTGTGTGTCGCACTAGACGTGGGATTCAATGTATACACGTCTAGTGGTTGTTTGTTATTAATATAATGAACAATCGTTGAGTATTTTATGTGTCTTGTGCCTAAACACCTTGTTATGATCATTGTTCTATTCCGCTATGTTATCATATGAACGATGATCAACCTAGATATAATGGTTCATAACCATTGAGTCTAACGATCAATGGACTCCACACAAGGAGCATAGCTGGCCTTCCTAGGATGTTGTGGAAGGCAGGTATAATCTCTTGGTTAAGATTCCCCTAAATATTTCATGTTTATGCCTGTTTTGGATTTGGTGCTTTGATTTTGAGTATTTGTGTTTGTGCTGGTGATTTTTGAGTTTGATTGTGTTAGTTGCTATCTAGGAAGTGTTTTTGATCATTAAAATCAGTAGGTTATTAGTTAAAATCACAAGTTTCTTTGTTAAGTAGTAGATTAAGGAGTGTTTGGGTCTACTGCTTGAATTGGATTTGTGGTTTGCTAAGTGGTTATTATTTGTTGCTAAGTGTTGGTATCTGCTTGTTAGGTGTATTTGTTCATCTGTTTGGAGGTTTTGTGGGTTTGAACACATAGATTCATAATTTGGCTAGAAAATCTTAAAAACTTGGTAAAATTGGCTAGGATTTTGAGGACACCTAGATCTAAGCTTAGGCTAGGGCTAACAAGTGCTAAATCTGAGTTAATCACACCAGGGAAGAAGGATTTGAGGCTTGAAATTGGATCAAGTGCCAAATAGATCAGCAAAACTTGTCTGCATATTGTTCATTGTTCATCAGAAAAATTTTATGCTTTGATCTTGTTATTTACTTTGATTCAGTGTTTGATTCTTGTTGCTTTGTGTCTATTCATAGTTTATATAGCTTGTGTATGCATCTTGTTAAGTTTGGTTGGCTTATTCAGTCTAAATCTGCTTATTAAGTGCTTAACTGCTTATTTCCATATCTGGAGCATATCTGGTGACTGTTTGGCTTATTGTGGCTTATTGTGTGAACCAATTTGTGATTTTATTGTTGCTATTGACTCCTTGTGATTCACTGATCACAAGGGTGCCTTTGTTTCCAATTGAATCAAACCAGAACTCTCAAATAAGCTTGGTCAAATAGTCAAAGCAGTGGGAACTCCTTTCCCCTGCTAGTTGCCACTGATAGTGTAAAATTGGGTTCAGCTTATCAATAAGCTATAATAGCTTATTTTAACTAGCAACAACTTTGTTTTTGTAATAGGTGCTCATATTTTGACCCATTTGTTCATACTGGAGCATTTGGGTGGTTGACTTTAGGGTTTGACTAGAAAACCAACTCCATTGACTTTTTCATAAGTTCATTTGTGTTTATTCTGGCTTATTGGTTGTGCTTATTGGGTTTTGTTGATTTATTTTGCTTATTGAGTCCATTTGAAAGCTTTTGCAAGTTGAATCAAGTCCTGAGGTGCCCTAAATCTCTAAAACGACTATTTTGTCTTTTAGTGAATTTTTACTTTGCTTATTTCTGGCTTATTGATTGAGATTTTTCAAAATTTCTTTTTACAGATCTCATAAGCATCCCAAAAGAAGGTTGTGTGTCAAATTAGAGCTTATGGCATTAGCTTATTGCTTAATGGGCTGAAAAGCCCAATAAGAATAAGCTGAGTGTTCAATAAGCTGTGATAAGATCAATTTTAGCTTTTGGGCCTTTAGAGTTTTGTTCTTAGAATTGAATTTTGAGTCAGATAGGGCTTTTCCAAGTCAATTGGGCCAAGTTTGACTTTTTGGGCCCAAAAGCCCAATTTGGTTGACTGTTTTTGGTTTTGGCCCATTTGAGGGCCCAATAGGGGTATTCTGGTAATTTCACTTTGATTTTCTGATTATTTAGGTTAAAATAAACTAGTTTGCAAGTTTTTAGAATTTTTTATAATTTTTGGATTTTTTAATATTATTTTATTATTATTTTATTATTATTTTTAAAATTTCACATTTTCCAACTTTTTACATTTTTCTTAGTTTAATACATTAAAATAGGAATTTAGCAACTTTTAGAATAAGTTTATCTCTTTTAGATTAATTTTTATAATTATTTTAAGTTTTAATAGTTTTTAAATCATTTTAAATAGTTTTTATTAGTTTAAAAATTTCTAAAAATAGTTTTTAATCTTTTTAGGTCATTTTAGAGGTTTACCAATTGAAAAATCTTTATTTGGGCTTTTTGATAATTTATTTGATTTTTAGGGCTTTAATTAGCATTTAAAAATTGAATATTTAATTATTTAAAAGGTTTGAAAAAGTTTTGATCATTGGTAAACTCTTAGTTTATTTATTTTGATTTTTGGTGAATTTTTGGTAATTTTTAGAATTAATTTTTATTTTTGTGGTTTTTAAGGTTCTACGTTTTAACTTTCTAGTAGTGTTTATTTTTATTTTTACGTCCTCGTCATCTTCTTTTCTCATCCCCTTCTAAACCAAATATTAATCTCAAGTCTTGTACATCTTAGTCACACACATATACCTCCTTGGGAAATGAACTTTCATTTCATTAAGGGTAATTAGTGCTTGATTTTCCTAAATCATCACTCGATACTTTCCCTATTTACGCTCTTTTCCTAAAGAGTAGTAAAACACTACAATTATTTTTGGCGCCGCTGCCGGGGAGGTGTGTCGTGATTAATTTGCATTGTTGTTTTTAATATTAACCAATATAGTATTTCTATTAGTAGAACTCTACTAATACGTATTATCGGTTTTCTTGGTTTTTCTTGTACAAATATTATTACTATATTGTATTAAGTATCACAATAAATTCACAATATCTCCAAAAGTGTGAAAACACAACCTTAATTTGGATTTCATCACTCAATTATTGTATTCGAGTCTCAAACAAAAAGAAAAAGGCAAAAATAGATAAATACTTTCGTGAAGCTCGATTTTGAAGAATACAAACTATAAGGTGGGTATAAGGCGGGTATTATAAAATATACCCTAAGGAAAAAGGCTCTTAAGTGCTTCGCGCCGCCTCGTTTCCCCGCTTGCTTGTGAGTATTTTGAGATTGAAGGCTAATCGAGGGTTTTGCCGCCCAAAGTATTATTACGTATAATATATTTGCTTGGTTTCTTTGTTGATTAAACCCTCTTGAACAATTTGGTTTTCACCAAAGTTCTAAAGTCATTCGAAGGCGTTCACTCCACGTGATCGTTTTCATTCCTTTGAGGCTTCTTTAATCAAGAGTTTGATTCGAGGAGAGATTTTGTAGATTGTTGTCTACGAAGATACACCAAATTCCAAAAAAATTAAATATCATCAAAAACACAAAAAAATTGAAAATTCACAAAACACCCAAAAAGAATCTTCTTTGCTCACCTCCCATTCTTCGTGAAGTTTATGATCACTCGTAATCAAGCAAAACGAGCTCGTAAACGTCTTCAAAATCAAGCTAATCAAGATACGTTGATTGTTGAAGAACCTCCAATTGTTGAACCTATTGTAGAACAAGAAGTCGTCATGGCTAACCGTACTATGATGGAGTTGCTACAAGCACCCACCGAGGGTTTTGGAGAGGCTATTGTGATTCCCGCCATCCTTGCGGAGAATTTCGAGATTGAGACGGGTTTAATGTCGATGTTGCAAGCAAATAAGTTTAGAGGTCACGAGAAAGACAACCTGCACTACCACATTAGGAATTTTAACCGTCTCACCGCCACTAGCAAGTTTAAGGATGTTCCACATGACGCCATTAAGATGATGTTGTTTCCATACTCGTTAGATGGACCCGCTAAAATTTGGCTTGAGAAAGAACCGTCAAATTCGATTTTGACATGGGCCGATCTCGTTTCTAAGTTTGTGAACAAGTTTTTTCCACCATCTAAAACAACACACTTGAAAAATGAGATTTCACGATTTGTGCAAAGAAATAATGTAAGTTTTTCAATGGCATGGGAACGATTTAAAGAAATGTTACATGAATGTCCACACCATGATTTTACGGAATTGCATCAAGTTGATACTTTTTATAATGGGCTTAATGATCATGAACGAGATTATTTAAATGCCGCCGCGGGTGGTAATTTTTTGTGCAAGACGACAAATGAGGCTTTACAAATCATCGAGAATAGATCTAAGGTTTATAGCCCTCGTAACACACCGAGTGTTTCCAATTTGGGTTCGTCATCATCGTCACAATCGTCTCGTAGCATTAATGCCTTACATGATGAAGCTAATGAGGAAAATCGGTTTTTTGATAGATTTGCTAATCTAATGTCCCATTGGAAGGCTCAAGAAGCTTCCAATTCCGCTTCGGTTAAAGCGGTTGCTAAGAGTTGTTTATCTTGTGGTGGAGCTCATGATCTTTCCGAGTGCATTACCGCGGATGGTAACACTTCGAGTGCTTATGTAGCAACGGGAACTTATAACCAAAACGGTCAAGGTTCCCGCCAAAATCAAGCTCCACCAAATCAAAATGTTAACAATTATCGAAACAACAACCAAGGTAATTACCAAGGCAATTCACACAATTACAACAAAGGGAATTATCAAAATGGGAATGGACAAATTTCTAATCAAAACCAAAACCGTGATTTTCAAAACACTACACAAGGTTTTCAAAATGCTCACACTAAAAATTTGCAAGGAGAATTTTTGGATTACGCTAAAGCAAATGATGCTAAATTTGATAACATGCAACGTGAGATGATTAGCTTAAGATCCGAGTTGAAAAACGAGCTTAAAAATGAACTTGCTAATGAACTTAAAACTCATGCAAACAAAATGGAAGGAAGTGTCCAACGTCTTCAACAAAACCAACAAAAGATGGAATTAGGACAACATGAGATTAAGCAAGAGTTATTAAAAGCGGATGCTAGGCAATAAAAATTTGAGGACCGAATGGCTAAGATGTTTGAAGAAATCATGTGTAAACCCTCTTCCTCGGGTGGTCTTCCTAGTGATACCATTGCAAACCCGAAGGGAGAAATGAAGGTTATTACTACACGAAGTGGTAAAACTTTCAAGGAACCAATCTCTCGTCCAAGTACTTCTACGGAGAAGGAAATCGAGAAAGAACCCGAGGTGATGGTCGAAAAGGAGCACATTACAATCCCACGAAGTACCGCTCATACCACACCTACGGTTGAACCAATACCAATTGTGGAACCCGAGTTTCCAAGGCCGTTGCCTAATGACCAACCCACACCACCTTTACCCTACCCTTCGAGACGAAACAAGGAAAAAGAACAAGAACGGAATAATTATCAATTTGAGCTATTTATGAAAATGTTTCGTGATATGCATTTTAACATAAGTTTTGCCGACGCTCTTATCATGATGCCTCGATTCGCCGCAAACTTCAAAAGTATGCTAAACAACAAAGAGAAGTTGCAACAATCGTCTAGTTGTTCATCGGTTTTTCTTAGCCGCATACCACAAAAAGTCGGTGATCCCGGTAAATTTTTGATTCCGTGTGCCATTCAAGATATGGAGGAATGCTACGCCTTGGCCGATCTTGGTGCTAGTATTAATTTAATGCCTCTTGAGATTTTCAAATCGCTTTCGCTTCCGGCTCTTACTCCTTCGAACATGTCTATCGAGATGGCCGATCATTCTACGATTTTAGCATGTGGAGTAGCCGAGGACGTTTTCGTTAAAGTCGGAAAGTTTTACTATCCCGTTGACTTTATCGTTGTAGACATTCCTATCGACCGAAAAGTTCCTCTCATTTTGGGTCGTTCATTTTTGAATACATCAAGAGCACTTATCGATGTTCATGCTCGAAAAATCACCCTTCGTTTCAATGAAGAAGAACTTGTCATCAATGCAACACAAAACTCCAATCTTTCTCATGTCTATTCTATTGCAACTTTAAACCATGGTGATTCAACCAATGTCGTTTGCAAAGAATTTTCACCAAGAGTTTTAGGAAATGTCGCCAAAAATAATTTACCATTTCCTCCGCCGGTGGAGGTTATGAGTGTAAAGCCTACAAAGAAGAAACCGTCAATACTTGAATCGAAAAATCCTTTGCCCCACCTCGAACATTCATTCTTGAAAAGTGTTGATAAGATGCCGGTTTCTATGGAAGATCTTTCGGATGATGAATATGTAGACCCCGATGGGGAGGTTTTCTTCGTCGATAAACGTTTTGAGAACTTGCCACCACCAAAACCAAAACGGTTTACAAATGTGAGAATTTTTAGTGTGACTAACATCGTCTTAGAAACACCAAATATTTTCGACATAATCAAAAAGGGTTTTCATAAGGAGAGTTCAAAAGATAAAAAAGGAAAAGATTTTAAATGTGATTTAATTGATTTTTCTACAAATCTAACTCCGTCATCACCACATGTTTTGAGTACTACGAGCTCGTCTACTCCTTTTGACGATGCTTTGTGTGGTTCTAGTATGGGGGAAGCCCCTTATGTTCCCTCATCCTTGTCCACCGAGGACGAGATATTTGATCCCGGAATTTCATGTAAAGGGAAATCTCGGTCTTCCACCGATGCAATAAATGGGAAATCTTTCTATTTGATTGGTGCGAGTCTACCTCGAGTAGCTCAAAAGTTTGTCTTACCAATTGTCCCACCCTTCTACTTCTCATCTCTTTTCTTCAAACTCTTTGAGTTTATGGCACATGTTTAAGTGGCGTTAATTTGTTTTTCCAATGAAAACGAGAACGCCATCTTCGATCCCGGTATTTTGCACCATTTAAGGACTTAGTCCTTTATACCGGTTGTTTTTGGGCCTTGTTTATCATGTAAGCCCCACCAAAAATTGACCATACCAAGATATTCCCTAAATGTTCACATTGAGGGGATCGAGTCGAGCTCATGACTCGGTAATCAAAAACGAGGTGCCTCGTGGGGGAGATCTCATGCTTATCTTTTATGCTCACTATTCACTAATAAGGGGACTTGTACCCTTTCAACTCGTTGTCTCGTGGTTGTTTGTGATTGTGTTATCTAGATCATCATCATCATCTACGATTGAAGACTCTCGTGTTCGTTTACGTGAGCCTCCATCGTTCGTTTGAAAAAGTTTTTCACGATTCCATGACATATCCTTTATTGTTCTAACAATTATCTTTTAGCATACTTAATAAACGGCTTTAGATATATTGTTGATCACCCTTTCCATGCTAGATCCTAAGCATTCGACTCTTCGTCTCTAGTATGGGGGTGCTCCACCTTTAGACTCGAAACATTGAGTACAATGTTTACTTTTAGTATGGGGGGTGAATAGGTACTTGCTTTGCTACGCCCTCACGCTTTCCAATTTTCAATGTTTTGTTTTGCTAATAAGGCTTAAAATGGCCAAATTTTAAAATTTTTCTTAGTTTTCATAAGTGTTTTTAAGACACGAATGTATATTTTCCGATGGGTAGAATAAGAGTTAATTTTTGACTTGATGGGCATTTGGAGCCATTTACATTCCTTAACCCGCTCAATTCAAGTTTTGCTAGACTTTTATATAGGGAGCTTTAAAACGCGAAAGTCTTAACTCTTACAGGTTAAGAACACGAACTTTTCGCAAGTTCCTATAATTGATCCTAGAAAGTCACTTATCAAGGGAACTATAAAACGTATTCTCTAAACTTGAAAAAGTCCAAGAAAGTGCAAGATCCTATAGGTGGCTTGAAAACCCAAAACTTTGATTTGATATAGTCTTAATGAAAGCTAATCCAAATTTGGCTTAATTTTGACTTGCATGGCTAAGTATTCACGAGTCTCTTTAATTAGAGGTCTTTATATAGTGAAGAACGAGAAATGATAGAGTTAGACAAGTGATCATGCTAAACGTAGAACATGAAAGTGTTCTTTCAAAAACTCATATGTTTTTAATTGTGGCTTTTTCTTCCCATAATATCAATGCATTAGGAATAAATCATAATTGCAATAAGTAAGGTCGTACGATTTGAAAGGTTACTTAGCCTCTAGCGCAAGATCGTTTAAAAGTTGCTCGGGGTTGAATAGAGTTCATAGCCAAGGCATAACTTATTGAAGCGGGACGCGAAGATTGGCGATCATCCAAAAAGGCCCTAACAAGGCATGAGGAGCTCTATTTTTTGCTAAAGGTCCCAAGATGATGTGAAGTATCATTATTCCTAAATCAATATGAAGGATCGAGACACACGACGAAAAGCAATTACTCCCCTAAAGATCATGGAGAAAGTCTATCCAAAAAGACCCTAACAAGGTATGAGGATAAATATATCCAAGTCCGAAAAGGAGGCGGATCGTTGTATATCAAAATCCAAAGTAACGATTGAAGAAAAGTGATGAAGTCGTGGTCCAATATGAAGAATCTCTCAAAAACGTCAAGTGAAGAAATTCCAAATATATGAAGAGAAGACCATAATTTCGAGAACGTCTTCCCAAGATTTGAAGTATGAAGTACATGCCAAATATCGGTCCGAGAAAGGTCTCAAATCGTGAAACGAGTTATGCCAAGATATGAACTTAAGGAGATACACGAGAAGCCGTTTTAAAAGATTTTGTCCTTCGGCTAACTATTGATCAAATCGTGCTACTTTGCTTTCGGACTAATAACTACTCAAATAAGTCAATATGAATCACTTGTGATCCATGACAAATAGATAAAAATGCTAGTAACCCATTTCCTTTTATAATAACTAGGATTGCGGGGAGAAAAAGTATTACACAATTTGGACGTATGAGTAGTGTTAGCATTGTGACTTGTACCAACAATGATCTCGTTTTTGCACTTAGCATGGAATGTATGACAATCAAGGATGACGAAGTTTACTCTAAGGGACATTTACTTGTTTCTATTCTTTGACCCTAAAAGTCACTTTTTGTGATGAAAATCATATGTTATGTCTTTACACATCTTCGTAGTATGTTGCAAGTCTTTTACTCTTCAATAAAGGTTAATAAAATTGAACTTTGGTGATGCTTAGATACTTTATTCTAGCATTACGTGAGGGCACGGCAATGGCTTAGTATGGGGGAGTGATGAGATGGCATTTATACATGATCTCATCGTTCATTTCGGGCTTTAAATGCATAAAAATGTCATAAAATACCATATATATGCTTGTGTTTGTTTACTTGTGTATTTTAGGTATGGATATCGTGAAAAAGACAAAAGATCACAAGTTACAAGGAAAAACGGACACGAGAAACGAAGCCGTACAAAGAATCGGGCCCTAAATCATGGAATATTCAACATTTATCCTTGAAGACTTAAAGATGTGCAAGTTTGATCCTCAATGAATGAAGAAATGACACTTAAAACCCTTGTATATTGATAATTACAAGTTAGGTCCCTTAAGTTTGTCAAAATTACACAAAAGGTCCTTCAACTTTGAAGAAATGGCAAGATTAGTCCCTCAACAAATCCAAATTGCCAACAATGGTCCCTCATGAAGTTTAAGATGCATTGAAGACCTTTGAAGATCAACATTGTCCAAAATCAGCCCTTGAAATATCTCAAAATGGCAAAAACAACCCTTTGAAACCTTTTTCCAAAAGTTTGTGCCAAAACTGTCAAATGGTGAAAGTTAAATACAAGGGAAACACGTTTTGTTTGCAAAATAACTTGTTATACAACTTTTCCCAAAACACAAGGACCTAAACTGCCAATTCAAAAGTTTAAATCCCTAAAAATGCGCCAAACACTTACTGTTGAGATTTTTACCTGGCAAGAACAAGTTTTTACCTAGGATCAAAAAAGAGTAAAACAAAGGGGAAAACAAAATTGGTTACACCCACGTGTGATTCACATAACCTCAATCACATCCCACACCTTAAACCCCAAATCCCACTACCAGAATGATACCCCCATCCCCACTCACAATACGACACTTGGCACTTGATCCTTACTTGGCAAAATCAAGGGCTGCAAATCATTACTTGGTCCCTAAGCACTCAACAAACGTCCAGGATTCAACCAAAACAGCTGGCAACACACCTAGAAGATTCTGCAAGGCTAGAATAGGAATTTCAGTTGCTAGGGTTTGTGAATAGTGTTTAGCCAGGCATTTTCCTATAAAAGGAGACCTCAATATGTGAGAGTCCCTTTGTTCCAGTTTTAGGCTATCAATCTTTGTAATTCCTTTTTAAGTTTAATAAAATTTGAATTTCTGAAAATTTTGAATTCTCTTTTTGATTTGATTAAAAGTTGGTGTTTGAGTAGCCTAATTCTGAGTTCCATTTGATTGTTAAGACCTACCTTAATCTTGTGGTTAAGGCACGTCTTGGTTCATAAGGTTTTTAAGGTTCAAATACCTTGAAATCCTAGGTTTTGTTTTGGCTTATTTTGTGTACTAACCCTTGACCATTTGCTATAAGCTCTTACAAGCTTGTTGACACCAAGCTTGTGAAGGGATTAGAGCCCTTGGTTGAGTTGTTTGCTGCTTGTGTTGAAGACATCAAGTCCTTGAGGTTCTACTTTGAACCATCAACCAAGGCAGAGTTGCATCATCTGTGTTGAAGTACCTTGGTCTTGTTCTAGTTGTTGAACAAGGTCCAAGGAGCATAGCTGGCCTTCCTAGGATGTTGTGGAAGGCAGGTATAATCTCTTGGTTAAGATTCCCCTAAATATTTCATGTTTATGCCTGTTTTGGATTTGGTGCTTTGATTTTGAGTATTTGTGTTTGTGCTGGTGATTTTTGAGTTTGATTGTGTTAGTTGCTATCTAGGAAGTGTTTTTGATCATTAAAATCAGTAGGTTATTAGTTAAAATCACAAGTTTCTTTGTTAAGTAGTAGATTAAGGAGTGTTTGGGTCTACTGCTTGAATTGGATTTGTGGTTTGCTAAGTGGTTATTATTTGTTGCTAAGTGTTGGTATCTGCTTGTTAGGTGTATTTGTTCATCTGTTTGGAGGTTTTGTGGGTTTGAACACATAGATTCATAATTTGGCTAGAAAATCTTAAAAACTTGGTAAAATTGGCTAGGATTTTGAGGACACCTAGATCTAAGCTTAGGCTAGGGCTAACAAGTGCTAAATCTGAGTTAATCACACCAGGGAAGAAGGATTTGAGGCTTGAAATTGGATCAAGTACCAAATAGATCAGCAAAACTTGTCTGCATATTGTTCATTGTTCATCAGAAACATTTTATGCTTTGATCTTGTTATTTACTTTGATTCAGTGTTTGATTCTTGTTGCTTTGTGTCTATTCATAGTTTATATAGCTTGTGTATGCATCTTGTTAAGTTTGGTTGGCTTATTCAGTCTAAATCTGCTTATTAAGTGCTTAACAGCTTATTTCCATATCTGGAGCATATCTGGTGACTGTTTGGCTTATTGTGGCTTATTGTGTGAACCAATTTGTGATTTTATTGTTGCTATTGACTCCTTGTGATTCACTGATCACAAGGGTGCCTTTGTTTCCAATTGAATCAAACCAGAACTCTCAAATAAGCTTGGTCAAATAGTCAAAGCAGTGGGAACTCCTTTCCCCTGCTAGTTGCCACTGATAGTGTAAAATTGGGTTCAGCTTATCAATAAGCTATAATAGCTTATTTTAACCAGCAACAACTTTGTTTTTGTAATAGATGCTCATATTTTGACCCATTTGTTCATACTGGAGCATTTGGGTGGTTGACTTTAGGGTTTGACTAGAAAACCAACTCCATTGACTTTTTCATAAGTTCATTTGTGCTTATTCTGGCTTATTGGTTGTGCTTATTGGATTTTTGTTGATTGATTTTGCTTATTGAGTCCATTTGAAAGCTTTTGTAAGTTGAATCAAGTCCTGAGGTGCCCTAAATCTCTAAAACGACTATTTTGTCTTTTAGTGAATTTTTACTTTGCTTATTTCTGGCTTATTGAGTGAGATTTTTCAAAATTTATTTATACAGATCTCATAAGCATCCCAAAAGAAGGTTGTGTGTCAAATTAGAGCTTATGGCATTAGCTTATTGCTTAATGGGCTGAAAAGCCCAATAAGAATAAGCTGAGTGTTCAATAAGCTGTGATAAGATCAATTTCAGCTTTTGGGCCTTAGAGTTTTGTTCTTAGAATTGAATTTTGAGTCAGATAGAGCTTTTCCAAGTCAATTGGGCCAAGTTTGACTTTTTGGGCCCAAAAGCCCAATTTGGTTGACTGTTTTTGGTTTTGGCCCATTTGAGGGCCCAATAGGGGTATTCTGGTAATTTCACTTTGATTTTTTGATTATTTAGGTTAAAATAAACTAGTTTGCAAGTTTTTAGAATTTTTTATAATTTTTGGATTTTTTAATATTATTCTATTATTATTTTATTATTATTTTTAAAATTTCACATTTTCCAACTTTTTACATTTTTCTTAGGTTTAATACATTAAAATAGGAATTTAGCAACTTTTAGAATAATTTTATTTCTTTTAGATTAATTTTTATAATTATTTTAAGTTTTAATAGTTTTTAAATCATTTTAAATAGTTTTTATTAGTTTAAAAATTTCTAAAAATAGTTTTTAATCTTTTTAGGTCATTTTATAGGTTTACCAATTGAAAAATCTTTATTTGGGCTTTTTGATAATTTATTTGATTTTTAGGGCTTTAATTAGCATTTAAAAATTGAATATTTAATTATTTAAAAGGTTTAAAAAAGTTTTGATCATTGGTAAACTCTTAGTTTATTTATTTTGATTTTTGGTGAATTTTTGGTAATTTTTAGAATTAATTTTTATTTTTGTGGTTTTTAAGGTTCTACGTTTTAACTTTCTAGTAGTGTTTATTTTTATTTTTACCTCCTCGTCATCTTCTTTTCTCATCCCCTTCTAAACCAAATATTAATCTCAAATCTTGTACATCTTAGTCACACACATATACCTTCTTGGGAAACGAACTTTTATTTCATTAAGGGTCATTAGTGCTTGATTTTCCTAAATCATCACTCGATACTTTCCCTATTTACGCTCTTTTCCTAAAGAGTAGTAAAACACTACAATCAGGCACCAATGAAGCAAGGATAGTGACAAGCTACAAAGAAGGGTTAGAAAAGTCCTACAAAACAAAGTTAGTGGACAAGAGCATATATGTATAGCAGTGTCACCTAATCGGAATTAGCTTTAAACATCTTAAGTACAAAGAGAGGGACTCAAGAGAAAGCTAAAACAATCTTAACTTTTAGAAGTGTCAAAAATATGACAAGTTAAGAAAAATAAGAGGGCTATTAGATAGAAAAGAGAACCCAACTTATTTTGGTGACACAAAAAAATAAATATAAAAAGGACTATAGAGAGAAAAGAAATGTCTAATTTATAAAAAGAGAAAATATTATCGAGAGGACATACTCCACTTTAATATCATGGCAAAAATACCAAACTAAAGAGAGTATGACATGGACAAAACAATTTCACATAGTCGAAAAGAGAGAAAGAAGGACTATGATGAAAAGAAAAATGAGGATGACAAACAAGTCGTTTGCACAAACAATGACAAGCATTGGAGAAAGAAGCGTGCACACGAAGCTATCAATCCAAAGACAAGTCGAATGAGAGGATCTTGACAAGATTAATTCACAATTGTTGGAATAGAGGTAGAGAAGAAACATCCATACCAATTGTAATGATAATATGTCAAAGGGTAAAAAGCTTAGAATTTTTGGAATCACCCAAGAAAATTCAAGATTTAACCAAAATCCTCTCAAAAGGTTAAAAACTTAGAATCGTTGGAATCACCCAATCCAATTGTAAATTTTAACCACAATCAACTCTCAACAATGAGAAAGACAAAAAATCTCAACTCGAAGACATTTTTGACCATAAAAATAATTCCTTTAGAAAGCTCCAAAAGCTTTAAGTCAGGAATCAAGGTACAAAAATAAAGAAAAACAAAAAACGAGGATAAATCGACGCTTAAGAAAAATACTAGATATAAGACATTATAGGCAAGGATGCTTATTAATGTCGACACCAAAAAAGATGACTCAATGATATAGAGAAAGAGATCAAATAAGTCAAAGAATAGAAAAACCAAGATGGATGGTGTTTAGCATACGATAAACTACATGCTCAAAGTTTCGTAGCTCTTCTCAATCATTATGAATGTTCAAAGAACAATTACATGACGAGGAAAGGGTAAGGCTCGACTTGACTTAGTTTAGAAATGATAAAAGAGAGAGACTCAACTTAGAGAGGCATGAATAAAATAAATCGAAAGAGACTCAACAAAGAAGTTAAGGATAACTTCACAAAATAATTCAAGAATACTATACCTTATTAGGCGATAGTGAAGTCTTGAAGAAAAACGAGAGAAGAAACCCAAAAGAAAAAAAGGATCTTCAAGAAAACTCGTCAAAGATAGAGATAGACAAAAAACGAATAAAGGGACTCACTGGCCGCGGTTCGTTAAATAGGTCCGCGATTCATTATCAATAATGAGCCGCTAGGTTATTTGAGGAACCGTGGAGAGTGGGTGTCCAAAAACGATTATCAACTCAAAAGAAAATCACTTGGTCAAACAATTTAACATAAGATGCTAAATGGCTTGAAAGTCAATGCTTCGGATATGACTTTTAACAATTGCACTTGCAAGTTAAAATTACTTGAATATTTCAAAAGAAATATTTAGGTTGTCAATCTTACTAGGGGAGGAATTAGATTTAAATCTAACATTCCTTGATAACCGAGTGAGAAAATAAAGAAGAAAAAAAATCACAAGGAAAACGAGATCTAAGACCCAAAGACAAATCATGTTGAAAAACATGAAAAGGAATACAAGAGAATAAAGATCATACAAAGATGTATGAAACACAAGCCTAAAACTTAAGCATAATTTTAATCTTAGTTACACTAGAATTCTAAGATTTTCTTAAATTGGATGTCTTAGCAATAAGCAATCCACATGCTTAAATGAAAGACAAGGTGGTGGCGGAATTTGGTGGAAACGGCTTGGTGATAATCTTGTAATTCAACTCATCATAGATATAAGACATGACAAGATGTTGATATTGACAACAATGACAATATGTTCCATGATGCATGACATAATCATGTGATGGAGTAAGAACACAAAAGGGAAGTGGTGGAAAAAGAGAGTTTCTAAAATCAATATCCTTAGAAGGAGAAAATATTTAATTTGGTGTGTTCTTTGGTGAATTTGGATTGAAAGAGATTTTAGAAAATGGTGGATAATCAAGGCTTTCATTTGTGAGAAATACATTTTGCTTTGGCGTGAAAGAGATGCCAAAATGCTTTGGGTTAAAAAGAGAAAGTACAAGATATTTTGGGAGTGATTAAAGATTTTAAACAAAGATTCCAAAGGGTGTTGGAACAATTGGGAAGTTTTAGAAAACCTATTTTTGAAGGTGTCTGTCCGCGGTTCCTTTTCTCCACCGACGGTTCCATATCGATATGGAGCCGCGATCTCTATAAAGAGCCGCCCACAGAGGGTGTGTTTTGGAGGATAAGGGAATTTTTCCAATTCGGAAAATCCTAATGTTCTAGTCTAACTTATCATAAAGTTATGCTAAAGAGCAATAAAAACTAGAACACACACAAAGGAAAAACACATAGGTTCAATTAGCACGTAGGAGGAAAGCTAAGAAAAACCTAATGGCTACAAATGAAAAAGACTCCTAATGACATACAAAGTTCATCAAAGTAAACTATCATTAGTCATATTTAGGAAGAGTCATTTAGCCAATTTAGAGAATGAGTATGAGACTATCACTAGAGGTGCTCAATTAAGGCTAAGCACGGCCATTTTTACGAGTTATAAAATAACCCATCTTCCCACATGGAAGTGATTCAACCGTTAGGTCAAATTAAGATTCTAGTGCATAAATTCTCTAGTAGTCATTCTCAAGTTAGACAAAATGTGATTCCTACATTTTTCTAATAAAGTTTAGCAAGGATGAAAGTGTATGACAACACAATGCACAACCTAATGAGGGTAAAGAATGCACAATTGAATATCTTATCAAACAAGTCTAGTTAAGGTTATTTACCTTAGTAGAACTTGAGGCCAAACACTTTGAAGTGTATAAACAACGTTTACACAAAACAAAGGAACACTCTTCATTGGTAATTCGGAGATGACACATTTACAAATTGCATTGCAATGTAAATTACTTGAGTATTTCGGATGAAACATCCAAGTTGTCAAACCGACTCCATTGTGCATTATAAGCAATTATTAAACAAAATATGTCTAATAATTTGAACAAGTAGATTCAATATACCATCATCAACACAAGTGTGAGTAATGATCCGATGTATATTATTAATAAACCACATTTATGTCTACACTAAAAAACATGTCATTAGATTCGATAATGATACCAATCATAGTTTGAATAATGAATTGATATTTAATCAAATCTTTCTTGATTCCCACAAACACTCTTTTCAGAGAAAATAACTAAGATTTTCAAAGGGTGTTTCATGTTTTATAGTGAGACATTAATCTACTTGAACTAATAACACAATGATCGAGTAAGACGACCCACATCAATAGATTTGACAAGCTCCCAAAGCTTTCAAACCTAAAAGTGTTAAAGAACATGCCAAGGTGTACAAAATATTTATGTAACAATTGTAAACCAAGAGATGTTAATACTATATGAAATGCACACATAAGTAGACAACTAAATATCACTACTACCAATAGTAATGATCACTTAAGAATGTCCAAAGACAAAAGAAAAACACAAAAGCATTCGTCTTTGTTTTGAGTGTTAGATACACCAAAGTATACATAGCTTGATTTTATTTGAAAATAGTTTTCGACCCATTTCAAAATTTAATTAAGTTCAACACTTTATAAATATATCAATTTTCAAAGATATATCAACAAGAGATGTCCAACTTAATAGAAAAGAGTAAAACACAAGTTTTACGACAAACTGACGCTCAATACTTTGGACAAAGTATGGAACTTAGAAACGATCCAAAATTTAAAGTTTGAATAAAGGTTTGGAAGCATTTTTAATAGAAAGGAAATTCATTTACACTCGAAATGATGGGTGGCACGACTTCTACGGACTTACGGTTGATTTTATATGATTTTTCAAAGTTTGCAAAAATTTGTGTCGGACTGACTGCGGTTCCTTATTGATAAGGAACCTCGGGGAACAGATAAAGAACCGCGGTCAGTAGGAAAAAATTAAGTTTTTGGCCAAAATCATTTGGTAACATTTTGGAATGACTTAGGACTCTAAAAAATCATTTTAGACACATAGAACTCGTATTTTTTAGAGTTAATTACGACACAAAAGATTTTTCTACTTCCAAACATGAAAAGATTTGTTATCAAGCTATTATACGAAGTTTATTTAACATCAAAACTTGTACGAATGAAACAACAAAACACATTTCATAAGTAATCACTCTTCATGAACAATTTGATACAAAGATCGTCTCTATTTTTTTTAAAACCGTTTTCATTTTTTTTTAAAAACCATTTGTTTTGAAAAAGAGAGCAAAGATCGATCCAAGCTTTAAAGTACAATATACTTCAAAAATCTTGAATAACCACGCTCTGATACCAATTGTAGAAACTAGAAGGGGGGGGGGGGTTGAATAGTTTCTAGTTACTTTTTCAAAACATTTCGCATAACTCATTGTGCGTGGTTCTTTAAACATGTCGGCGATTCGTTATCACTAAAGAACCGCGTGTCCCTTTAAGGAACCGTCGATAGTGAACTAGGCTATTTATTACATGTTGATCTTAAACACTCCTTGGTATCAAATTCTCGATCAAGCTTGACTAGATATGAGATGTGTTTGATTGAAAGATAAATAGTACAAGTAAGAAAACACACAAGCACATCAAATCAAGAGTACATCAAGCAATAGTCTAAACACTAAGCACACATGTACTAAGCATAGGCTTTTCTGCAACTAGGATGTTTAGACTAAGTGATGTACACTTGACCATAATCTAAACATGAAGCACACACGTACTAAGCCATAGCTTTTCCGCAACTTGGATGTTTAGATTATGATATTCACACAACACACAACAACATATAAATGCTTCAATAAGAGTAAAGACCTAAATGTAAAGGAAATTACCGACACGATGATTTATAGTGGTTCGGTCACGAAGCTCCTCTTCGGCCTACTTTACTCCTCGAGTACACCTTACTCGAGAGTTACTTCACAAGTCAACAAACTCCTTAAGGTGGAGAAACCATACACAACGTCGCTTATCCAATTTCCGACTCTAAGCAAAAAGTCGAGTCCTAAACTTAGGTAGGACCAATCTACACAAAGTCGCCTACTTCACCATTTTCTGACACAAGGCTATATGTCGAGTCCTAATCTTAGGTAGGACCAATCTACACCCATCTAGACCGATTTTCACACTAGCTATGTTTTATGGCCCAACATAACAAACCTTGTGTTTATGGCCTAAACACATAAACCATATAGATCTAAGTACACAACACTTGGATCTATGACTCTAACATTATATCCAAGTATTAACAAATTTGGATCTACACAACTAACACCTAATCCAAGGATACCCATCACTTGGATCTTCTACCCTTACAAACACATCCAAGTGAACCCAACACTTAGATCTTCTACATATACATAGTAGGAAAGCAATGACTTGATCTAGAAGGAGAGATTTTCATCATGTTATGAACCCAACACTTCATGGTAATGAAAGTGTTCTTCTCTTTTCACTTGAGAGGATGAGAGGATTGAGGATAGAATCACATCTTAAACAAGATTAATCAAAACTAACTAATCAAGGAGTTTAAATATGTTTTTGAAGAAACTATGCAAAAAGGGTTGAAAGAAAAGCTGGAAATGATCCACTATTTATAGGACAACAATGCAACGGCTATAAAGACCCGCGGTTCCTTAAATGCCCCTGTGGTTCCTTATCAATAAGGAACCGCGGGTTACTTTAAGGAACCTCCGGCTTAGAGACCGTGCATTTTTGTCCTTTAGTGAGGAAATACCATTTATACCCTCAAAGGATATTCCTTTGGCATTTGTAATATGCCAAATTCAAATTAAAGAATATTATTTGGAATATACCTTAGAGAATATTCTTTAGAATATTCCAAATTCAAATTTCCATTTTCTTTTTAATAAAACATTTTCTTAAAAATAAAGTTTATTAAAATCTTTTGTCACATTTGATTAAATGTGAGTTTTAAGAAAATATTAATCCTTGATTACTTAGTTAGGTTAATGACATTTTTATTTATACCTTGAGTGATTCATGCCGAATGCGATCTTGGAGGTGTCGAGAGAAGTATACAAATGTATTCTTGAGTGATTACGAGTACCTTAACATTTTACATAATATGTTGCGATTTATTCGTTTGTCATCAACAAAACACGAAAAGATTATATCGACAAAACATCGTAATGTTTGCACTAACAAACATGTTTCGGTTACACTCGGTTCGGGTATTTCGGTTCTTTTCCCGACTAGAACCGCGATTTTTTTAAAAAATCTAAAAACTTAATATATTTATAGAATTAACGCATCTACGTTTAATCATGTGATAGTATTTCAAAATCATTTAGAAGGAAAACAATAACCAACATGTTAGAACATCAATATCAATAAGTTGTAATTAAAGCATTCACGAGATCATGGTTTTTTCATAATTAAAGAGCTTCGTTGTATTTATTTTCAAAATCGTCCGTTTTAATGTTAATTAAGCGACCTTTGTACCCCTCAAGCTCTTTGTCTCTTTGAAGAAGTTGAGCCCTATAACTATCAATGGTATCACTAGATTTTATAAGAGCGCTTTTGCATTCTTCATAGTTTTGAGTGAGCGCTGCGTTTGCCTTCTTTAATTGCTTTTGAATCTTTCTAGTTTCATTGACATCTTTTTGTAAACTAGCAATTAAATTAGCAAGCGCGACACGCTCCTCATCATCATACTCATTTTCACGTTGATCATCCTCAAACTCATTATTGCACATGTCTGATGAATCAGGTGTGGTATTGCTATCAACCGTTTCCATCATACATGTGTCAGTAATTGTTGTTGTTAGATCACTATGCTCATGTGTATCACCAAACACATTATATTCATCATCATGTTGTACCTTATCAATTGGCTCGGTATCAAGGATAGGACCATTGTCATCTTCAGTGACATTAAGGACCTCATGAATCTTTGCTATGTATGAATAATGTGCTTTGAGTTCTTGGTCAGAGAGTTCATCATCTGCGTCGTCAAGCATTTCTCCTTCCTCAGCTGATAACTTGATCCCAACTTCCATCTTCTTGCATAGCAACATCTTTTCTTTATGATAACATATAATTCGGAATAAGCCTTAGAATACTAATTCGGAATACTTCCCATGTATACAATTCGGAATATTAGTTAATGGTAATTCGGAATTAGTGAATCCTAACTTTATTCGGAATAGCCATGTTTATAACTAATTCGGAATGACAAATTTTGCAAGTAATTCGAAAATGGAGAAAAATATAATTCGCAATACTAAAATCAAAACACAAGTCGGAATAATGAAAATTTAGATACAGTTCGCAATAAGAGGGTTTAGGAAATCCGGATTACTAAAAAATAAGCTAAAACCAAATAAGCACTTAACCAAAACTTAAGCTAAACAAATTTTAGAAAAAACTAAATAAACCACAAATTAAAAACTCTAAAAACACCAAATAATCAAACTATATAAAATCAACTTTTAAAAGATTAAACTATCAAATCCGCTTAATTGAAAATAAGCTAAACACACAATAAGCAATAAGCACAATAAGCTAAAACACCAAACACATTAAATCAATAAGAACAATCAAATAAGCAAATCAATCAAACAATCAACAAGATCAAACAAACTACATGATTAACCAAATCAACCACACGATTAAGATTAAGAAAGGAAGAATGAGAAATACTAAATAAGCTTGAATTAATGATGAAGATTAAGATTCAATACCACAAGATTAAGATGAAAGATTAACAAAACTTGAAAGAAAACTAGAGAGAGAAAGTAAAACACCTACTCCTAATTACCTTAGGGAAAAACTAAAAATAAACTACTACAAAATGAAGGATTAATAGTCTATTTATAGTGGAACGGATGTGGTGTTGTTGCTTCTTTCTTTCTCTTTGTCTTCTCGTCTTTTTAAATAACTCGTCTTTCTCGACTTTGTCTCGAGATTTGTCGATAGATAAAATGAACTCGTCTTCTAATTTTCTTCTTTTATTAGACTTGGTTCTTCGACTTCGTTAAACTTCCGTCTTTAGACTTTTTCTTCGATAAATCTTCAGAATAGGCCTTTGACTTCCGTTATTTTTGCACTTTTGATCTTTTGACTTCGTCTTTTGTCTTTTTCTTCGATAAAAGCCCGTGAAAGTCCGTGTTTTCTTCTTTTTTCATATTTTTGTCCTAAAACACAATAAAAACACAAACCACGCATAATTCCGACTTTTACGACATTAAATACACGTTTTGGTCTCGTTTATATTTGTTTTAAGTGGTGAAAGGATAAGTGTTTTCACACTTATTAATAACCATAATCTTTAACCCTATTTGGCTGCCGACATTCCCTAGCCAAATGCCCAAAACCTCTGCAGTTAAAACACTGAATCCCACTTTGTTGCACAACTTAAGTACCAACAGTTTCCTTATTTCCAACAACAGTAGCAACCATATGACTATCATACTTAGCAGGTTGTCGATCATACTTTGGAGGACTCTCATCACGCATTCGTGTGTCATTCCTTGGAGGACTTTGAGCAAAGTTCTTTCTCGTGTTTGATGATATTCTGAGGTTGTTTTTGGTGGGTTTGTAGATTTTCTTGTATTGCTTCATAATGAAAGTCGTTTGTTTCTTGAATTCCCTATCCTTTTGAGCTTGTTCTTCATCACTGTCTTTTTCGTATGATTGTTCAAGTGTTGGTGATGGTGCTCTTGTAACTTCTTTGCCTCGTGATCTTGTTGGAGCATGTGACTTAGAGACAATGGATGATCATGGTGATGATGATTAAGTAGAGTAGGTCTTTGGAGCACGAGAACGATAATCTGGGTAATGCTGAGTGGTAAACACCAAAGCAAGTGGATTTGCAACCTTTGCTACTTGTTCAGCATGATGTTCGTTTGCCTCATTCTGAAATTGTTTTAAGATGTTAAAGAGTGTGTGATAGGAAACTTCGTCTAACTTTTGTTGTTGTTTCACCAAGGTGACAAAGCGTGTCCACTCTGGTTGAAGTTGCTGTAGAAATTGGACATTGACTTGCATGGTGGAGACTTGAAAATTGTTTCGTGTCATGTCGTTCATCCTTTTGTAGAATCAGGAGTAATATGAATCAGTTGATTCTCCATCCTTTGAAGTAAACTTGCCAAAGTTCCAAAACAGTATGTTTTCACATCTTGCTTGTTGAGTGATTCACCTTGTTGCAATCGTTCAATAGTTGTCCACATTTCTTTAGCAATAGGGCATGCATCAACCATGGAATAAATGTCATCTCCAATGCCACTGAGAATTAAGTAGATTGCTTTATTCTCTGCATCAAACCAAGCACGATTCTCTGGTGTGAGGTCGTTTCTCTTTTCATCACGTTCATATGCGGGTTCTTCGTCAGCTGTGTCTGTGGCTGGTACTGCACGAACTTGTACCTTTGAGAATTTATAGGGTCCATCAAATATACATTGCCTTAAAGCATCACCGTTGGATTTTGTGTCAAGATAACGTAGAAAACGGGAATGCCATTGATCATATCGTCCAGTCACAAGCATTGGTGGTCTTCCTTTGTTACCCGCCACCATGATGTTGTTGTTTGCCACACGGTACTCTGTAGTAGGATCCATCTCGATAATCTCTAAAATGTTGAAATGAATACGGATCTTAAGTAGATGTTATAGTGATTGTTGTTGAAGAGAAAAGTTGTTGAAATCCCCTAATAATCTGTTCTTAGGAAACCAAAAATTCCAAGACCAAAAAACTCACGAATAAAACTTTCTAAATCACGTTATTTGAAAATCTCGGAATATTTGTAAAATCTCGCAAAATATCTCGCAATAATTCAAATCTCGCAATAACTAAAGTGAGATTTCACAATAACCCAAAAATTAGCAGATCTCGCAATAACCCAAAGTGAGATTTCGCAATAACCAAAAAATTAGCAGATTTCGCAATAACCCAAAGATTAGCAGATCTCGCAATAACCCAATGAACTTTTCGCAATAACCCGAAGAGAAGAATTTCGCAATAACACTTTTCGCAATAACACTTCGCAATACCACTTTTCGCAATAACACTTTTCGCAAAAACCACTTTTCGTAATAACACTTTTCGCAATAATCAAAACCATAGATATTTCGAAATGCAAGATTTCGCAATAAATCTTAAACCCTTGATATTGCGAAATCTATTAAGGAAAGATTTCGCAATAAGCTAGAAAATTCGCAAAAAAATCAAGAAAGACGAGAATTTTTTCCCAAAATTTCGTGTTTTTAACCATAACAACTAACCCAAATCCCTACCACAACTATGTAGGAGATTTCAATGAAGATATAGAGCACGAAAAACAAAAAAAAATAAAATTGAAACGTGATGTTTATGATGTTAAAAACACACGAGTACAATTAAATAACCAAAACCAATCACGAATCTACCCCGTGACGATTGATACCAATTGTTGTCCCATATTTTGTGATGATTCTACACGAATTATAGAAGAAAAATAATGTAGATGAAAGTAGATGAATTCTAGAGAGAGAAAGTAGAGAGAGAAATTAGTGAGAATGGTTGGAAACTTGGGAATATTAGATTAGATAGATAATGAAAATGTAACCATCCACCTCCTAACATGCTAGGAGGTGGGTATATATAATCCTCCCACATGCGGGTTTAATGGACTATATACTAATGGGTCGGGCTTGTATTTTGGGCTTTAAGTAGCTTAAGCATAAACCCATGAATCACGACTTTTCTACTATCTATTACAACGTTCTAAGAATAATACATAATAATCCTATGACCAAACATTCTTGTTTGACTCAATATTTGAGGCTAACATGCGTTTTGCTTATTTATTAGTTTTTCTTTTTTCTTTTCTTCTCCAGTCCGAGTTTTCGCGATTTCGTCTCTCGAACTGCGGGAGAGTGTTAGAGAATAAATATGGGCCAAGCCTGGCTTGTGGGTTAGGTCCATTAGGGATTGTACTCTATATATTTGGATGAATAATACATTGATACCTACGAGTTTATCATCATTCTTACACGAGTATAGGTTCAAGTACTAGAAGAGCTGGTCATGCATTCTTACACAAGAGAGATAATGAAAATGTAACCAACCACCTCCTAACATGCTAGGAGGTGGGTATATATAGTCCTCCCACATGCGGGTTTAATGGACTATATATTAATGGGCCGGCCTTGTATTTTGGGCTTTAAGTAGCTTAAACACAAGCCCGTGAATCACGACTTTTCTACTATCTATTACAACGTTCTAAGAATAATACATAATAATCCTTTGACCAAACATTCTTGTTTGACTCAATATTTTGAGGCTAACACGCGTTTTGCTTATTTATTAGTTTTTCTTTTTTCTTTTCTTCTCCAGTCCGAGCTTTGATTTCGTCGCTCGAACTGCGGGAGAGTGTTAGAGAATAAATATGGGCCAAGCCCGGCTTGTGGGTTAGGTCCATTAGGGATTGTACTCTATATATTTGGATGAATAATACATTGATACCTACGAGTTTATCATCATTCTTACACAAGTATATGTTCAAGTACTAGAAGAGCTGGTCATGCATGCATGTTGGATCTTTATATATATAACTTCAATTGATCGGAGATATTTTATCAAATCTGTATCTGTGTAAAACCCGCATGCTTTTACCATGAATAGTACCCTTAAGATCGTACGTACTAGATTAAAACTTTCCTTTTATAGCATGATTACTATGACGTGTTAGAATTTTACGTATTACGTACGCGTTAGAACACGATAAGTATTTATTACGCACGAGCACGCAATAATTATTTGACAATAATTAATCACGAACATGCGATCATGAAACCATGAACGTAATTAAATCACGAACTATTATTAATTACGTATATATATTTATTACGAGCGTAAATAAATATATTAGGTCACGATAAATTACTTAACGAGAACACATTAAACGCGAACACAAATAATCACGAACGAGTAACTAAACATCGAGACACGAAAAACGGTACGGGTGCCCCATGTGGGGCCCCTAACCGCGACAACAAGGGAGAAATGGGCCAAGCCCATTTCAATTTTCACTAAAGGGGGTTAAGGGGAAAAACACTACTCGTATTTTTCTTTACAGAGAATTTTACAGAAACCTAAAAGCTCTCCTCCTCCTTCTTTTTCTCTTTTGGCCGCCACCCTCAAACACACCAAAGGGGTGTGATTTGATCTTTGATCTTGGAATTATTGCTAGTGTTCGTGTTTGTTCATCGTTCTTTAGATCCATGCATTCAGTAATTCTTTTAAACCCTTTCTTTTGATTTAATCTTTTAAATAATTAAGAACATGATATGTTTTTCTTAAAAACCTAATTAAATCATAGATCTAACATGAAATTGGTTTTGGTATAAATCAAAAAGGGATGTTTAAGGGGTGTTTGTTCTTGGCCGCGCCTAAACCGAACCCGAGAGGGTCTCGGTTTGGCCATTTGACCACCACCGAGACCATATGGCCTCGGTTGGTTGGTGTGGGTCCCACGGCAGCAACAAGACAAGGGTAACCCCGATTTGGTTCGGGGTATGGTGTCGATTTCATGTCTGATTCATGGTACTTAGTCAAGATCCGGTTCACGGTGTATGTTAAGATTATTTTTCTTTTATAATCTTATGTTAAAATTAAATTAAACATGACATGATTAATTTAATAACATGACTTAGGTTATATTAATTATTAAATCATGAAATTATTAACCTAAGTATTTTATATTTTAAGACCTATAATAATTAATTATTTAAAAACCATGGTTATAATTAATTAATTAACATGACTTAGGTTATATTATTAATAAATAATAATTCATGTTTTAACCTAAGTATTTAACTTTATTTACTTAAAAATATGATATACTTTAATTAAATATTTTAACCTATAGTTTATTTTAATTACATGAAATAATTAATAAACTATACATTATATAATATGACTTAGAAAATAATCATGAAAACACTTAGGCTTATATACTTAGCTTATTTAACCAGCTTATTTCTAATTATGAAAACTTTATATTTTTAGAAACATAATTAAATAAGGCAACTAATCTATTTATGGAAACTTTCTATTTTTAGAAACTTATTTATTTCAGGCGGCTAATCTATTTATGGAAACTTATTTAATTAAGGCATCTGATCTATTTATGGAAACTTTCTATTTTTAGAAACTTATCTATTTCAAGCAGTAATTCTATTTTTGGAAACTTTTTATTTTTGGAAACTTTCTTTTTTTGGAAACTTTCTATTTTTGGAAACTTTCTATTTTTTTGGAAACTTTCTATTTATGGTAACTTTCTTTTTTTGGAAACTTTCTATTTTTGGAAACTTTCTATTTTAGGAAACCTGCTATTTTTGGAAAGTTACTTATTATTACACAGTAAGTATAATAATGCATGAAATACCAGAAATACTTAATCAGAATATAAGATAAATACAGTTTAAGGCTTTAAAACAGTGAAACATGATAAGAACATATAAAATAAGCTAAGACATGACATAGAACCAGTTACGTATTTAGTAAGCAGATACTTATTCATGTATATATTTATGTAGCATTAGTGATACAGAAGTAGGATTCCTCTCAGTTCATCTTCTTCGTTCACTGGACATAAGGTACGGATTCCCGTCCTTTCAGCATGGACATTCTTTCCTTATTAGGATTCCCCGTATGCAGCCAAATGTTTTCCCGTAGTATAAGTATGTGTTTGAATTGCTTATGTTTAATTTAGAATACCTATAGCCATATACATGCATGACCAGTTTCACCTAGTTATGGAGGTACCATAACCATAACATTAGAGGCACTGATGTTATGACTTCACCACGGCGGAGTGATTGCTCGTGGCGTCCCTTCAACTTTTGGCTATTTATATTATATTTATCATGTGGGGCGTATGGGTGCATCCTAGTTACATGTTTTCAGTCAGGATTTCATGGTGAATGTGGTGTGTGCCTTGCATCCTTCATAAGGAGCTGATCCCTCCTACCCAGAACCAGTATATTAAATTAGAGGCAGCCCTCTAATTTGCATGATGAGGTCACCCCTCTAAGTATTCATGCACGGTGGATTTTCATGACCTATATTGGCTAATGGTAAAATTATGTTAAACAGTTTTCATAAGATAAACATAAGGCTTTTCAAACTATAAAACCAGTTTTATGAACATGTTCTAGGTTTTCCAGGACTTATACATTTCTGCTGCTATTAAGTCTCTATTATGTTTTAGTCACTTATACTATGTCTATATCCGTGCACTGAGCGTTTTGCTCAGCCGTTACTTTCCTTTCCATGTCCTAAAACGGCAGGTACCCTAGGAAAGACTTGAGCATTTGGAGGACGTGCATAGGATGGAAGCTGCTAGAGACTTCTTTTCCTTTCTGCCTTCATATACTTATGCTTGCTTAGTCTTTCGTTCATTTCTTTTACTTTATTATGTTTTGGGCTTATGTTTGGAAACCGATGTTTGATTCCGGTTATCCCTATGGTCATGTAATGTTTCAGACATTTATCCTTGTATGCTTTGATGACACGCCATAATTACGCGTGACATTCCATTATCAAAATGGGGTGTTACAATTATGGTATCAGAGCCAAAGCTTCGACCTGTAGGCTCTAAAACTCGACCTGTGACTAGTGGGTAGTCACCAGGAGCTTCCTAAGCCAACGTTTGTCATTCTACGTATTGACGTTTTCAGCGCATTGTTGTTTTAACCATGATGTTTTCAGCACCTTGAGGTTTTAACCTTGATGTTTTCATCGATATTGTTTTACTAATATGGATGGACAACCGTCATTCATATTTAGTTATGTGTCATTGTTTCATGCATAATGTTCCTTGTGAACTGTGGCTATGTGGACTGAACCCCAGTAGTTCATAATTAGTCACATAAAAGTTTTTCTGATAAGTTTTGACAGATGAGTTTCATTTATTTATGTTTCATGTATTATTGTTGCAGGGATTATGACTAAGTAATGGTTGGTACAGGACTGGCCCTATTTAGTCGCATGTGCTTTTATCGAAACTTTTAACTTTGGGACCGACCCATAGGCGTCCCCTCGCCATGTCTTTTTTTTTGGGACCGACCCATAGGCGTCCCCTCGCACATATAAAGGTTTTTATAAACTACATTACGCATTCATGCACTGTTTTTCATGCATAAAATTTTTCTCATGATTTAAATTGGCATAAAAAGTTTTCATGTCCCCTCATAAGTTACTATGTTTTTATGTCAAGTATGTTTTCATACTGTCATGGTTAACTTCAGTTTCATGCTGATTATGTTATACACTTCTTCATGATAGATGGTTTCATGTTTCTTCATGATAATTCCGTCTTCATGTTGATTATGTCTTACGCCTCTTTTGTTATTTACGCTGTCCTGCAAGACATTGTTAGATTTCATTTAATCCTGCTTTCATGATAGTCATGGTTGGTTTTCATTGATCATGATGCCAGGCAAATCATCGTTGAATTTTGTGTAACCACACTTTAACGTTTCTGTTACGACCAGAATGATGTCTATGCTAATACTGCCAGGTTATCATGACGGTTTTCCTAACCGTTTAACCGATATACTTTCCTTAAATCATGACAAATGATCGACCCCATACCAATCATTTCATGTGCATTCCACGTGTACTCCACGTATCGTATTTCATGTGTATTACACGTACCTTAATCTATGTATATTCCACTTGCAATACTTCACGAGTATTCGCTAGTCGATCCTGAATCACCTCAGGCGTATTTTCTATTGCTAATATTCTACAAGATTGCTGATGTCGCTCATAACTTGGAGATGTTACTAAAGGTTGATGCTGCTGACGTTCAGAGACGCTACGAGATGCTGATGCTGTTCACAACCTAGAGATCCTACTAGACGAAGACAAAGGCGTCGGAGCAAAGCAATTGGACGAGAAGATGCTTCACCATCAGACAATTTCCATCAATCATTGTCCCTAATTCTTAGTTACATGTCACACGTCATTCGGCTGTCATTTCAGCCATATGAGTGCAAACCGGTACCAGCCGGCCACTCAGCTGAATAGTTACATGAATCACGGTCATGAGAATGACCGTCATGGAACTGACAGACAGGACGATAGTAACCACTACTATGACAGAAACTATCCTAGAAATCGCAACCGAGGCTCCGGCCGCGGACGTGACCAGACATACAAAGGATCAGTAGTCCAACCGATCCGCCAAGTCTGGCATAATAACCTAATATTGTAATTCTATTGTTTTACGTCTCGAGACACATGTCAAGACATCAGTCAAGACACATGTCTCACGTATACTTTCTGGAGACACATGTCAAGACATCAGTCAAGACACATGTCTCACGTATACTTTCTGAAGACACATGTCAAGACATCAGTCAAGACACATGTCTCACGTATACTTTCTGAAGACACATGTCAAGACACCAGTCAAGACATATGACATGCTTATAATTCCAAGACACGAGTCAAGACACATGACTCACGTACAACTATGGAACATTTCTAAGAAAATCAGGGTACCCTCCAAGGGTATATCCATTTTATTGTGCCATGTATTAATCAGACCACAAGAATTTCAGTACCATTACCGGCGCATCAGTGGGAACTCTCAAGTTTCACGATGACACTTTCATTTCTTGTAACCATAGCTCCTAGATTCATGACCATGAAGGACGCCTTTCGTATTCCCACGTATACGAAGGTTTTCCTTCAGCTTAATGATGAGATCCAAGTTGCTAACGCTAATCCTCGGACAGACACGAGATGAATTTTATCCTAATTATGAACTATGAACAGCACACCATGCTACGATTCATAATTATATACAGTAATGTTCAGGCTCCTGAATACATTTAGCTTGATTTTTCCATCAGGAAAATCTGTATAAATTATCTATGATGTCCAAGCACGTGCTTTGTTAGCCATGATTGCTAATATTTTCTAGCTGTCAGTAACACACGACTACTAAGGTCCTTTTACGCATAACCAACGGATTATTCCAAAATTGTTCCTTACACTCCAGAAGAACCTTCAAGGAGAAGGACGGTAACATAAGATTATGTGTCGACTACCGTCGATTTTAAACAAATCACCATTTACGACCGTTACTCTCCTCCATGTATTGACAAGATCGGATTCATGATCATGCTCCCAATAGTGACGGGTGAAAGAGCAGGACATGTCCGTGACTGCTATTCGTGCACGACTCGGTCATGCTAGATTTATGATTTTGATTTAGTCTCATCAATGCTCCAACAGCATTATGGACTTAATAAATTGAGTTTCCATGAACTCCTAAACAAATTCATCAGCGTTTTCATTGAGGATAACCTGATTTCCTTTAAGCCTAGAGAAGAACAGGATGACCATATCTGCACTATGTTGCAAATTCTTGACAAGAGAAATTTTACCCTAGAAATTTTTCCAATATCAATTCTGTTTGATTACAGTGACACGCTGAATCACATTGGTTTCTACGGTAAATCTTACCATGACTCTGCTTATGCGTAAAGGAGAGAACCCTACACTACATTAGGTGTTCTAGGAAATCCTACGCTAGGAGAAGTCTAGATTCAGAGACTCAAATTTAGCAACCTTCTATGTATCAAGTTTCTACGAAGCAGGATACAGCTATGTCCATATCTATGTACCTGACATACCAACAGGCTAAGATAGGACACCAACAAACTGGGATGTTTCATCATCTGAATTTGTGAACTAAAATGGGACAAGATCTCCATGGATTTTGGTTACCAGATTAATGCAAACTCAGAAGAAGGATGATGCTATCTGGGTTATTACAAACAGGTTGATCAAGTGTGCAGAATCCTTACATCCGCAAGGATTTTAGAACCAACAGATTGATCGGACATATTCCAGTCAAGGCTCATCCGATCACTTGGCAATTCCTCAGTTATCGAGTCAGAAAAATATTCACAATTATGCTCCTTGTTTACTTCACGTCCTTGTTCTGATTTCACGACTCGCTTTCGCGCTCGCGTTCATGACACTATTCATGTTCCTGATGGCATCTCGGATTACGATTTTATGTTATTTTCTCATTTTGGGAAGTTTTGCCAGAACTTGAGAGACCAGACCCAAGTTTAGTATAACTCCCTATCCTCAGATAGACGTTTCTCGTCATATTCTATGTCTCACCTTGTAACGTTTGGTGTTACCACCATTATATTCTATGTTCACGATATGTTTCACATGGCATGTTCATTCCACGTTCCTCATATCATGATCAAGATATGTTACACGTATCATGGATCACGATATGTTTACTCATACTACACTCGCCATATCTCCACGTAGCACGTTCAAAAATTTTCACGTATCACGTTCAAAATTTTTCACGTACTACGTTTCTTTATGTCTCGCGCATCATTTCTAATTATAAGTTAAGTCAGATTGTCTTGCATCGTAACGTTTCAGTTACCCTTGCACGTTAACTCTTATTTTTTTCTTCCCTCGATCGAATTTAGGGGATCTACCTTCCGTTGATAACCAAGAATTTCTTCGTATTCCAAGTCAAGGTCAGGAGGACCAAGATTTATCATTAGTTTCAAGATCTTCTGAAGGAACCGTTCCAAGAGGGAGGCCACTTGGAAACGGACAAGTTCATCCCGGACTTTTATCCGTTTTTCTCTTATCAACTAGATATGTCCTTTCAGTCACGTCACGTTCCATGTCCTTTCAAGACATGTCACGTTCCGTGTTCCTTCTGCCAGGAAACCCGCACGTTCATTTATCTTACATACCCTCTCAGTTTGATTCGGGTATGTTTCTCTTTCAGTTTACGTTATCTATAATTCGGGGACGAATTATTCTTTTAGGGGGGAAGAGTTGTAAAACCCGCATGCTTTTACCATGAATAGTATCCTTAAGATCGTACGTACTAGATTAAAACTTTCCTTTTATAGCATGATTACGATTACGTGTTAGGATTTTACGTATTACGTACGCGTTAGAACACGATAAGTATTTATTACGCACGAGCACGCAATAATTATTTGGCAATAATTAATCAAGAACATGCGATCATGAAATCATGAACGTAATTAAATCACGAACTATTATTAATTACGTATATATATTTATTACGAGCGTAAATAAATATATTAGGTCACGATAAATTACTTAACGAGAACACATTAAACGCGAACACAAATAATCACGAACGAGTAACTACACGTCGAGACACGAAAAACGGTACAGGTACCCCATGTGGGGCCCCTACCCGCGGCAACAAGGGAGAAATGGGCCAAGCCCATTTCAATTTTCACTAAAGGGGGTTAAGGGGAAAAACACTACTCATATTTTTCTTTACAGAGAATTTTACAGAAACCTAAAAGCTATCCTCCTCCTTCTTTTTCTCTTTTGGCCGCCACCCTCAAACACACCAAAGGGGTGTGATTTGATCTTTGATCTTGGAATTATTGCTAGTGTTCGTGTTTGTTCATCGTTCTTTAGATCCACGCATTCGGTAATTCTTTTAAACCCTTTCTTTTGATTTAATCTTTTAAATAATTAAGAACATGATATGTTTTTCTTAAAAACCTAATTAAATCATAGATCTAACATGAAATTGGTTTTGGTATAAATCAAAAAGGGATGTTTAAGGGGTGTTTGTTCTTGGCCGCGCCTAAACCGAACCCGAGAGGGTCTCGGTTTGGCCATTTGACCACCACCGAGACCATATGGCCCCGGTTGGTTGGTGTGGGTCCTACGGCAGCAACAAGACAAGGGTAACCCCGATTTGGTTCGGGGTATGGTGTCGATTTCATGTCTGGTTCATGGTTCTTAGTCAAGATCCGGTTCACGGTGTATGTTAAGATTATTTTTCTTTTATAATCTTATGTTAAAATTAAATTAATGAACATGGCATGATTAATTTAATAACATGACTTAGGTTATATTAATTATTAAAATCATGAAATTATTAACCTAAGTATTTTATATTTTAAGACCTATAATTAATTAATTATTTAAAAATCATGGTTATAATTAATTAATTAACATGACTTAGGTTATATTATTGATAAATAATAATACATGTTTTAACCTAAGTATTTAACTTTATTTAATTAAAAACATGATATACTTTAATTAAATATTTTAACCTATAGTTTATTTTAATTACATGAAATAATTAATAAACTATACATTATATAATATGACTTAGAAAATAATCATGAAAACACTTAGGCTTGTATACTTAGCTTATTTAACCAGCTTATTTCTAATTATGGAAACTTTCTGTTTTTAGAAACTTAATTAAATAAGGCAGCTAATCTATTTATGGAAACTTTCTATTTTTAGAAACTTATTTATTTCAGGCAGCTAATCTATTTATGGAAACTTATTTAATTAAGGCAGTTGATCTATTTATGGAAACTTTCTATTTTTAGAAACTTATCTATTTTAAGCAGTAATTCTATTTTTGGAAACTTTCTATTTTTGGAAACTTTCTATTTTTGGAAACTTTCTATTTTTGGAAACTTTCTATTTTTGGAAACTTTCTATTTTAGGAAACCTGTTATTTTTGGAAAGTTACTTATTATTACACAGTAAGTATAATAATGCATGAAATACCAGAAATACTTAATCAGAATAGACATAATATAAGATAAACACAGTTTAAGGCTTTAAAACAATAAAACATGATAAGAACATATAAAATAAGCTAAGACATGACATAGAACCAGTTACGTATTTAGTAAGCAGATACTTATTCATGTATGTATTTATGTAGCATTAGTGATACGGAAGTAGGATTCCTCTCAGTTCATCTTCTTCGTTCACTGGACATAAGGTACGGATTCCCGTCCTTTCAGCATGGACATTCTTTCCTTATTAGGATTCCCCGTATGCAGCCAAATGTTTTCCCGTAGTATAAGTATGTGTTTGAATTGCTTATGTTTAATTTAGAATACCTATAGCCATATACATGCATGACCAGTTTCACCTAGTTATGGAGGTACCATAACCATAACTTTAGAGGCACTGATGTTATGACTTCACTACGGCGGAGTGATTGCTCGTGGCGTCCCTTCAGCTTTTGGCCATTTATATTATATTTATCATGTGGGGCGTATGGGTGCATCCTAGTTACATGTTTTCAGTCAGGATTTCATGGTGAATGTGGTGTGTGCCTTGCATCCTTCACAAGGAGCTGATCCCTCCTACCCAGAACCAGTATATTAAATTAGATGCAACACCTCTAATTTGCATGATGAGGTCTCACCCCTCCAAGTATTCATGCACGGTGGATTTTCATGACCTATATTGGCTAATGGTAAAATTATGTTAAACAGTTTTCATAAGATAAACATAAGGCTTTTCAAACTATAAAACCAGTTTTATGAACATGTTCCAGGTTTTCCAGGACTTATACATTTCCGCTGCTATTAAGTCTCTATTATGTTTTAGTCACTTATACTATGTCTATATCCGTGCACTAAGCGTTTTGCTCAGCCGTTACTTTCCTTTCCATGTCCCAAAACGGCAGGTACCCTAGGAAAGACTCGAGCATTTGGAGGACGTGCATAGGATGGAAGCTGCTAGAGACTTCTTTTCCTTTTTGCCTTCATATACTTATGCTTGCTTAGTCTTACGTTCATTTCTTTTACTTTATTATGTTTTGGGCTTATGTTTGGGAACCGATGTTTGATTTCGGTTATCCCTATGGTCATGTAATGTTTCAGACATTTATCCTTGTATGCTTTGATGACACGCCATAATTAGGCGTGACATTCCATTATCAAAATGGGGTGTTACAATCTGTATCGTAACTTATGACCCTTAAAATATGCAATGAAAGAAATCATGTGTGCAAAAAGAGATGATATTTCGTTCTCGAAAAATACTCATCAATAGAAATTCGCACATTTGAAAATACCCATTTCTAGAATCGTGGAGTACTTGGATTTGTTGAGTGGTTTTAAGTTTTAAGATCAATACAATAATTTTATGTATGTATCAGAAATAGCATGCTACACGCGTAATGTAACGATAAATACTTTTGGCTTTTCTTTTGTCAAACTACTGTAAATATGAAGAAAAAAAAAATAAAATAGAATGAATCTACTAAAGTGAAAAAGCAAAATCGTAAAAATATATTAAAGTGAATATTGAATTAAAAAGCACAAAACTTTTAAAAATACGGCAAAGTTTATGATAAAAAAATATTTCAAATTAAAAATAAAATATTTTTCTTTAATAGGCTGTTAAAATATTATTATAAAAGTGATGTAAGGTCAAAATCACACCATCTTATTGGAGGTTGCAATTTTTTACCCATGGTTAATTTTTGGGTCAAAATGGGTAAATTGAAAAAAAAGAGGTTTGGGTTTTTGTCAAAGTTATATAGTAGATGGGTATAATTGGACTTTTGTCAAAAATTTTAAATAACTTATGGGTTTAGATGGGTCAGTCAATATCAGCACATGGGTTTAAATAGGTCGCTTAATGTAACCACTGTGGGTCTGACTTTTCTCAAAAACTGAAAAACCTGAAGATGACTAATGGTTAAAAATCCTTTTTATTCAATCTTAAATAAATACTCAAGTCTCAAGTCTCAAGGTAAGTTCAATTTCTCATATCCAAATATTATTAATCCTGTTCAAATTCATAAACCGTATGTAGGGTTGTTTAAATTTTGTGTTCAATTTCAATTTAGGGTTGTTTGGGATTATTTTTCTTGCCATTTAGGGTTGTTTGGGAATTGGGTTTCATTATAATTTGCCATTGAAACATATATGTTGTATCTTCAACTTGTTCATTCTTGCGTTTAAACATACATGTGCTTGCTGCTCAAAAGTTTTTAGTTCTAGAACTAAGATCACTCAATATCTTCCCCACATTATTTCCTAGAAGCTGTCATTTTTCAATTTTTTTGGAATAACGACTTTGATGATGATCGACATAATATGTTAACATCCACGCGTAGACCAAAACTTTAAGGTACAATGATGAATAAATTGTTATCATGCATTTTAGTGGGCAGGAGCAGTGCTAGTACTACCCAACCCCGTCTTTTGTCCCAACAGTGCAAGCTGATCAATAAACTCATCTCTGTTCAGAATTTCTGTCTACCCGTAGATTATATGCTTAACTGGCTGCTGATCTGGTGCAAGCTTCTGCAAGCCTCCATACCCTATACAGTATCCACCACCGATCATAAACACAATCGCTTTTTTGAATGGTTCATTCACATGACTACTGCTTGCACCAGACTTTGGAGCACGAGGGTAAAAAATGAAATAAGATTCAATTTCGGGATTCGGCTTTCCTTCTATCAGGGCTTCAACTGACCTCACTATTGCTAATTGATGATCAGCAGATAGCAAATTCTTCGCATCTGCAATCACGGCATTAATAGATTGACTATAAAGCTTCTCAGCGCAATCAACGATGTTGCATTTGCTTGCAGAACTCGCTGATGCTAACAAAACATTTAATGACTTGATCTTTTTAACATACTGAAATGCACTGGTGTCCACCTCGGCTACTCTTAGTGCAGATTCAACTGCTTCAACTTCTATTTGAGGGATAGGTTTCAGTTGAAATAAGGAACATGATAGCAAATCGAAGTTTATCACTCTTAGTACCCTGCCCTTTCAGCACAACTAGAACTTCACCTCGGCCAATTCCACCTTGTGTCATCATCTCGTTCTCCTTTTTCACCTAGGAATAAAGAGTCCGCTCCTTGATATCTTCAAGCACTGCGTGCGCAATGTTCATGTGTTTATCGATCAATTTCTTACGCTCGGTCAACTTAGGACACACATGTTCTTTCAATTTATTTGTAGTTTGTATATATGCTTATTAGCTTCGACTTAAACTTTTGCATCGTTCTTAATATAAAACTTGAAAAAGTATTTATCAAGATTCAAGTCATGTCAACTTGGTACAGTGACAAGTCTTGTTATTAATCTTGTTTAAATACATGAGCAACTTAACCAACTGGCGTAGCTCAGTTGGCCACCAAGGTTCCACTAAGTGGATTCCTTTGGGGAGGTTTCCTGGAGGTCTTGGGTTCAAGACCTGCCAAGGAACTTTCAAGCGAAGCGGATAAGGAGTCTAACATAACCAGGCGAAGGTTCAAAGAATAAATTCTTCTGCTTGGATGTCATTGCACGACTCGACCCACTAACCACTAACATTTTCCTTTCTAAAAAAATACATGAGCAACTTGTTTTATACATGGGTAAACTAAAGCAAGGTGGATTTATAGTAGCAAGTTACAGTCCGTTTATATAAGAAACAAGTTCATTAGCTAATGATGGTACACTGTCAAACGTTAACTTCATTACCCATTAGGCCATTAACAGATTACATTTTCTTTTAAAAGAATAGTAGTAAATGGTTTGTTATACCTTACACTTTATTGTAATTTCATTCAGTATATTTGTCGTGTATGTTAACTCGCATGCTCTATTGCTGAACGTAAAGCTGCTCGTAATTGATATTGCCAGTGGGTACCAAACTATAACTGATTTAATTCTTTTTGTCATTTTTATATATGTTGTTCCCTAATTTATTCACTTCACCAAGGTTGATTAATAGAAAATAGATGAAAAGAATGAAGATTTCTAGAGAGAGAAAGTAGTGAGAGAAAGTAGAGAGAAGGTGGAGAAAACTAGGTGAAATTAGATTGAGAAAATGAGAACTTCCACCCTCCTAACATGCTAGGAGGGTGCTTATATAGTCCACCCACATGCGTGCTCTCTAATGGACTATATAGTTTGGGTCGGGCTTGAATAAAATGCTTAGTACCTTAAAAGAGGCCTTTTAAGCTAGCCATCAAGCTCGTAATGTCACGATTATTTTAACTAACTATTACAACGTTCTAATAAATATTACAATATAAACTTATGACCGAACATTCTTGTTTGACTCAATATTTTGAGGGTAACAATCTCCCCCAATGTGAGGTCATTCCTCTTCGATATTTGGAGTTCAATGGAGATTACGAATTTTGTCATAACTGAATCTTGAACGTGTAATAGTAGTCTTGTTCCTTCATGTTGTGATCTTTGAGCCTTTGTCGTTGTCTTTTGACTTTGTCTTTTATCTTGAGATCTTTAAATTATCCTTGACTTGTCTTTTCCATCTTGCGATCTAGTGTCTTTATCCACATGCTCATACTTTGCACAATCTTGAAAGCTTGCTAACAATCTTCCTTGAAGAGATGTCATTCCTCTTCATTAATTAATAAGGAAGATTTTGATCATCAGAGTTGAGGAAGTCTTTAGCTTTCTTGATTGTTGAATATATCTTTAGGCATGAGTATGTGGTTTTGAATATTTTACTTTGTTGAGTACACCGTAACGTCACCTTCTCGAGACAAAACTTAGACACAGACTGAATGGCTTTGACATTCGTCCTAAATCGGTAACGTTTTACCTCCGGTCGGTGAAGCCCGTTACACGATATTAAATATCGTACCTGTGATTAGGTAAATTCAATTAAGAATCTCCTTGACAGGGTTTCGTGGCAGTACTAGCCATTCTCTTTACTCAACCGTCTCAAAGCAAGACTGTGAACATAAAGAGTGAATCAATTGGATAAATATTCGCTTGATTAAAGTCATCAATTTAAATTCCTGGAACAAGTTTGATTCATTAAGAATCTTACCATTGTTGCTTTCCAGTTGACACAAGCTTGATTCATAAAGAATCTCGCAAGTTACCTACCGTAGCGCTGTTTGATGTTGACGTTAGAAGGATTTCCATTCGTCACTGTGAATATTAATGAATATCACTTCGAATGTTCTGGCAAGACCATAAAGATATTGCGTAGAAACCTGAAACGAGTTTGAATCGATAAAGAAACATGCTTTTCAGTTTTACATATGTTGAATTCATAAAGAATCTTACACATGACCTACCGCAGTGCTATTTGAGGTTAACACTGGAAGGATTTCCATTCATCATTGTGAATACTAAGAAGTATCACTCTGAGTGTTCTAGCAATGTCGCAAGGATATAGCGTAGGACTCTCTTGATCATCATCCGTGTGTCCTAACAAGATTTGATTGATCTCTTGGCTCTAGACTCGATTTGTGCACTTTTAGTAGTCGGAGGTTGGAGCAGATGCCACCTATTCAATATCAACTATCTCGGAGTGAGAGAGTCAATAGAAGTCGTGTTGATCTCCGTGACAATAAAACAAACTTCTTTTGAGAGAAGCCTGAGTCAGCTGGGAAGGGTTGTGCATTACATCACTGGGTCCATGATGCGGTGTCTTCATGATGTGTTGACCCGGTTTCTGCCTAAGTTGTATGGAGGGCTTCTTTGTTTACACCCTTTATCCTTACATTTATTTTTCATTCTTCAACCCCTTCAATGCTTACCAAGACATCATTACTAACACCTTGTTGTGATTGTTCCAGTGCTAGCATCAGTACTTAGTCGGCATTCAGCTTCGTTCACATTCTACTCCATCTTTCCTAAGGACTTCTAATAATCTATTGGATTGTCCCTGGGAAGATCCCTCTGGTTCTGGTCGGATCATAGGACTTAAACCTATCCACCCTTTTGACACCAATAACGTCGTGAATTAAATATGTTGTGGGTATTTGATCGTAACCATGAGTGCTTGAGTCTTTAGATCACATTTTAATCACATTTTCTCCCCTATCTCTAATATATAAAATCGTTTGATATTAGAGATACCAAATTTGATTAAAATATATTTTGAAAAATAGTCTTGAAAATCTTTCGGAAGAAAAATGTGTTAAACTTAGCATGAATTTAGAACGCTCCCCCTCAAAAATTGATCCAATTTAATTGTCATTGTGAGATATGATCCACATTTCACTTTTTGAGGATAGGAGTTGTTGAACACACAATTTTTGAAAGATTTTGAATATCATTGAAAAATTCTTGAATTTTTTTTTTGTGTTCAACGCTTTTTGAAAAATCAATTCTTATTGGTGATAAGGTTTTTCTAAAGCATAAACTTGAGTTCATAGACTTTTAATGTCTTGACGAATCCACTCAAGTGTAAGAAGATTTCTCTTCTTTTGCTGAGGGTAAGAGCACTAAAGCGTACACTCCCCCGTGAATATAGATCCGGGTTGCAATCTGAAAGTGATTACAAGCCATTGTGTTGAGCTCAAAACGTTGAATGTTTTGTGACAAGCTCAACCCAAGATAGATTGCTCTAACTGTTATAGGAAAAATTATCCAAAATAGACAATTTCCTTTATAAAAGATAGAAATAACATGTTTTGAAAAATATTTACAACTTTCATTCGAGCTTTATGTACACACCCGTGTCGTTATTGAGCGACATTTATAGGTATGTCCATATTATCGATACTGAACGACATGTCAAGAAGAATATTTTTGGTTTTTTCAAAGATTTTTTAATTTTGTATTTTGCTTTTTCATTAATATTTACAAGTAGATGTTTGAAAGATGAATCAAGCAGGCTTCTTTGCCAGAATCTCCAGTTCTGTTGGAGTCAAACATCTCATACCAATTTGCCTAAATAGATACGCAAACCTCTCTTTCGAAAGAGCTTTTGTAAACAAGTCAGCTAATTGGTAATCAGTTCCAACAAAGTATAGTTCAACAATACCCCTTTCAACTTGTTCCTTAGTGAAGTGATATCTGACATCAATGTGCTTCGTGCGGGAATGCTGTACCGAATTGCAGGAGATGGCTATGGCAAACTTTGAGTCACAGTACATAGGTACTTTATGAAAGTGGAAGCCATAATCCGTGAGTTGTGTTCTCATCCATAGAACTTGAGCACAATACGCAGATAGAGACACGTACTCCGCTTCGGCTGATGACAGTGACGTGCAATCCTGCTTCTTGGAAGACCATCCCACAAGCTTATCTTGACCTAGAAATTGTGCACCACCAGAAGTACTTTTACGTATATCAAGACACCCTGCATGATCAGAATCTGAATAGGCCGTTAAAAAGAAACCGGTTTCCCTTGGATACCAGAGTCCCATGTGAATGGTATTCTTAAGGTACCGAAAGATACGTTTAACCTCCTTGAGGTGCTTTTCAGTGGGTTGTGCTTAATATCATGCACAATAACATGTAGCATGTGATATATCTGGTCGGCTTGCTGTTAAGTACATGAGGGAGCCGATCATGGAACGATATTTCGTTTGATCTATGGTATCTCCCTCCAAATCAGCATCTAGGGATGTGGTTGATAATGGTGTCCCAACGGGGTCACATGAGGTCACACCATGCTTTTTGATTATCTGTTGACAATACTTAGCTTGGTTAATAAAGATACCACTTGGGGATTGGTGAACTTGAATTCCTAGAAAGAATTTTAGTTCGCCCATCATAGACATTTCAAATTTGTTGTGCATTACTTTTTCAAACCATTTTGAATGTTTTGGGTTTGTAGACCCAAAAATAATGTCATCAACATAAATCTGCACAAGAAAAATGTCATCCCCATATTTATAAGTGAACAAAGTTAGATCAATGGAACCTTTTGAGAAACCTTTGGATACCAGAAATTTCAAGATCTCATCGTACCATGCCCTTGGAGCTTGCTTGAGTCCATAAAGTGCTTTGTGGAGACGATACACCTTGTCAGGATAATAAGGATTGACGAATCCTTCTGGCTGCGTGACATAGACTTCTTCCTTCAAAGGACTGTTAAGAAACGCCGTCTTTACGTCCATTTGATAGACAATGAATCCCTTATGTGCAACATAAGCAAGGAAAATCTTGACCGCTTCCAAACGAGCTACTGGTGCAAATGATTCTTCAAAATCAATACCCTCTTTCTGGCTATACCCTTTAGCCACTAGCCTAGATTTATTCTTGATGATCGTGTTCTCTTCATCCATCTTGTTTTTCCAGATCCATCGAAGATTTAATGGTATTACATCGTATGGTCTGTCAACAAGTTCTCAGACTTTAAGTATTTTAAATTGTTGAAGTTCATCCGTCATCGATTCAATCCAAGCATGATCAGCCATGGCTTCTTTGATATTTTTTGGTTCAGCTGTACTCACGGCGAGTGCGAACATACAAACATCGCCATCAGTTTCAAGCTGTCGTCTTGTGTGAACGGGCTGTGAAGGGTTTCCAATTACTTGAACCAAAGGATGATCTCGGGTCCAATGATGTGTTGAAGGATGTCGTTGATAGAACGTATGCATATTTGACGGATCAACAAGACGAGTACAAGACTCTCCAGCTTCGTGTACCGGTGTACCGAATGGGTTGATAAATTCGTCTTCGTCGTTTAATGCATAGTCTGCTTGATTTATGTTCTCTGGAGCAATGACAGTAGTTGTGGATGTTGTAGGAGCGGTTGTTGATGTGATATTCTGAGGAGGTAAATCTGCAGCAACCCGTGTTGAAGTAGATGAAGTTGTATCCTTTTGTTGATGATGATCGGTATCATCATTCTTATCATGAGTGACAGCGGAATACTTCGATACAACTTGTTTCTCCCCCGTGAAATATTCATCATACATTGGTCCATATAACATTTCCAACTCTTCAAGTGTCGTGTTTACTGTCATATCTGCTCTTGGAACATTTCCTTGAACCAGCGTTGAACTTGACGGTTCATTGCTATGGTCTTGAGTTCCGAGTTCCGTGCGGTTGTGAGCGGAAGTCGTTTGTCGTTGTGGATCGGGACTTAAATTGTTTTGTTCAAGTGCCATTTCTTGTAATTCATCAAATCAGATGTGAATAGTCTCGACTATCAATTTTGTTCTCTTGTTGTAAACTCTATATCCCTTAGACTGAGTTGCATATCCCACTAGAATACATGCATCACCTTTCTCTTTCATCTTATCCAAATTTTCACCATCTCGAATTATGTAACAAGTACATCCAAAAACGTGAAGGTGTTTGAGTGAAGGTTTTCGATCATGAGTTATGTGATATGGTGTCTTTTCGTGTCTTAGGATAATTAAGGACCGATTTTCTGTGTAGCATGCAATTTACACGTCTTCGGCCCAAAAGTATAATGGTAGTTTTGAAGCGGATAATAGTGTTCGAGCTGCCTCAACCAAAGTACGGTTTCGTCTTTCAAGAACGCCGTTTTGTACGGGTGTTCGAGCAATAGACGTTTCATGTTTAATTCCTTCGGCTTCAAAATAGTTCCTTAGAGTTGAATTCAAAAATTTTGTGCCTCTATCAGTACGAATCACTTTTATTTGAGCTTGAAGACCACTTTGTATCAGTTTAAGGAAGCTGATGAGAACTTCGGGTGTTTCATCCTTGGACCTCAAGAAGTGAGTCCATGTGTACCTTGAGTAATCATTGATAATTACCATAACATATTTCTTCCCATTGATACTATGAACACGCATGGGACCACACAAATCTATATGAAGAAGATCAAACGTCCTTTAGAGCTTGGTGTAGTCTTTGTCTTAAAGCTACTTCCTTTAGCTTTACAAAGCTCACAAGAAGAACAAAGATGATCTTTGATGAATTTCAAGGTTGGAAGGCCTCTTACAATATCTTTCTTGGAAAGCAAGTTGATGGTATCAAAGTTGAGGTGAGATAGACGTTGATGCCATAACCATGCCTGAGCCGTTGAAGCTTTAGCCATGAAGCAAATTGGAGTTGTAGAAGTTGTGTCTTGAAGTAAAATAGTGTAGATATCAGTACCCCGTGTACCGGTAAGTAAGTCATTCCCATCATAATAATGAACAAAGCATGTCTTCTTTCTGAAAGCAACCTCCAAATCTGCATCACAGAATTAACCAACCGAGAAAAGATTGTGATAGAGCCCTTCGACGTAGTATACCCTTTTTATCGTTATATTTCCCTGAACCAAATCTCCATATCCTAGGATCGGTGCAAATTGATCATTTCTGAATCGGACCGTTCCCAGGAACTTCTCCACGAAGTTAATTAGAAGCTTGAGATTCCCCGTCATGCGCTTCGTGCATCCGGAGTCCAGTATGAAGAGAATTATTTGTATCACCTGCAGAAGAGTTAGAACACGATGGATCATTTGCTAAATTGGATACCATAGTAGTTGTGATTGTAGAATCATTAGTGTCCTTAGCAACATTTAAAGGCATACTAACACTCGTTGTCACATTTTCTGTCCTAATTTTAGGCATCCATTTATATCCTGGAGGACATTGATTAGCAACCCACCATTTCCAAGACTTACTAGAAGACTTATATGATTCCGTAATTCTGCTTCTAGGGTTCTTAGTGGTGGAGTCTGATGCATTACTTTTCTTAGTGGGGGTTGCACCAGAATGGTTCACTTTGTGTTTGGGTTTACTAGCACTAATAGGAATCGCAACTTGCTTCTTAGTTCTAGTATCTACGCCTTTGACATTATTCATAGCACACATAGAATGATTAGCATTAGCACATTTTCACATTTAACACAAACAAATTTAACATTCAAAGCATTCGAATCATTCAAAGCATTCAAATCGTCATTACACGCGATTACATACTTTTTATTCTTATAAACATTCAAATTCCTAGGGTGTTCTTCTACTTCCTTCATCTTCCCTTGACTCTTGTGTTTCCAGACCTTATCATTCACTTGAGTGCTCTTAAGCTGAGGCCGGCTAACACTAGCAGTGGAGACTACTCCTGTAGTATAAGACACACGAGTATTAGTGTTTCTAGAAGTGTAAGGCGATTGACTAACTTTGTTTGTGGGTTTAGTGGTCATTCTATACATCCCTGGTTTAATCACTTTATTGTGCTTAACGCTTGGTGCTACAATATTCCTTATGGGTTGAGTATGTGGTGACCTTTCCTTTCCATCCATCTTGGGGGCAAACACAGGTTTTACAAACGAAGAATTTGATAAAGCAGATGGTTTTCCCAAGATAGAGGATCTATTCACTTTAGAGGCATTGGGTTGTCTAACAACAGGTTTCTTAACGCTAGGTTCCACAACTTTCCCACCCATCTTAGCAACGAGTTTCTTCAACTCTACTATTGCTATGTCTTTTTCTTGTAACTGAGCTTTTAAATCCGAAATATCAAGACTTTTTTCGTTTAGTAATCGACATGACTCAGATAATTTTACTTCCAAAGGTGTATCATTTGAAAACCTGCCAACTTTATTTTGCAAAGCAAGTTCAAGTGAGTGACAATGTTTTTGAAGATAATCATATCTATGTTGAAGTAACGAAAACTCTTTTTGGTCAACTTTATTCGAAAGCTCAGTTTCAAGACGTTTACATTCTTTAACTTGATCAAGATATTTGTATGCAACATCAGAATATTCATCAATATCAGCACAAAATGTAACATATGCACACATAATATCTTTTGAGAGACATTCATGTAAGAGTAGATCATAAGCTGTAGAAAACTCGCCTCTTTCAGGTTGATGGTCGTTCACTTCTTGTTCAAGAGATTCCACATATTTCAAATCATCGAACATTTCTTGCTTAATTAATGTTTCAAATTTCAAAATATGTTTTTGCGTTCTTTCCGCAAGCGGAATCAAAATACTTTTCACAAGCACAGTTATACCGTGAGGAATTTCTTTGTCTCCTTTGGAAAGTTCACGTTTTTTCCAGTCATCATCAACAACCTTTTTGAAATTTTTAATGTTACTCTTGAGAATACTAAGTGCTTGCTTACTCTTGCTTACAGAAGCTTTAAATGGCAAGTATTCAATAAATTTTGAAACATTAGTTTTCTTAGTGGAAAAAGCTTGTCTCCATTTAATTCTTATTTGTTCACATTCGAAAAATATTTGCTCACGAGTTTTCTGTGTTTGCGGTTTGCAAAGACCATAAAGACTGTTTTCATAAGCATAATTATATGGTTTAACTGTTAAATTCTTTATTAACTTTTGGTCTACTCTCTTCTTCCACATCGTTTGTCTCTTCACTATCGGGCCTAACAACAAGACAATCAATATCGGTCCATTGGGATTCATTAAGATATAAGTGCTGATTCTCAGATTGAGCTTACTCAAGGTACTTAGGATTTGCAAAACTAGGTCTATCCTTGAAAAACGAACGAGGTGCCAACATTCTCATGGTTTGAATTGATTGATTCGTTTTGTAAACATTTTTCTTGTAGAAATCAAGTTGAGTTTCAAGTTCCACCATTTTGTCGATGTCATTCACTTGTTTAGTTTTGAAATCCTTTTCCATCTTTTCAACCACAGCTTTCTTTTCATTAACAAGTTTAGTTTTATCCTCTTGAAGAAAACCGTTTACTTGAGTTAGCTCATTGACTTTGGTGGTAGCAAGATACGTTTTGTGACGTTCAGTACTCAAAGAGGTGTTATAATTACGTTTCTCTTGTTCTAGAAGCTTAAGAGTTTCGTTATATTTCTGTTGAAAATCGTCCTTTTTAACATTAATTAAACACCCTTTGTACCCCTCAATCTCATTGGTCTTTTGAAGAAGCTAAGCTCTATAGCTATCAATGGTCTCACTAGATTTAATTAGAGTAGCTTTGCATTCTTCAAATTTTTGAGTGAGCGTAGCATTTGCCTTCTTTAATTACTTTTGACTCTTTCTAGTTTCTTTGACATCTTTTTGTAAAGAAGCAATTAAGTTAGCAAGCGCAATACGCTCCTCGTCATCATCATACTCATTTGCATGTTGATCACCCTTAGACTCATTATTGCACATGTCTGATGAATCGGGTGTGGTATTGCTATCAACCGTTTCCATCATACATGTGTCATTAATGGCTTTGGGTAGCTCACAATGCTCATGAATATTACCAAACACATTATATTCGTCGTCGGTGTGTACCTTATCGATTGGTTCAGTATCAAAGATAGGACCATTGTCATCTTCAGTGACGTTGAGAACTTCTTCAACCTTTGCCATGTACGAGTAATGTGCTTCAAGTTCATGGTCGGAGGCTTCATCATCAATATCATCAAGCATTGCTCCTTCCTCAGCCGACAGTTTAACCCCAGCTTCCATCTTCTTGCATAGCAGCATCTTTTCCTTATGATAGCCAGAGTCCCTAACCCGTTTCGGCTTCCTACATTCCTTTGCCATATGCCCATAGCCTTGACAATTAAAGCATTGAATACCACTTTGTTGAACCACTTGAGTACCAACAGCTTCCCTATTCCTAGCAGCAGTAGCAATCCTCTGAGTATCATACTTAGCAGTTTGTCGATCATACCGTGCAGAACCCTCAACATGTGTTGGATTACGTCGATCATACCTAGGAGGACTTTCATCACGTTGACGTGTGTCATACCTTCGAGGACTCTCAACATATTGGTTCCTTGTATTTGATGATGTTCGAAGATTGTTGTTGGTGGGTTTGAATATTTTCTTGTAGGTATTCATAATGAAAGCAATTTGTTGCTTCATTTCCCTATCCTTTCGAGCTAGCTCTTCATCACTGTCCTCTTCAGATGATGGCTCAGGTGATGGTGATGATGCTCTTGGTTCTTTGTCGCGTGATCGTGTGGGAGCAGAATAGAAGTGGAGTATCTTGATGAGGAGGATGTAGTGGAGTACCTTAGTGAGGATGATGTAGTGGAGTACGACTTTGGAGCACGAGAGCGATGATCTTTAACTTGTTGAGTGGTAGACACCAAAGCAAGTGGATTAGCAGTCTTTGCTATCCTTTCAGCATGAAGTTCATTCGCCTTATTTTGAAATTGTTTCAAAATGTCAAAGTGTGTGTGATAGTTGACCTCGTCTAACTTACTCTGTTGTTTCACCAAAGTTACGAACCGTGTCCACTCTGGTTGAAGTTGCTGTAGAAATTGCACATTGACTTGCATGGTGGAGACTTGCAAATTGTTTCTTGTCATGTCATTCATCATCTTGTAGAACCTTGAGTAATATGAATCAATTGATTCCTCATCCAATGAAGTAAACTTACCAAAGTTCCAGAACAAGTTAGTTTTAACATCTTGCTTGTTAAGTGATTTACCTTGTTGCAAGCGTTCAATAGCAAACCACATCTCTTTAGCAGTAGAGCATGCATCAACAGTTGAGTAAATATCATCCTCAATCCCACTTAGAATCAAATAAATTGCTTCTTTCTCTGCTTCAATCCAAGCACGTATCTCTTTCGAAGTGTTCTCATATGTTTCCTCAATTGTTTGCTCATCGGAACCGGTCGTCGAGTCGGTTGCTGGAATTACAGGAATGGTTATTGTAGTGAGAGTATAGGGTCCTTCTTTGATGCAACGGCGAAGAACATCACCATTAGGTTTTGTGTCAAGATATCGAAGGAATCGTGATTGCCATTGTGCATATCTACCAGTCACAAACATTGGTGGTCTCTCTTTGTTACCCGCCACCATGATGTTGTTATTTGTCACACGATACTCTTGAGTAGAATCTATGTTGAAAAACTTGAAATTGTTGAAGTGAAAAGGATCTTAAGTAGATGCGTTGTGATTGTTGTTGTCGATGAAAAAAATGCTAAAATCCCCTAAAAATTGTATTCACAAGAAACCAAAAATTCTAAGGCGAAAAATCACACGATAAAAATTTTCACTTTTGTAAAAACTTTTATTTTCGGAATATTGGAGTTTTTCGGAATAAGTGTGATTTTTAGATAACTGACCCTTCTTCGGAATAATGGTTCTTCTTCGGATAAAGGACACCTTTTCAGAATAAGTGGTTAATTTCGGATAAATGAGGATTTTCGGGAAAATGGTGATTTTCTCGGAATGGTGATTTTCTCGGAATATTGATAATTTTCAGATAAATTCACTTTTTCAGAAAAATTGGATATTTCGGAAAAATGAAGTTTTTCGGATAAATGTAGTTTTTCGGAAAAAATGATGTTTTTCGGATAAATGGGGAATTTTCAGAATAATACCTTTTTCAGAATAAGATCTTCGGAATAAACTCTTTTCGGATAATTGAGCTTAATTCGGATAAATAGAATTTTTCGGAAAAATGAACTTCTTCGGATAAATCTTCGGAATATCTATTATCTTCGGAATGATGAGCTGATTTTCGGAATAACTTCACTAGATATCTTCGGATAAAGTGCTTTTTCGGAATACTACCTTTTTCTAAAAGCACTTCTTCGGATAAACAGCAATATTCGCAATGTAAAACCCTTATCCGAAAATCATTATTTCGGAATAATAAAATCCCTTTCCGAAGATATTTATTCGGAATGTTCTTGTTGGCCAACTTAGCTACTGTTTACGAACCGTATCCCAAAAACCAACCCAAACACCTTAAAAACTTGAGATTTTAACCATAAAAACTTAACCAAATCCCTACCAAATCTATGTAAGTGATTTACATTAAGATGTAGAACCCGAAAACACTAAAGTTTTTTTAATCCGAGATGATTTTGATGAAAAACCAACCGAATCAAACACTAAACCAAACAACCAATCACAAATCTACCCCGTGGCAATTGATACCAATTGTTGTTCCCTAATTTATTCACTTCACCAAGGTTGATTAATAGAAAATAGATGAAAAGAATGAAGATTTCTAGAGAGAGAAAGTAGAGAGAAGGTGGAGAAAACTAGGTGAAATTAGATTGAGAAAATGAGAACTTCTACCCTCCTAACATGCTCGCAGGGTGCTTATATAGTCCACCCACATGCGAGTTCTCTAATGGACTATATAGTTTGGGCCGGGCTTGAATAAAATGCTTAGTACCTTAAAAGAGGCCTTTTAAGCTAGCCATCAAGCCCGTAATGTCACGACTATTTTAACTAACTATTACAACGTTCTAATAAATATTACAATATAAACTCATGACCGAACATTCTTGTTTGACTCAATATTTTGAGGCTAACAATATCTCAGCAGATGCTATAATTAGATTGCTGCAAGTTCGACTCTGCTATCATTTTTTCTTTGATTTGCGGTGAAGATGTTGTTCCTGTTGACATAGCTCGTGCTTCCGCTCTTAGTTTATCTTGCTTCTTTTGTATTTGTTTTTACTATATTATCTTTTACCCTTGTTCTAAGAAACTAGAAATTATGAATAAATGTACGTATTTGATTTTTAGAAACTCCTTTTAACTTGAAGGAATATATTTTGTATTAGTCGCGACATCACTATGCTAATTGTTTTGATTGTGTGACGGTTTGAGTTTTTGACTCATGTAACACGTAGATTAAAAATAGATTTGTCTTTAGCTTTAGTTTTCTTTTCACTAATCGAAATCAGAGTGGAGAAAAAGGGAAATGGAATTCTTCACAAAGGGAGGGAACGTAGTTCTAAACCCAAAAAAAGCCAAACTACCTCTTAAAAACCATCTAAACCTAAAAAAAACTATTTTTAAAGACCCATCTAAACCCAAACCCATTTAAACCCATTTAAACTCATCCTCTTAAAAACCCATCTAAACTCAAACCCATCTAAAACAAAGATCTAATTATGACATATTTTTGTTGCAAGCTTTTCTTATTAAGAAATGTGGCTAATGGAATATGATACACAAGGATCTGATCCAAAAATTATAAATTTTAAATATGTTTTTGTACTTATAAAGTTTATCGGGTCAACCCGATAATCCAATAACAAATTAATTTAGACCCTAACCTGACCCTATAAGGCTACCGGGTTTATCAAGTTGACCCGATAAACCTGATAGTCTAAGTTGACCCGAATCAACCCGACCTTATAAGGGTTTAACGGGTTCGGGTCGACCCATTTGACACCCCTGGTCACAAGTACATTCTGTTTTACTATATCCACCACAAGTACACACAAAGGTACGCCCCTTATTTAAGTTGATTTACATATTGTTAGGTCAATAATAGGTTACTAACGTTACTTAATGAACTATTTAGGACAGAGCTGAGAGCCTGCACGGTAATCAAAACCATGTCAGTAGGATCTACATACGTAATCGATGGGTTGTACCGAGCGTACGTATAATATGTGCGTGAAGAGACAATCAGGGCTCAAAGGTATGTTCCATGTCAATGAACAACTACATGGTCCGTGTGTGATGCATATGTGCATACCAAAAACAAAACAAAAAAATCATGGTTTAAAACTGAAAGTAATGTATTTCCCATAGATACTCTAAGTAAATTACAAATTAACTGGAAATATGTATTGAAAAACTCTTGGCTTACTATTGGTTACTTACAAAAAGCTCATAGTTCATGATCAGAATCGATATAAGAGACACAACAAAAACAATTATATATTGAGACCATGCACCTTCTTTGAACAAGGTTGCATTTTAAATACATATTTAAGCCTCTTTGAAGGACCTTGGTCAAGAATGGGATCAACCAGGGGAAGTTTAGGGTCTGCTTGCTCGGTTTCAGGGTCTTGCTCTCCTTCTGCGGTTGGGGGTGTATAACCTTCAAGAAACGGTGGTGGTTGGGGTGCAGGTGGAAGCTGCATATGAAGTTAGGGTTTAATAATACATTAATAAGAAAAAAATCGCTAACATACAATATCGATGACGCAGATAGCTTGTCATTTTTAGTCATGAGAAACTAACAACAATTATATATTTGACAGAGTAAATTTCATTTTTGGTCCCTGTCGTCTGGCCAAATTGCAAATTTGGTCCTCATCTTTTGGAAATTGCAGCATACACCCCTATTTTGAAGTTTGGGGTGCAAGTTTGGTCCCTGCTGAAGTTGAGTGACTAAAATATCCCTCATTTCTTCTATCATACATTTATCTTTATTTTATTATTTCAGTTTAAAATAAAAGTCATACATTTATCTTTATTTTATTGGTGTGCATAGATCACAAGGTCGTATAGTTTTAACGGTTTAGTTAGGACAAACGGAATCAGTCAAACTTGCTTTGGTTCATGCAAGTGTAGGATTGAGTGAGCGTTGTTTGCTGGTGCACAATATTCTAATGTTTGCTGTTGTGGTTTAGTTTGTGATTGTGTTGTTGTTATTGTATATGTGCCCTAAATGATGTGAATGATAATGTATATATACATTATTATCGAAAATTATGTGAAATGTTGTGCGTTTTTAGTTAGGTGTGAGAATAGTTCATTTAGAATGCGTGTGGTTCTGCTCTTTTACTTTGCTTAATCGGTTTGTGCTTGTGTTGTTGTTATATTGTATATGTGCCCTAAATGATGTTACTTATTAATGTATGCACATTATTATTAGAAACTACATCAAAATATTGTGTATTTTTAATTGGGTGCGAAAATTATTAACTCAGAACGCGTGCGGTTTTGTTTTCTTACTTTGTACTGTTTTACTGTTGTGGTCCATCTTTTGTGATTGTATATGTGCGCTAAAGGACATGACTTACTAATGTGTATATACTTTATTACCGGTAACTATGCGAACTATAATTTGTGTGGTTTCATTTTCTTATTATGTTTAATTGCGTTTGTATTGTTTTTACTTTCCACTTCGTTTTGAGTGTTCAGAGATATACTTGAAGTGGAGATGAAATGGTGATTGTTTGTTTGGTTGGTTAATGCAGGTGTTGTATATGCTAGGTGATATTACGGCAGGACCTGCATTTCGATTTACTCAATGGTTGGAGTTAGTTAGGAAACGGAGTGGAAAGTATAAGTCATCTGGTTTCCCTCACCGTCGACTCGATAGTATGCTTATAAGGTCATTTTTCATTTTTCATGTGTTTGAATCATTGGTTGCTTGGTACTTTACCGTTTGGAATTGATAATATAGATGAATAGGTACTTTGGTTTCTATATCTGTTAGTTTAATAAGTTTCTGACTTAACTCGGTTGGTCATAAAATTCTAACAAATTTACCACAGTACACATTTAATAATCTAAAAATTCTTCTTTGGCTAGCAATTCCATTTGCCATTTGCTCTAGCAAAAGGTGGTGGTTTCTTGTGTTATGTGATTAGAGTCTTGATGCGTATCTATCTATGTGAGTTTGATTAGTTTGTTGGGAGTATACGATATCTTGTGTTTGATTGGCTTGTTGCTACTTTTCCATGTTAGTTTGGCTTGTTTTCAAGTCTTAAGTAAATTTTGGTAAATGGTTTAATTCTTATTACCATATATAACAGGAATCTGAAACTTCTCATTAGAAATCCCATACAGGGTGTATAAGTTTTACGTTAAGGAATAGAGACACGATGTTACGTATTCTGTGTTTGCTCTAACAAAGGGTGGAGATTTTTCCTTTCATGCAATTGAGATCTTGTTTCTCTGAATCTGTAATTGTGGTGATTGTTATTCAGTGCAGAGGATTTAAACCTGGCATCCAAAACCTATCCTCCATTTGAGCAAGTTGCAGAGATCAGTTTGTGGGAAAGACTTGGTAAGGCTGCTATGTTGAATATCGAGTCAAGCTCCTTCTCTTGGGACATGCTTTCTTCACTTCACCACACGGAACATAGTAGCAGCAATGAACACCCCGAGGATGATACTAAAGCTTTAGAGGTAGGACTGTATGAGTTTTGTTTTTACTTTATCTCATCTGTGATTGGAAGTTTGTATCCAAAGATATTCATTTAGGGCTAAGTGTATCCAGTATATGCTTCCATCAGTCAGGGTAAAAAACTAAAAACTTGTTATGGGTCAGGCTTAGCGATATCAAACATGTTGAAAGACTTGAATAGTGAAGGAAGCATATATTAGAGCTTGACATGATAACCACATTTAAGTACACTTTATGCAGGTGACGGTGAATTTAGGGGGGGTTGTGTTTTTTGTACTCTTCAACCATAAGGAAAGTGGCGAATTTCTCCCCGAGGAAGCAGCAACAGTTATCAAAAGCATCTTCTAGAATGGCTACACAATTAGAGCGGCTTGGCTATGAATTTGCCAAATGGCTTGTATTAAGATAAATTAATTCATCCATCTCTTATAAGCTCAACACCACAACATGTTCTAATATTTCACCAATCATAAATTTCAAGGGGACAAAGAATTGGTTGGTTTAAGATGCAAAGTCCAAAACCTACAACCAATAGGTCATCCACCATGATCTACGACACTAAATATTGAATTTCCATTTCAGGCCGTTGGCAGGTGTCCTCAATGGCATCACAAATTGATACTGCTCCCTTCACATACAGGGATCTTTGTTATCATTAATTGTTGAATTTATGGACTTGGTTTGCAACCTTTTTTCTATTTGAGGGGTTAGTTTTGTAACTCATCAAGTTTATAACGTGTTTGCTATTGTTTCATTCTACAGGGACTAAAGGTGTCAACCCTACATTGTTGCTGGAGTATATAAGCTTCATCATATCACACTCTTAGTCTCAGCCGTTATCTCTCTCTCTATCTCCATCTCTTCTTGTTTTTAAGATGGCATTTCATTTCTTTGTACCACCAATGTTTTAAAACCCGGTTTTTTAGATGACCCGGTCAAGTCACCGGTTCACCGGGTTAGCGGTTCAACCGGTTCAACCGCTGGGTCAAACCGGTTATATAAAAAAGAAGAAAATACATATGTATTAACATAGTTATTACACACACAATGTTGAAACTTGTAAGATGCGACTAATAACATTCAATGAAACAAAACTAATAAAACAAAGTTAATGTTACAAAGTTAACGGAAAGTAAATGAAAGAAATTAATGCTTGAATGTTCATACTTGTTGCAGCTTATAAAATGAATAAATTGATAAATGAAAGGTTGTAGAAAAGTAGATAAATTAAATGGTTTCATAGGGGAATGGAAAGGCGTGAGTGGGGATTGGGAAATGCATGTTTCACAGTTATTGGTAAAACAAAGTGGTAGTAACATTATTGGCCCAATATTAGTACTAATCTTAACGCATCACTTGAACCAGCCGGGTTTTCAAAACCGGTTCAACCCGGTTCATTGAAAACCGGCCGGTTTAATCCGATTCCAAAATTACCATAAAACCGTTTACATCCAGACCGGTCTTATAAGTGGTTTCCGGTTGAACCGGTTGAACCGGCCGGTTCAACCGGTTTTTAAAACATTGTGTACCACCACCTACGACTACCGCAGAACCACCACCTTCAACTACCATCATCAGCACCATTCAACCCCTTCCTTCAACCATCGTAGAGAATTTACAATCGGGGAAGTTTCTGCAATCTTGTCTTTGACTGGAATATGCTTCAGGGATCAGCTGTGGTTAAACACGTATCCTCTGGACCGCAATCTCGTCTTTGATTACTTTGCACTTTCTCCATTCTATGATTACACATGCAACAATGAACAACTCAGGATGCGCTCAATTCATCCTTTAGATATCTCTCATCTTTCGTAAGTTTTTCATTCAGCTTAGTTTTCTGTCATTAGATATGTTACTTGTTCTAGGGAAATTTGGGAAAAAGAGGTGACATAAAATAACAAATTTGACAATGTAGGGCATCCCGTACTTTCTCGCGCAGCAAATTTTGTCCATTTTTATTACCATAAAATACCTTGAGATAGAAGAAAGTTGTGGATGTCCCACATTGGTAAATTTGGTATTTTACTGTTTGTGAGGTCTTAAAATAACGAGGTTATATCCGGACGCATATGAACATAAGAGGGAAAGGTATCATGGCTAGGGTAATACCTCTTCACTGCGCCACATTAGCGCCACGTCATACCAACTAATCTCTCTCCTCTTCTCCAAAAACACCCCCTTTATCACAACTAGTCTCTCTCCTCTTCACTTGGGTCCCACCACTCACCATTTTATTTAATTTTTCAATTTTCACACAAAATAAAAATTCATTCATAAAATTAAAAATTACAAAATACTAAAAAATAAAATACAAATACGAGAAATAAAATTACGCTACGAATATAAAAATACGGAAAAAAAAGACAATACAAAAAAAAAACATCCTAGATTTGATATTTTGCCGCGATTTGTAGTTGTTTCCTCATGATAACCGACTTTTGAGGTTCTGGCAAATCGTCGGTCCGAATGGAGAGAAACTCCAGCTCTTTAAACTCCATATCGGCATCCACTTTAGCCTTCTCGGCATCGGCTTTAGCTTTCCTCGAATCGTACAGCTCTTTACCCGCGTTTAATTTGCGGAGTAAAGCATCGTTTATGTCTTCCTTCGAAGTGGTCGATCCACTACCCGTGCTGCTCTCAGTTGTTTCTGATCGTGTCTTCTTGGCGGGTCTCTGTTTGCCGGGTGGTCGACGCTTAGCATTTGGAGCAAATACGTTGCTATGATCAATTTGGTCAAGACCCTCGGGTGCGTTCCATTTTGAGAAGTTTCTAAGCACCCTCCACATATGTTCAAGCGTAAATTTTCGGCGTTCGTTACAAGCCGTGAATTCACGTCGTGCAGCTTCAAGCACGTCGTCGTCGTTTTCACCGCTAGCCTTTTTAAGGCTTTTGAAGGTAGCGTGAAACTTTTGAACATCGGGGTGCGAACGACTCCATTTCCCGGTCAGCATATTCTTCGTACGCTTGATTGAGTTACGCCGGTTGAAATCTTCCAAAATCGTGTTCCAAAAAAACTCTTCAGTTTGATCATTCCCGCGTTCTTTGTCTTCGGAAGCGGCGACCCAAACCTCGGCCAGTATTTTTTCCTCATCAGGTGACCACCGTAGGGGTGCCGAAAATTCAACTTCATCTACATCATCGATGTCGTCCTCGTCTGCGGACAAATCAACCGCAACATTTTTTTTTGCCGGCCGTTTCCCTCTGCCACGACCGGTATTTTTTGGCTTTCGTTGTGGCGGTTGAGATTGTGGTACTTTGAATTGAGTTTCGGGGACATTTTGAGATGGTGGATATTGAGATGGTGGATATGGATATTGAGATGGTGGATATGGATATTGAGGCGGTGAATATTGATTTTGGTGAAACGCTAGTTGTTGTTGATAAATTTGGTGGGGTGTTAATGGTGGAAAGTATTGTTGCGAATAGTTTTGACCGGAACCTTGGCCGGATCCTTGGCCGGATTGTGTCACGGGAGAAGAAGACGACGATTGATTCGGATCCGTGCCGTGGTTGAGGATGTTAGCGTAGTTGAGGTAATCGTTTGGGAGGTTTGACATTTTTTTTGTGATTTTTGGAGTGTTTTTTTGATTGTAGAATGTATTTTGTGTGTTTAAAAATGTATAAGGTAATGAGTTTATATAGGGTTTAAAAATAAAAAAATTTTTTTTTTTTTTTTTTTTTTAAAATATAGCCGTTTGTAACGGTTAGAAAACATTGTGGGCCCCACCTACTGCATCCAACGAGCAATGTCACTTTGTGACATTTGACAACCGGCGAGGGGGGGTGGGTGTAACGGCGAAGGGCGGCGAGAGGCGGCGAGCGTGCCACCTAGGCACGGCGAGCCACCCTCGCCACCACACCGTTGCCTCTAACTGTTTGTGAGGTCTTACTCACGTCTTTTTAAGCAAAAATAATACGAAAACAATACGTATAAGACGGTCTTGTTTGCTGATTTAGAAGATCTAATGTAAAATGAGATTATTGACTATTTATGTATAGTAAAATGACAGGAATAGAATCTATGGTGAGTGAAGTTATGGAGCCACACCTCTTCGTCATGCGTAAGCAGAAGAGGATTCTCCTGACTCCAATGCTAACGTACTATGTTCTTGATGCTTCAATATACCAAGCGCCACAACTCTGCAATGTCTTTGTACCATCACCCACCACTACCGCAGAACCACCACCTTCAACCACCATCATCAGCACCACCCAACCCCTTACTTCAACCATCGTCGATAATTTACAGTCGGGGAAGTTTTTGCACCTTTCTGAAAGTGTTCGGAGTTCTAGGCTGCCTTGGTCCACTGGAAATCTCTGTGGGCATGATGAGCATAAGGGCACGTATCATATCCCCACCCATGAAATATCGGCATAGCATGGTTTTCCTATCCCCTATCTTCTTCTTTTGGGGTTGGGGAAAAAGAGAAAGAGAAGCGAGTGGGTTTCGGGTTGATGGTTGTGAAAATGGAAGACCAAAGATTGACGAAACTGGCCTCTCTGTCCCTAAGTGCAACTTTAAGCACCACTATTATTTTGTACAGTATTAGGAAAGCTTACTTTTGATAAAGTAAGCTGTGTAAAAAAGTCAGCAACTCTTGACTCTTAATGCTTATGGATATGTTAAATGTTCACTAAACATGTGCAATTTTTGCCATGTATTTGTTCGTATATTGTTGTTTTTGGGTTTGATCTGTGTACTAGAGCAGGCAAATCAATTTTTGCTCGGTCAGTAGAGTTTCGTAATGAGAGAAAATAGTGTTGGTTTTGTCAAATTGATTTTAAACTCAAACTAGCCGGCGCAAGAGAACTAGAACTCGATCTATCATGTGTGATGGTAGATATATACATTATAAAGCGTGATAAAGTCCAAGTTTCCTTCTCTGAATAAACGATTGATATAGTGTTTTCTAATTTGAATATAGTGACTATTGTTGTGCTCCAACAAACAAATGGACAAACAAATTTATACTTTAAAGTTACTTTTCTTGAATATATTGACTATTGTTGTGCTCAATGGATACTCGAGAATGCAGGACATGTGGAGCTAGTCTTCATATATGTTGATTGGTAAGACCTGGTGGTCCGGCACCCTTATGTTCTCATAAGAGGATATCCTGGTTAGTCCTGTTACTTCTGAGCCAAAAGACCCGCCCTCCCCGCGTAAACATAACAGGGAAAATAACATGGACTATAAAAACGCAGTTTTGACCCGGTACCCAAACCAGCCATTTTCCTGCCCCTATTAATATTCTTAAGGATTTCTATGGAGTGAATGGACTTTTTCTTTTTGAATTGGAGGCCTATTAATAAATAGCGGAAGTCATGTATAAGTAATATGTTGCTTTCTGCTAAGCAGCTACGTTAGTGATAGCGGTAAGTAGTCTTGATGTGAACATGCTACTAACTTGATGTTGATATTTAGACTTTCACATACTTTAACAGGGCACACATAGGAATAATGAGGAGTTACCCATGGCACTGTAATAAGAATATAGTAAGCATATTACAGTAGAAATTTGAAATGATTAATAAACAAAGCAGGTGTTTACTAAGGCAAAGTAATAAAATACAATAAAATACACACTTTTTAAACCAACAGTTTAAAGTGCAAAGAGTGTCACTTAGTTTGACATTAGGTGCAACAAACTTCTGTTTTTTTATCCTTTTAAGCATAAACAAACTAACATACATTTCACAGCAACTTTTTTCTTCATGTTTTGATGCGTGGAAATTGATGAAGTTTTACATAATTGATACTTTGACTACCTTTGAACCTTTAAGACTATAAAAATCAGGTTTCAGTTTCGCATCTTGGTAACCACCTCTATAACACGGTATTTTTCTCACTCCTAAAACTATCATAAGAGATAAAACAAAACAGAAGACTCTTGATAACTGTATCTATGTACCTAAACATATGTAATATCAAATTCTGCAGTAGATTTGAGTATAAATCTGTAGCGGTCTAAAAGACACTCATAAGTATATGATTCCACCTTTAATCATGATATCAGTAAATAGATCAATCACTGTGGCATAAAAGAAAAGTATAATATTTGTATCGCAAATAGAATTAGCAAGACTCATCCAGAAATAAAATTCCATGTCAATCATGTGTACAAGGTCTTTAGTAGCACTTATCAATAATCTACATGTGATGCACGCTCACAGAGCTGGAAATTTTTTTTTTCTATCAAACACGTAATGATCAAGATGATTTGCTTATTTTGAGATAGTAACCTTGAACCAGAAGCTCATTAGTTGATTGTTGCAATCTCTTAATCAGCTTATTTTGAGATAGTATCCTTGAACCACAAGCATTAGAACTTGATTTTGATTGTTAAGTCAACACCTCCAATGCTTTCTAAATCATAACGATAGTTAGTTACTTGAGATTTTTTACTCCAGTATCTAAACATGATCTCTTCGAGGCTCACCAGGACCCCCTAGATTCTCTATAGCATCACTTACAAGTTCTCTATATAGCTTGTAAAGATCAATACTTTTACACTTTCCAAGTTCTATTAACAGGCTTGGAGTAAGAGTCTCTATCACAATAGGAGATATATGGGGATAGTTCTCCACTGTTCAATAACAAATTCATTAACTTTTTCGGTGCATTAAGAGCTGCGAGAGTATGGACTTGGTCACCTCTACCTACATTCCATTAAACGTAACACATGCTGGTATTTTGAAGTCGTTGAAATAAAATATACTAACTAAATCTTGTGGAGATGCTACGATTACTCTTCTAAGATTATAACCAGTGATCAATAAAGTCAGATGGTGTTTCGACGAAGTCGAGTGCCTTCCAGATAATCCCACTTGGGTACTATCATGCAAATGTTATTAGTCTCTTCTATTTTACTTACAACTAACCAGAAACTCAATTTTAAACTGTACATCAATCAAGGGCAGAAAAAAGTCAAAAACCTTGTAACCGCTTTCTCTTTGAAGGACCTTGGTCAAGAATGGGATCAACCAGGGGAAGTTTGGGGTCTGCTTGCTCGGTTCCAGTGCCTTGCTCTCCATCTGCGGTTGGGGGTGTATAACCTTCAGGAAACGGTGATGGTTGGGCTGCAGGTGGAAGCTGCATATGAAGTTAGGGTTTAATAATAAATTAATAAGAATCGCTAACATACAATATCGTTGACGCAGATAGCTTGTTCATTTTTAGTGATGAGAAACTAACAACAATTATATATTTGACAGCTACAAATGTTATGATTCGAAGACCTGATCAGTTTAAAGGATATACTCCGTATTATGCAGGTAATAAAAGATATATGAAAGGCCTGTTTTACCTTGCGTTTTAATGAGGCAAGAATGTGGTCTACACGCTTAACTTCCTTAAAGTCGATAGCTTCCTTAACAGCCTTCGGTTCTAGGGATGTGTTCTCGTTCTCTGGGTCCACTACATCATACAACATTAATAAGAAAACCGTTATAGCGAGGTTACAATTTCGACCCATTTACTTAAGAATGTGTTAATCTGTGTGAAAATTTGTCTCAAATATATCAAATAAACATTTTTAGCCACATGTTTAGAACATTATATTCACAGAAATAAACTACTATAAATATAGTTTCTGCAATCTTATTTGAGACACTAATCATTTATTAAAAAAAAGGACAAAAAATGGTTCACATAAACCCCGCCCAAAACAATATTATCCATTATGCCCCATTACCCAAACCGCTGACCAAGTTAATGTTGCAACCCATGAATCAGGCAAACATTAAAGCTGATAAAACGAAGCCTCATAGATGGATTGATGGAATGTAAAACTTACCATATCCAACCTTCTCTAACTTTGAAGCTGCAGTACTGAAAGCCTTTGATGTATGATACAAAGCACGTCCCTGTTGTATTCACAACCATATTAAAACAGAACAACAGACGGATCATCACTTTACATGACACAGCATATTACGATACTAAATAGTAAGTTTACTCAAGGATGCAGGGGTGTTTAATTTTTATCCAAATTCAGAATTTCCAAGCGACGATATATAAAAAGATATACAAAAGAGGGAACAATCACATACAACCCGAGCTGCAAAGACATTGCAGAGTTGTGGCGCTTGGTATATTGAACCATCAAGAACATAGTACGGTAGCATTGGAGTCACTCTCTCAGGAGAATCCCTCTTCTGCTTACGCATGACAAAGAGGTGTGGCTCCATAACTTCACTCACCATAAATTCTATTCCTGTCATTTTACTATACATAAATAGTCAATAATCTCATTTTACATTAGATCTTCTAAATCAGCAAACAAGACCGTCTTATACGTATTGTTTTCGTATTATTTTTGCTTAAAAAGACGTGAGTAAGACCTCACAACCAGTTATGTTCATATGCGTCCGGATATAACCTCTTTAATATATAAAAGGGTTTTTTGTTGGCGCAAGGGAGAGTTGTCAAGAAAAGTAGAATACCAAATTTGCCAATGTGGGACATCCACAACTTTCTCATCTATCTCAAGGTATTTTATGGTAATAACAATGGACAAAATTTGCTGCGCGAGAAAGTACGGGATGCCCTACATTGTCAAATTTGTTATTTTATGTCACCTCTTTTTCCCAAATTTCCCTAGAACAAGTAACATATCTAATGACAGAAAACTAAGCTGAATGAAAAACTTACGAAAGATGAGAGATATCTAAAGGATGTATTGAGCGCATCCTGAGTTGTTCATTGTTGCATGTGTAATCATAGAATGGAGAAAGTGCAAAGTAATCAAAGACAAGATTGCGGTCCAGAGGATACGTGTTTAACCACAGCTGATCCCTGAAGCATATTCCAGTCATGTCTGTCCCTGGTGGTGGCGGAGCTGCTGGAGCGTTTCCGTCATTAGGATTCCCTGCTCCTAAGTTTGGTGGCATCATGGGAGTGGCCGCCATTTTCCCCAAGGGTAGAGTTTATAGAGTTAGGGCCTACTGCAAGCAAATGATAGTTTTTTTTTACTTGTTTCGCGTAATAACTATAAAAAATAACCCAAACCAAGGATAATAAAAAAGGGGAAATGATGCCTACTTTTAAAAGTAGGTAACTCCCTACTTTCCTTTGAAATTTAATGTAAATATCTAATACTTAAGGGTGTAAAATATAAACATTTTAAAATTTTTACAAAGAAAAGTAGGTAACTTTCCTACTTTTAAAAGTAGGAAACTTACATATGTGCCTCTGTGGTCATGGTTCTAAATGTGATACTTATAATCGTTTATTAATGAACATGTCAATTTGGGTTACAGTTTTCAATGGGTACCTAAATGCCTTAGCAGATTAGCTTAGAAGGAAATGGGTCAACAGTCACCTAACATGTACTTTTGTTACACGAAGCCTCTCATATCGTATTATACAAATTAGATTCTTACTGAAACAATACAGAATTTAGTAATTAGATTAGACACACCAACTAGTAACCAAGCCAAAAAAAGAAAATAAAATCAAACAGTAGTAATTCGGTTCGATCGAGGTGATTTTTCAGTTAATGAATTTAAGGTATGCTTTTCAATGTTCAGCATCTTATTAAGTTATCATTGATTTGATTTTTTGATATATTTTTTGTTAATTTAGTCGTTGGTTGTGTTTTTGGTGGTTCGATTGAGAAATATCCGTACCGAATTATATTCCCTGTAATTTGAGTGTTTAACATTGAGCAATGCTTTGGAATTACTTCTTTAAATTCAACAATTTTTTGAATTTGAAAGGGGCCCCTAATTTAACCATTAAGTTGAAAAGGTATTCTTAGGGAAGTGACATAATCGTTTGTTTTCTCTTTTGTGTAGATAGATTCATATATGTTTGTAATGGTTTAAAAAAGTAAAAGCCAAGGCTGTTCGTTTGAGTGGTAAGGAAAATCGACCGGCAAGACTCAGTTTTACATTGTTAGGACAAAGTTAAAATTGAATGATACATATTGCACGATTAAGTTGAATAACGATAAGAGCTTGACAAAGACATTATTTGGAGGGCCATGTCTTGATCCATTTTTGTATCATGTGATTTTATAGAGATAGAATAGCTTAGTCCTCGGATTATTTGCAACTAAAAACACATTGTTTAGAATTCCATTGCCATGCTCATTATGTCAGCAATTGGTTTGGCATAATGTTATATGTTCACATGCTAGATGTTTAAATAGAATAGACGGTGATCCCCTGAATCATCAAGTAGGTGCAGACACTAGACTTAGTATTTCATGTTATAACCATTGCTTATACCAGTCAGTTTGTAGGTAATAGCCTTCCTTGTCCATCTTTTAATGATCAGGGATAATGGGGTAACCTTTCAGAGTTTTTCCTCCAACGGCTGCTATGCTCTTTTTTTTCAATGTCAAAACCTACTGTCAAAGTTTTTCCTCCAACGGCTACATCATATGGTTAATGGGCTTAATTTTAGCTTAGTGCTATTTCTATTATTTCTTATATTTTGCAGGGCACTCGATTTACATGTATAGCAAATGTCAAATATATTTATGAAACCAAAGTATGATTTTACAAATCTTGCGACAAGTGTCTCAAGAAAATTAATTGGAGGGGAATTGCATTAGTGTGTAAAGATTGTCAGCCTGTGATAAAACCCACATACACATACGTATGACTCTTTCAGTGCTAATTGTTTTATGTTGGGTGAATTAGTTATTATTAAAATACAGAATATAATTACAGTAATAATCTAGATCTTCGAATGACATGATTTTGGAGGTTCCATACATCTAAAATATATACTTTGGATTAATGTTTGACCCATTACTCTTCTAGCTAAATTCTACCTTTAAAACACAACCAGAATAAGAAATATATTCAAAATATATACGTATGACTCTTTTAGTTCTGTTTGACCCTTAAAACACAACCAAAATTGACTAAATAGTGAGTATTCGTTTTCTTAATCATATTGACTTACACACCAAACAAATACACACTTATTCCTACTGATGATAATGATTGTGATAACATTCAACTAATCAAAGAATCATAACAGGCACATTGGTTAGTCCTAAAAATAATGTGTTCATTCTTCTAATTGACCAATAAGCAATAAGTTATTTTTATTATATGGATATCAATAACATAAACCCACCCTATAAATTGAAAACTTAAACTAAAGATTAAAAAACAAGTATGTATGATTCTTACCTGCTTGTCTTGATCAGTTGTACCAAAACAAGTATGATTCTTAATCGGGAAGAATTGAAATCAAGAGCTTGTGTATTGGCGTATTGTTATTTTCAGTGTCAATTCACACAGAGATGATTGTAGCTTTTGTTTCATCAGTTGTATAAAAAAGACCTTTTATAAGCGAGATACCACCGACCAAAACCATGTGTTTGGGGATCTATCTGACTAGCCCGATAAAATGAGATTTTAGTGTAAATTTTTTTCGATTTTAAGGATTTTTTGAACGTGCCCCCCACTCGTAAACCAAATTGCCCCCCACTTACATATTAAAACTCAATATTCAGTACGCCAACACCTTATAAATCTCTCATTTCTAAGTAAAAATACTCGATTTATCATTTCGATATTAATTTTTTTCCGTATTTTGATGTCATTGTCCAAAAAAATTTTTTTGCCCCCCACTTGCTATATTCCTGCGTCCGCCACTGCGTACTTGGTATGTTTTGACTTTTGACTTATTATTATTAATACTCCATCCGTCCCATTTTGATTGTCCCCCAACAAAAATTTTATGATTTATGATTGATTCAATGAATATAGACATTTTATGTGAAGAAAGACAAATTTATCCTTTGACTACATTAATTGTTTCTTTATAAGAAATTAATGGCATGGATAAAACTGGAAAATTAATTAGTTTTAACTTCTTATTTAAGAAAGTGGACAATGTTTTGGGACAAATTAAAATAGTAATGAGGACAATAAAAGTGGAACAGAGGAAGTAATAAATATAAACAATTAAAATCAATGTCTTAACTGTGATTTTTGAATTTATGACCGACTAATTCATAAGGTATGAATCCCATCGTCACACAAAATTAGTGCTTGTTTTTATATAATATAAAAAACTAGTTTTAAAGATGCAATTTTATGAAATGATTTGCATTTTAATAGCTTATAGTTATCTCAAATCAAAACCATTTTCATAGCTTGTTACAAAATTTAGTTACATGATAATCATCGTCGTATTGTGCGGGTATCCTACTAGTTTTATGTAATTTTTAAAAATAACATGTATCAGCGTAATGTAATGGGTGATACTTTTGACTTTTTTTTTGTCTAACCAATGTTAAAATGAATATATTTTTTTTTAAATAAAATAAATTTACTAAACTTAAAAAAACAAAAATCATATAAAATATATTAAAATAAATATTGAATTAAAAACACAAAATTTTAAAAAATACGATAAAGTTTGTGATAAAAATATAAATAGATCAAAAATATTTAAACTTAAAAATAAATGTGATTTTTTAAAAGATTGTTAAAATTTTGTTTCAAAAAATTGCTATAAAATGGATGGTTAAGAATTTACCATCTTATCTTAATTAATAATGATTTAATGATTGAGATTTGTTCATTTTTTTTAAAGTTAGGGATGAGATACATTTTAAGTTTCAGATTAAAAGTGAAGTAGGATTAAAGATTACATCTTTTTATAGTAATATAGATTATTAATAGACATGTTAGAAAACCATCGGTTAATTGTGTCCCAATCGTAAATCGTACCATATCTTATGTGTGAAGCTCTCTAATCAAATATTCAAATCATGACATAATTTGTGGGTTTTTTAGGTTACATATCTTTCTGATTCGACATTACAGGTCGACGAATTCGAGTGCGACTATCTTTTTAACATACTGAATCATTGCATGTGAACTTTCGTGGCTACTCCTAAATGTGAAGATCTATGACGAATATATGGAAGGTCCTTCATCGTCAGATGTTACTAGAAATGCCCCGGCTGCACCTGCTACTGTGGTTCATCAGACTCCAAATGCATCTACACCAACGTATTCTTCTGCACCATCTACGTCTACCTCATCCATATTGTCTCCAAATATTACATCCACTTCTCAGATCGTTGTCGTGACTCAACAACATTCTCAGCAAACTCCTAATCATGTTCATCTTCAGAATGACATAGTTGCTAAAAATGCAAACAATGCGATGCTGAACGAACATGAGTTTGTTAACCCATTTGCGGCTTCCATAAGTTCATTTTAGCCTTCAACACCATACGTGGATCCGTCGAGCTCGCATCAAGTTTCTCAAACACTCCCACATGAATACAAATGGACTAAGGATCATCCTTTAGTTCAAGTGATTGGAGATCTCTCACGACCAATCTCGACACGAAATCAGCTACGTACCGATGGAGATATGTGTATCTATGCACTATCGGTTAGCACAATGGAACCAACAAGTATTAAAGAAGCAATGACCGACCCATCATGGATTGAGTCTATGCAAGAAGAGCTCAATCAATTCATCCGACTTGATGTATGGGCGTTAGTACCACGTCCGAAAAATCTGGACCCTTACTCTAAAATGGTTATTCCAAAACAAGATGGATGAAAAGCAAATGGTTATAAGAAATATAGAATACTATAAGGGGGTTGAATAGCTTTTACTGATTAGTTTTAAATATTTTGAAACTTTTTCGTGATCGTGAATGGATATAGTAACAAAGTAATAGACTTGAAGTAATAAAGAAACAAACTACAATACACAATGATTTATAGTGGTTCAGCCTAACAAGATCTCACTTATCTTGCCCATACTTCCACTCCTCGAGTATCCACTCGAGAGTTCTACTGTACTAGTAAATGAATCTCCTTTTCACCGGTGGAGAAACCTTCACACTTTAGGTTACAATCTTTAACGACACCTAAACTAGGATTAAGATTTAAATTCTATTTTTTCACTGAAAATTTAAGTTATGTAATTTGTTAAAGTGGATTTTGAAATAATAACAAAACGAACATATGTGAAGCTCGGTCAATTTGAAATATTCAAAAGATGCTACTAGCTAATATAGAAACCTTGATATGCATATATTGTGACTTGACATGTTGGTTAACTTGCAAAAATCGCTCGACGCTAGCTAGGCGGTTGGGTACCGTCAAGCGATTAATCGGTTTGACGGGGAATAATCGAGGATCAATCGGATTGGACTTTTTATGTATAAAATTATAAAATTTTGAAAGTATATGCCCGATTAGGCCGATTTTTCCGGTTTTTATCCGATTTATTCGATATTTTCCGATATGGCCGATTTAAATTCGAATTTTTTTGAGATTTGACCGATATCCGATTTTGACCAAACCGATTAATAAGAATCGTGACGGTTAATCCCCGTCAAACGATTTATTCCCGATTAATCGACCGCCTATAAATGTGAGATGATATAAAAATAGAAATGACTAAGACTAATAAATGTTTTTATCTCTTCCCCAGTGGACAGAGAATAGCAAATCCCTTTATTAAATGTCTCTTAAATTTTAAGCAGTACACATTACAACATATGTTACAAGAAAAACTAATTAAATACACTAATTAATGTTAAATTTTAGAACTAAAGTATCATTCTTACACATGTTGTACAACCCAATAAACACATAAATCTTCATGCAATTTATATATCAAGTTGATGGTTCATATGTTTTGAAACCGTCGATAAACCGCGAAAAACGAGTGAATCATACCGGATTTAATCATTTTATTTTTTAGCTAATTAAATTATTATTGTTATTCTATTTGCGTCTAGACTTTAATTACTAGATACTTCTAGCTACATCACACGACCCTACTATCTTTCTTAAAGTACATGTCCAAGTTTAACTTTATTCCAACCATTTTATGCTGGGACGCAATATGATAAGGGATGAATAGTGTCCAATGACACTACAAATGAGTTTCTCCTTCATTTAGTCACCAAAGTGACTTAACGAAAACAAGAGAGCGAGTGTTCGTGTGGGTGAGTGTACATAAATGACGAGCAAGGGACTAAGGGTTACGAAGGTGTGAGCTAAATAATGCTAGTCGTAATGGTGGGTTAACAACATGGTCACCCACTTCATGAAACCCCTTTATTTTACCTCGTCCCCCTGTCCACCACTCGTCTTATTATAAGTATTTGGCCATGCATGTTGACACTTACCCAGAGTCGTCGTTACCACAGTCACAAGTAGAGGTGTCAAAGGGGTTATCGGGCAGGGTTTAGGGCTTATCGGGTCGGGTCTTATCAGGTTTGAAAAAATAAAAAATAATCCACAACCCGACCCTATAAGGTATCGGGTCTATCAGGTTCGGGTCTATCGGCTTATGGGTTATATGGTTATCGGGTTACACACTAACCTCATCCTATAATTCGATTTATTTACTTAAATACTACTACAGTGGAGTAACGGAGTAACATCAGATGTGATTTTCTTTGACCAATTTATAGCTAAAGAAACAAAATATATTATGCACGGTTGGATTCTTTGCACAGTGCAGATCTCATTTTGCCTCCATGTGGCATGTAGTACACAGAACGAACAAAAAACAATGATCTAAGACAACATAACCAAATTCTAAAATGCATTATGACATATTTTTGTTGCAAGCTTTTCTCGTAACACCCCATTTTGATAAATAGAATATCACATGATAATTATGGCATGTCATCAAAGTATACAAGGTAAATGTCTAAAACATTAAATGACCATAAAAGAATCCGGAAACAAACATCGAATCCACATAAGCTCCACACACGAAATGCATAAGTGTAGAATGTAATGAAAGGACTAAACAATGTCCAGCAAAGCAAAAGTATGTAAATGCATTAAAGAATGAAAGAAAGTTGGCGCCTCATTCTATGCACGTACTCTTGAATTCCTAGCTTTGCCCTTTAGTACATGTCGTATTGGGACATGGAAAGAGAAATACGGCTGAGCAATACGCTCAGTGTGCGGATATATAACATATAATGTAAAGCATAAATATAAGCAAATAATGAAGTGAAATGAACAGCAACGGAATAAATGTATGTCCTGGAAAACCTGGTTTAAGTTCATAAGACTGGTTTATATTTCTGAAAAGACTTATATTTAGTTTATCTTGAAAATCTGTATTTTGAATATGCCCGGAGCCCATATAGGTCATGTTATATCCACGTGCATGAATACTTTGAGGGGTGACCTCGTCATACAATTAGAGGGGCTGCCTCTAATTATATATAAAATGAGTGGAGGGATCTGCTCCTATAACGGATGCAAGGCACACACCGCAGTTACCATGAAATCATACTACTTGTCCTAGGATGCACCCATTCGCCCCATATGATAATAATAATAATACTGGCCAAAACTGTAAAGGGATGCTGCGAGCAATCACTCTCACCGCAGAAGAGTCATAACATCGGTGCCTCCAGTGCTATGTTTATGGAACCCCCATAACTAGGTGAAACTGACATGCATGTATATAGCTCAGGCAATCTAAAATAATCATACATATACTGATGTGTTTAAGACACTTAAACTACTGGAAAAACAGATGGCTGCAAACGGAGAATCCTAATATAGGAATAAATATGTCCTTACTGAAGGACGCAATATCCGTACCTTATGTCCAGTAAATGAAGACGAAAACGAACGTAGACGATCACTCCGACTTCACAATAGCTACATAATGAAGGGATATGAATAAGAGTCGATCTTACTTATACATACTTGTTATTTGGTTTACTTGACGTGTTCATACTAATTATACTTGTTCTTGTCTTGTCTTATTATTTCATTTTTTAAATCATGTATTTCTTATAGTTTTATGTGATTTAGATTCATGTGTTTCATGTTTTAAGTGTTATTATACCTGTTATAACATAATGAGTAACTTTCTAAAAATAGCAGGTTTCTATATATAATAACTTTCCAAAAATAGCAGGTTTCCATATATAGTAACTTTCCAAAAATAGTAAGTTTCCTTAAATAGTAAGTTTATAAAAATAGAAATTTTCCATAATGAGTAAGTTTCTAAAAATAGAAAGTTTCCATATTTATCATGTTTCTATAAATAACATGTTACCATATTTAATGTATTACCATAAATAGTATGTTACCATGTTTAGTATATTTCCATATTTATCATATTGCCATAATTAATATAATTCTATAATTAATATTATGTATAATTATATTATAAAGTTAATAAATAATTAATACTTACCTAATTATTAATTAATAATATCATGTCATGTCATGTTATTATAAGTTTATTATTAATTAATAATATTACATAATTCATGTTATTAAACTTTATCATAAAAGATATTAATTAATTTAACCTAAGCTTTAATTAATTAAATCTATGTTCATGAATAATTAAATAATTAATTATTATAATCTAAGTTTATTTAAATAAATGTACATACATATTTTATCATAGTTTTATTTAAATAAACATAACATAAGTTTTAATTAAACCAAAATTAATAAATAAATAAATTAATTAAATCATAACATAACTTAAATTTCATAATTGGTTTAATTATGTATTTACTGAATAAGTCAAGTTACCAAGCCCGTAACCCGAAGAACAACCAAACCGGACCAACAAGCCCAACCATCACCCTCCAGCCGGCGGCTGGTGGCTCAGGCTGGCGGCTGGCAGCCCTGGGCTGCAGCCGTGGCTTGCCACTGGCTGGTCGTGTCTCCCACCGACGCTGCCGGTTGCCACTGGTCGAGCAAACCACCCAGGCCACAGCCGGGTTCCCACTGTTGGCCGAAAACCCCCCACCAACTTAAAGCCGGTACCCACTGTTGGGGTCCCCTGCTTGCTGCCGTCCGAGACAAAACCCCACCGAGCCCTGGGTCTCGGTTGGTGGTCAAAACAGTCACCGAGAGTTGCGAGACTCTTGGTCTTGGTGTACCCGAACCAAAACCAACAATAATTCCTGATCCCCATGTTTTTAATCTTTAATTTACATGCTTCATGATTGTTTTTAATGACCTTATACGAAGACCATAATTATATAAAGATTTAAAAGGATTGAAAGATACCGTAAGCATGAAAAGATCAAGGATTTAGATTACACGTATACCCGTAATTGAATTAGATCAAGACCAAAAATCTTCCTTGTGCTTTCTTTAGGGTGTGTTGTTTCCTTGTAAATCGTTATTACTTATCAACCTTAAGTAATAACTCTTTACTACGACTCAAGTGTGTTGTTTTAACAATAGATAAGAACTATGAACAATTAAAACAACAATACCAATAACTTTTCAACGAATAGAATTTCATTAGAATCAAATAAAGAATCTATAACCCACTTTGTTTGCGGAATAACAAAGTGGTTGAATGACAATGGGTTGTGATCTCCTCTACTTAAACGTATAACCAAAGTTAAAGTCGAAGCTCCAATCTAAACGTTCATATGCATCTTGGCTATATGGTTTAGTTGGTATCGAGAGAGAAAGGTTTTCCAGAGTTTATACTCTTGTATTGGTTAACCCTTTCTCTCCTAATATACACTCCTTTTATAGGCAGTGTAAACTAGGGTTTGCATTTACATGTTTCAATGCATGGGTTTATCCAGTGGGTGGTTGATGCCCATGCTGGATAAACAGTAAAAGGTACATATTAAACTATTCTAAAAAAGATAAAGATTGTACTTATATCTAAGTATACAAGCAACCTACTTTGACTTAAAGTTATCTTTTCCCGCCTAATGCAAACCATCAAAATAATGAAGAGTCTTCAGTATCCTAGAGGAGATCGACATCATTCAGTTTGGTATTGTCAAGCCAAACTGAACTGGAAACCATTCTTCAGTCCTTGTTCTTCAGCAACTAGACCGCCTAGTATTTGAAGCTAAGACTCCTTTGTCTTCTAAGTTATCTGGAAGGGGAATACTGAACTTTCTTCAGCTATAAAGTCTTCAGTAGGAACTTTGTTCCTCTGGTCATCTTTTAGCAGACTGGCCTTACTGCCGAGCATGAAACACTTAGGGGTATTTTATATTCAAATCATAGAGTTGCTTCGGGGTTAGTAAATACTGACCCAACAATCTCCCCCTATTTGGATATACAAATAGCCTAAGTCTGATGTCAGTAGTAAGTGAGCATAACAACTTCTTCTTACTTGCACTGAGCAATTAGTTACTTATAAATATCAGATAATCATTTATTCAATAAACATTACAAATTACAACAAAGATAGTACAAATAATTATTCAGTTTTCCTTTGGCCTAAGTTCTTCAATGGCAGGGGTCTGAACTGATGGATCAGAGTTTCTGATGTCCAATATTGATAGTAAGCACATGCTGAAGGTTTTAGCAGCTTCAGTGAGTCCTGGACCACCATGGTGAGCAAAGAAGATTTTCTAAATGTTTCCAAGAAGTTTGTTGTTCAGATCATCAAGATCACTAATACCCACAAAATCTTGACGTTCACGATGGTTGAACATAATCATTCCCAGTTCTGGTTCTTCTAACACATGTCCAGGGAGATGATATTCAAACTGAACAAGATCTTTGTATTTCTTTGTGGTGACAAAGATGTCACCCACACCAGGTTGAACCAAATTGGCTCTTTTGTTCAGTTCCAGAATTGGATCTTGATCCTCCAGTGAGATTTGATTGTTAATGTTAAGATGCTGACCAAGCCTTTCATGATTTCTCACAAAGTGTTCAATTCTTGTGCGAACCTTATCCCATCTCTTGGATTTTCTCTTTTCAATGTTTCTGCTCATCTCTAGCCATTCAGTATAGGAGAGCTCCTTCCCTTGGAAGTCATATATGATCTCATCAGACCCATCAGCCCTATAGAACTTCAGATTGATATCTCCTTTGTAAGTCATCATGTCAACGTTTGTGATTTCTGAGAGATATCTTCTGTTCAACCTTGTTATACAAAAATTTTCATATAACATCTTTTTCTTGAAAAGGCCTTCAACCTCAGATTTTCCAATTCTATCATATAATCTCATCTTCATATCTCTAAGCTTTTCTTCTGCTTGAAGCTTGTGTAATTTATCAAGTTCTTCTTGAGTGGCCAACCCAGACTTGATACTTCTTTTATCTAGTGTGAATTCACCTTTGCTTTTGGGTTTGATAGGAGGTGACCCATTATCAGATGAGTCATTGCTGGTGGTAAGGCCCTCAACATGACTGTCCTTAGCTGAAGACTCCCCCTTAGTCTTAGCTGGACTTTATTCACTAAAGGGTGATACATATACAAAAGGTTGTTTTTGGGCCTTCTTTTGTGCATGTTTTGTAAAGAGCTGTTGAATAGCGACTTTCTCCCCCTCAACAGAAGAGTGCTCTGCAACTTCTGATGAACCACCAACATGTAAACATGCACATAAAGAGTCTAAGGTGGATGATACCTTGGCCAGAATTGCTGGAACATTTGCAAGATCATTCAGTTTCCGCTGAACTTCATCTGATAGGTTCAGTTTTTGTTGTTCCAGCAGACCTACCCTATCCTTGATCTTTGATACTGAATCACATAACTCATTAAGCTGATTAGGAATTGGCTTGAATTCAACGGGGAGCTCAAAAGATGCAGTATTTATTGAGTCCATGAGTGATGTGATTTCTTGCTTGACAGAAGTGGTGGTGGCCACATCCTTAACAAGGGGCTTCAATGCTGTGAGAATGACATCCTTGATCTGCACAGCAGTGGGAGGAACTGGCCTTGCTTTAAGAGTAACTAGTTCAGCATCAGTAATAGCCTTTTCCTCCTTGAGTTTGGCAACCTGTGACTTAAGAACCAACACCTGATTTGTCAGCTCATTTACCTTAGTGGTTCTGGGGGATGAAGGCTTGGGAGTTTGATCAACAAGATCGTCTTCAGATTCACTATCATCTAGATTAACTAGAGTTCTCTCACTAAAATCCAACTCCTTCTCCAAGTCATCAACCGACATGCTGAATACAAATGTAGGCAAGTATCCCCCCTTGGCGCCAGTGGAGAGAAGCAGTTCCTTGGTTGTCTGCTGATCGTTACCTTCAGTGTGCTGGTCAGTTTCAAGCCCTTCACCACCAGGATTGGTTTTTCCTGATGGATCCTGAGAAAGAGTCCATGATGAGTTAAGATCAATGATAATGTTTTTGGTTCCTTCAGTAGGACCCTGTTGTGAGGGAACTACATCATGAGAAACAGAAGGGCCAGGGTCAGCGTCAGCTGTTGTATTTGCTGACGCCTTACGCCCTGATGCAGACTCAATGTGACAAATGATAGAAATTGGTAATGGAATTTGAGATGTATTCAGATTTAAATTATTTACCAATGCTGACTCCACACTATTGAGCTGAGGGTGCGCTCTATCTTCACCATTCTCTCCTAAAGAAGTTGAGAGAGGAGTTGCCTTCAGGGCCTCTTGATGCATGCCACCTTCAACAGAGACTAAAGATGGAGGCTGGCTAGGGTTCTGGTCCTTGGCCGAGGATTTTTGTTTCTTTGAAGCTTGGCCTTTGGGAGCATCAGTACTCTTCTTTGATGAAGATCCTGTGGGGTGCCTCCTTTTATTAGACTCACGTCCACACTTAAGAGTATTCACTGATGTGCTCTTTTGACGTGGCCCAGAAGAAGCTCCAGACTTTGTGCCTGTCAGATCCCCTTCTCCAGTTCGAGGAGTGTCTTGTGGAGCTTTGTACACTACTGGAGCATTCGCTAAGCAAATGTCCAGCATGGACTGTGTGAAAGGAGGGTCAGTTGTGCTAACTGGAATGTTCCAACGATTGGTATCAAAGGATTGAAAAACTAGATTAACTCATTGGTTGTTGGAATATTCTTCACCAAGGTGTTCAACAAAAATGAGGGATAAAAATCTGGTGTAGACCACATTCTTTTCCCTAGTTTTCTTCTCCATTTTTCCATGAAGATACTCAAAGATTAATTTTCCAAAATCAGCTTTTATACCCTTTGCCAGACAATATAAATCAGGGCATCCTTTAGGTTGATTTGATCAAGCCCTCCAGTTTTCCCACCCAGGCACTCAATTAAGATTGACATCAAAAGTTTCCACTTAGGTGGTAATCAGCTTCTCTTCAACCCACCCTTATCACGAATCTCTTCAGTGTACCCAATTTCTTTGAAAATGATTTAACAACAGAGAAATCATTGGGTACAACCTCATACTCACTAGAGTCCTCTAAATAGTTTAACCCTAAAACCTTTCTAAACAGCTTTGAACTTATTTTCCCATGAATACCAAAAGTTGTAGAATCAAACTCAACAGATTTCTTGTTCTTTGACCCTTGTGCCGTGAACCAAAATTCTTTTAACACGTTTTCAAACATCACCCCTGGATCTTTGAACAAAGCATCACGAATCACACATTTAGATAAAAAAAATTTGTACTTGCTTTCCAGGATCAGATGTCAGGTTTCTGGTTTGATCAAGGTGAGGTTGTTGGGTTTAAAGAATATGTCCTCAATGGGATAGTTAACATGGATGGAATGATTGAGGGTGATCTCACCCTCTTGTGGTTGTGAAGATGATTCAGTATCCATTGATGTTTGTTGTTTGTGTTTTTCTTTTTGAAAGAGAGAGAGGTTTTGTGTGTGTTTTTTTGAAATCTTTTTGCAAATGATATGAGTCTTCAATCTTCAAAAGATATATATGTAAACACTTTAGACTGATTTATCATAGTTTGTAAAACATTTGAAAAGACAGTGAAACTTTTAGGGTTTCTTTTGAACAAATGGCACAAACTCTCTCATTAATGTTCTGAAAAAGTGATGATTTTCTGTTACTTTGAACAGTGAAACGCCTCATTGTGTCAGAAGGTTGTTGACTGTGATATGGATGCTTGATATTTCCTAGATAAACAATTGACACCTTTTGAAAGAATGTTTTGTATTTATTCTCAAGAAATTTAATGCCATTAACTCCTTTGAATCACATGATTCATTGGTTTTAAATGTTGTTGCTCAGATATGCTGAAGCTGATGGCAATACTTGTGAGCTTCAGTGTGTCAGATGAGGCGACAAAACCCCATATACATGTTCACATAAGTGAACAAGACATATGACATTGCACGCTCCTCTACTCAGGCCTAGCTACTCAGTTGTATTAAAATTTTGTTCAGCATTGCTGAAGGAACCTTTTGATGACTGGTGATCATTTGTTCAGCTTTAGTGAATCAGATAAGGCGACAAAACATCATATACACAATCACATAAAGTGAAATAGACACATGACATTACACACTCCTTTACTCAGATACTGCTACTAGACATTAATCAAAATCTCTTATGAAATGTTTAACCTTCAAGCTTCTTCAGTGAATGCTGAAGGTTCAGGTTTTGTATCATCAATGTTCAGCATACCAAGCTCCATTATCAATCTTTTGAAAGTTGGTTCATCCAGTGGTTTGGTGAAGATATCAGCCGATTGATACTGAGTGGGGATGAAATGTAATTCAATGTCCCCTTTCACAATGTGATCTCAGATAAAGTGATATCTGATATCAATGTGTTTTGTTCTTGAGTGAAGGACTGGATTGTTAGATATTGCAATATCACTAGTGTTATTGATATGTGTGTAAACACACATCTTTTCTACCACTTAATTACAATAATAACCGGACCTAAACGTGTATTTTGGGTCTTTTATGTCGGAATTATGCTTGGTTTGTGTTTTTGTTGTGATTTAGGATGAAAAGGTGAAAAGTGGAGAAAACACGGGAATTCACGAGCATTTACGGACTTTTATTGAAGAAAAAGATGAAAGACGAAGTCAAGAGTGCAAAAAGAACGGAAGTCCAAGACCAATTCTGAAGATTTATCGAAGAAAAAGTCAAAAGACGGAAGTTTACTTAAATCCGAGGAACTCAAGTCTTATTTATCGAAGAATTAAAAGACGAGTCCAAAGAAATCCCGAGCCAAAAGTCATCAAAGTCCAAGATTAACAAAAAGATTAAGAAGGAAGGACTTAAGGGCGCAATTAAGAAGAAAGGAAGGAGGGGAGGAAGCTTCCTCTAACCATCCCCCTAATCACCTATATATACCTCTCATTTTCATTTCATTAAGTTTGGTTGGCTAGAGTGACACTAGTTCTTCCACCTTTATTTTTATGCACATTTAATTACTTGCACATTTATTTTATTGCACCTTTAGTTACCTTGTCTTGCACTTTAATTTTCAAGTAAGTTACTTTTATCTTTATTGCACCTTTACTTTAATTGTTTGATCTCTCATTCTACCTTTCTTTCTTGCTTGATTTTGTTGATTTTATGCTTATTGTGTTACTTATTTGTTTAAAGATTTCATTTTTATGCTTTTGATTGTTCTAAATCATTTATTTTCATAGCTTATTTGGTTTATTTTCAAGTTTATATAGTTTTTACAAAAGTTATTTTTATATAAAAAGTTGTTTTTCTTAAAGTTTATTCATTTCGTGTCTTAAAAGTTTTTAAATTTAAGTTTATTAACTTTTTCTTAATCGGTTTGCCTTAGAAATTTCGTCTAGTGCTTATTTGATTAGTAGCTTATTGTTTTAGCTTATTTTCATTTGGATTTACTGTATTCCGATTGGGGTGATCGGAAAGGGGTTTATCATTCCGACCATAGCTCATTAGCTTGGTCGGAAAAGGGTTTACAACATTCCGATCAAAGGCTCTGGTATTCCGATCAGAGTGGTTTTTGGATATTCCGATCAGGTAAGTGTGACAACATTCCGATTGGGGGACCAGTACTTATTCCGATTGAGGTGTTATTTTGGATATTCTGATTGGGATAGGTGACAATATTCCGATCAAAGGTTCCAAACAGCATTCCGACCAAGTCTTCCCCGTATTCCGATCACAAGTAAGTTTATATTCCGATTGGGGTTTGTCAGGATATTCCGATCGTGGGTAAGTGACATATTCCGATTGGTTGTGTGATCAATATTCCGATTTGGGGTAAGCTAACATTCCGATCAAGGTGTGATCGGAATATATTCCGACGGTGGGTTTATTTTCTTTATACTTTGTCTTGTTTAATTTTTTATACTTTGTCTAATTTTAATTCTCGTCACGCTTTTATTTTTAGTCGTTTAATTAATTTACTTATTGTTACGTTTTTAAATATTGCACCATTTAATTCTAATTAGATTTAGATTTAACCTTCACGCTCTTTTATTATAACGCCATTTAATTTTAATTGTTTTGCACTTTAAATATACTACAACGACAACCTTTTTGTTTCACCAAAATAAAACAGAGTCACATAGAGAACCTAGATCAATTCGATTAGACCAACACAACGAACTTAATTTTCTTACGGGGTGTCAAAAGCCTTGTATTAAATGGCGCCGCTGCCGGCTCTGTTCGTAAAGATTAACAGTTTTCTGTGAGAGACGCGTTGCTTTTTGGGATCCGTTCACTTGTGAGCGTTATTTTCTTGTTAAAAAATTCAAAAAATCATAAAAATTAAAAATTTGATAAAAATCCATAAAAATTAAAAATTTCAAAAATCCAAAAAGATTTTACCTTTATTGTGTATATATATTGTCTTTGTGTTTGGTTTCTTTTTTTTTGCATTTTCAGGTGTATGCGTACTAGATCTTCTAATTATCAAGAGCCCGAGACTCAAGAAGATTTAGCTATGTCTGGTGTTAACAACAATAATCCACCACACCCTAATAATAACAACAATGTTCTTCCACAGCCCGATCTTCGGACCATGGAGGAGCTTTGTCAACCTACAATGTTTGGACGAGGAGGACCGATTGCGCCGATGCAAATCAACGCTCCTGAGTTTTCGTTGAAGCACCACATGATTCAGCAAGTGCAAACAAACCCATTCCATGGATTGCCTGATGATGATGCCAAGAAACACCTCGACAAGTTCATTACAATCACCCAAAGCATGAAGTTGGCTGGTGCCACAATGGATGAACTTCGCCTACAACTCTTTCCACATACTTTATTACATCATGCCGAGAAATGGTTTGATCGTCTCCCGAAGAATTCTATTCACACTTGGGATGACATGACTCAACGCTTTTTGTCGCGCTACTTTCCACCATCCATGGTCACGAGCCTTCGTAATCAAATCAGCGGTTTCATGCAAGACCCTGATGAATCTCTTTTTGATGCTTGGGAGCGATATAATGTCTTGATTGATCGTTGTCCAAACCACAATATGCTCCCTGTGACCTTAATAGATACTTTCTACAACGGTTTGACTTTTCGAGATCGTGATACGATCAATGCAGCCGCCGGTGGCACATTCATGAAAAGGAGACCCGAGGAGTGTAGAGAGTTAATTGAGAACATGACTACTCACCACAAAAACTGGGATTCCTCTGCTTCTTCAAGGAACAATCCGAGAGTCAATGTTTCCTCCACTTCAGCAAACCCTGATATGACCGAACTCACCCGTGTGCTGACTGAAATGAGCAGAAGTATGCAACTCTTAGCTTCAAACCAACAACAACAACAAGTTAAAGCTGTTGCTACTCCTTGTGAAACATGCGGCGGTCCACACCCATATACCGATTGTCCTTCCACACAAGGAAATCCGGAAAATGTGTATGCAGCTTATGGTAATTATTCACTTGAAAATTACCAAGCTCGACAAGGGGATAGAAATCTGTTGAGTTACCGATCAAACAACTACCTTTCACCCGGTTTTTCTCCTCAAAACCAAAACCCCGCCAACAACTACACTAGAAGCAACCAAATCCCACCAAGAGCTTCTAATCCTTATCACCCACCCACCCAACAAACCCCACCCAGTAATCCGGATGTTGAGGCCATCATGAGAACCCAAGGTGAGCAAATCAAGAATTTGCAGAGCCAAATTATCAATCTTAAAGGAGATATTACCAAGCAAGGAAAGGAGATAAGATCCGAGCTTCGAGATAATATTCAATCCTCCTTCAGCAATCAAACCAATGATTTGAAGAATATGCTTGCTAGTTTCTTGCCCCCTGCTCAACCTTCTTCTTCGAGTTCTCTACCTTCAAACACCTTCACTAATCCGCGAGCCAATGTGAGTGCTATTACTACTCGTAGTGGAGCCACCATCGTAGGACCACCAATCCCACCCCCATCATCTACACCTCCTCCATCACCATTTATCCCTACTCCTCCTACACCTAGTATTAGTGCACCATTACCGTCTCCGCCTCGACGTGATGAAGTTCCCATGAATGACCCTTCAACATCTCAACCTTTACCTACACCTGCACCTTCACCACCCAAACCCAATATCCCTTATCCCTCTCGTATAGGCAAGACCAAAATGCTAACTAAGGAGGACTCCGAAGTGACACGCTATGTGAAGATGATTTCTCAAATGAACTTCAACATTAGCTTTCTTGAAGCACTTGTCCACATGCCCAAATTTGTTAAAGCATTTAAGGAATTGCTTAACAAGAAGGAGAAGCTGATTGAACTCGCCAACACACGATTAAATGAAAACTGCTCTGCAGTTATTCTTAAAGAACTTCCGGAAAAGCTTGGAGATCCCGGTCGTTTTGTGTTGCCTTGCGTGTTCAACAAAAAACCGAAGAATTTACTGCCCTTGCTGATCTCGGGGCTAGTATTAATTTGATACCATTGAGTGTTTGGAAACACTATCATTGCCCGACCTCACTCCAACAAAGATGACTCTCGAACTTGCAAATCGTACTCTCGCTTACCCTGTTGGTATAGCCGAAGACGTGTTTATTAAAGTTGGCACATTTACTTTCCTGGTCGATTTTGTCGTAGTTGATTATGAAATGGACCCTCGTATTCCTTTAATACTTGGTCGGCCATTCTTAAGAACCGGACGAGCTTTAGTTGATGTTGCCGAAGGTGAGTTAATCTTAAGAGTCGGGAATGATTCACAAGTTTTTAAAATGGGAAAGCTTACAAGTAAATCCTTTGGAGGCCGAGAATCAGTGAATATGATTAATGTGCTTGATGATTTTACCGTCTATGACAATCCTCTATTCGACTCTTGCATCGATAATCCACTTTTTCATGATGATGGGAATGATTCTCTCCCCACTTTGGACACTTCTCCCATTTATGATTCTCCACCGGTCTTTGATGCTTATGATGATGATGATTCTAGCTCAGATTCAGATGATTTTGATGATTGTACCTCCGAGTATCCCGAGCTGCCCACATATGATGATTTTGATGAGGCCGATACTCTCTCGAGCGATTCTTCACATGATGAAGATCCTCCGCCATCACTCGATCCTACTTTGGACGATTACTCATTTGAGGAAGACTTCTCTATGTTTCTCAACACTTACTTCCCTCATGAGAGTGATGCTCCTCCTTACGATTTTGAAGATTATCGTCTTGATCCTACTTTGGATTTGAAGAACATTCTTTCTAAGGAGAAGAAACCGGTCGACACCAATATCCGCAGCACGTATGAGTTAACACCTCTTTGTCCCCCTTCTGAGGACGAGGTTGTGCTTCTTCGCGGATCTTCTTCACACTCTGCTGAGCCTGAGTGCTATTTTCCCTTAAAGGAAAAGGTGTTCGACCCCGGTATTGCAATCTTTAAGCTATCTCAGTATCCACCTGATGCAATAAAAGGAAATATCTTTGGAACTTATGGAAATCTGCTTGCACCACTTCAACCTTGCTTCCACCGTGCTCCATCACTGCTTAAGGGAACCTTGCCTACTCTTCTTTGGCTTGCCTTGTTCGCCTTAAGCTTGTGCTTATTGATGGACGAAAACTATGTCTTTGATCCTGGTGGATATGTTTCATGCTTCTTCCGTTGATGATCAAGGTCGAGTCAGGCTAATGACTCGGTTAACAAAAATCAAGCGCTTTTTGGGAGGCAACCCATGTATCTATGTTTTCGCTTTCTTTATCATAAGTGTAGGGGAGACCCGATGGTGTTTGCTCTCTCCTCTCTTCTACTAATCCGGGATTCGAGCTTCAATGATCCACTCTTGAAGATTCTTGACGACCCGTGATTCCGTGTTCTACTTCATCCCGGTTCTATCCTAAACTCTTTTCGATTCACTATTTTATATTTTCTCAATATTAAAATAGGAATCTCTTTAGTTGTCCTTTCCTTAGCGAGAGTTAAACAACGTGCACAATGTCCTAAGTGTAGGGGAGTTTACTCCCACATGCTTAAACATTGAGGACAATGTTTATCTTAAGTGTAGGGGGACTTCTATCGAAGTTAAGTGGTCTTTTCCTTGTATTTGTCCTCATTTTAACCGGAAAATCAATTTTTCGACAATTTTCAAAATTTTTGATCTATTTTGGCCTATTAGTTTTGCCCTTTGCATAGTTATTTTCTTCCCTTATTAGAATAAATGTTTAAATAAGTGGTTTTAATTTTCAAACGTTGTGAATCTTTTGACTCAACCCGAGTTTACTTATCTAAGTTTGCTCTAGCTAGTATCCTTAACGTGTTTAAGTCAAGTTTTGCTAGGCTTTTATACAGGGAGCTATAAAACGCGAAAGTCTTAACTCTCACGGGTTAAGAACAAGAACTTTTCGCAAGTTCCTATAATCGATCCTAGAGAGTCGTTTATCAAGGGAACTTTAAAACGCGAATTCTAAACTTGAAAAAGTCTAAGAATTTGCAAGATCCTATAGGCGACTCGAAAACCCAGAACTTTGATTTAATAGGCTAAGCATCCACGAGTCTCATTCCTTGAGATTTTAAACTGTGGAGAACGAGAGATGATAGAGCCAATTATAAGTCCGGTATTCTTTCGTGAATTTATGTGAGTTAATTATGAGCCTATTCTCCCATCGCTTGCTAAATAATTTATCTGCTAATAAATAAGGTTGTACGATTTGAAAAGTTACTTAGCTTCTAGCCTAAGATAGTTTAAAAGTTGCTCGGTATGGATTAGAGTTCATAGCCAAGACATAACTTATTGAAGCGGGATGCGAAGATTGGCGAGTCCAAAAAGGCCCTAACAAGGCATGAGGGCTTTATTTTGTTGCTAAAGATCCAAAGTGATGTGAAGAATCATTTATCGAAAATCAATATGAAGGATCGAGACACACGACGAAAAGCTAATACTCCCCAAAAGTCATGGAGAAGTGTATCCGAAAAGACCCTAACAAGGTATGAGGATAAATAGATCCAAGTCATAAAAGGAGGCGGATCGTTGTATATCAAAGTCCAAAATAAAGATTGGAGAAAAAATGAAGAAGTCGTGGTCCAAGTATGAATCTCTCAAAAAGTTCAAGTGAAGAAATTCCAACTATGAAGAGAAGACCATAATTTCATGAACGTCTCTCAAGATTTGAAGTATGAAGTCGCTGCCAAATATCGGTCCGAGAAAGGTCTCAAATCGCGAAGCGAGTTATGCCATGATATGAACTTTATGAGGTCCCGAGAAGCAGTTTTAAAAGATTTTGTCCTTTAGCTAACTATTGATTAAATCGTTCACTTTATTTTCGGACTAAAATAACTATCGAAATAAGTCAAACAATGCATCTTCGTGATCATTCAAGACAACAATAAAATATAAGAGATACCCATAGGAATAAGGGAGTCTAAGTGAATAATTGGCCCACATGAGTTCGTGTTAGTCTGGTAACTTATAATAACAATGATCTCGTTTTTAAGCTTGGCTTGGAGAAAGTGAAAACTTGAGGATGATGATTATTCATGACATTTCCAAAACCCAAGGTATGCTTTTTGATTTCTTTACTTTGAATGTTTATAGTTTTCTATCTCTTTAATAAAGGCCAACGTGGATTGATTATGATGAAAAATGTAAACTTGCTTTGTAACTAATGCATTGCATGAGGACATTGCAATGGTCAAGTGTAGGGGATTTGATATGTGTGTAAACACACATCTTTTCTACCACTTAATTACAATAATAACCGGACCTAAACGTGTATTTTGGGTCTTTTATGTCGGAATTATGCGTGGTTTGTGTTTTTGTTGTGATTTAGGACGAAAAGGTGAAAAGTGGAGAAAACACGGGAATTCACGGGCATTTACGGACTTTTATTGAAGAAAAAGATGAAAGACGAAGTCAAGAAGTTAAGAGTGCAAAAAGAACGGAAGTCCAAGACCAATTCTGAAGATTTATCGAAGAAAAAGTCAAAAGACGGAAGTTTACTTAAAGCCGAGGAACTCAAGTCTTATTTATCGAAGAATTAAAAGACGAGTCCAAAGAAATCCCGAGCCAAAAGTCATCAAAGTCCAAGATTAACAAAAAGATTAAGAAGGAAGGACTTAAGGGCGCAATTAAGAAGAAAGGAAGGAGGGGAGGAAGCTTCCTCTAACCATCCCCCTAATCACCTATATATACCTCTCATTTTCATTTCATTAAGTTTGGTTGGCTAGAGTGACACTAGTTCTTCCACCTTTATTTTTAGGGTAAAAGTTATAAAATACCATCTTACTTATTGATTTGTGCCGACTTTAAACACTTACTATTTAATCTCGTGACTTTACCCTTCTACTTTCAAAATTGTTTTGAAGTTACCAATTTGGTAACTTGTTACCGACAGCGTGGCACGGTAATTTTCACGTCATTATTTTATTACGTTTAATATGGCCACGTCTGATTTCCCTTTTTTTTAAAAGCTATACAATACCATCGTACTTATAAAAATGTGCCGACTTTAAACACTTACTAATTAATCTCGTGACTTTACCATTGTACTTTCAAATTTGTTCCGACTGCACTAATATAAGCCTGAAATGACTATATTACCCTTTTAAGTGACTAATATACCATTTGTATTTCCTATATCTGAAACAACAATATGCTAAATATTTTTAGTTTAATTAAAAATTGTGGTTTAGATGGTTAAAATACTGGTTGCTAACAAAAAACCATAAGATTCAGGGGTTCAATCGTATCTCTGTGATTCTATTGAACTTAGCAAATGAAATTTAAATCGAGTGTTCTCAATAATTGACGAATTACACAAGTCTAAAATGGTGAAAAGTTAAGATTGTTGAAAAAGATGAATCATTAGTGCAATCAAAGTAATTAGACGGTATAAAAAATTAAATTAGTTAGACATGTGTCATTATTTAAAATAATAAAAAATAAAATTAATGACATGGAAATGTATCCGGTCATATGGTAACATTATTACAAAACAAACAAGTACGTTGGTAAAGTCATGCGATTAATAGTAAATGTTTAAAGTCGGCACAAATCAATAAGTAAGGTGGTATTTTATAGCTTAAATTAATTAGACATGTGTCATTATTTAAAATAATAAAAATAAAATTAATGACATGGAAATGTATCCGGTCATATTGGTAATATTATTACAAAACAAACAAGTACGTTGGTAAAGTCACGAGATTAAATAGTAAATGTTTAAAGTCGGCATAAATCAATAAGTAAAATGGTATTTTATAGCTTTTACCCTTATTTTTATGCACATTTAATTACTTGCACATTTATTTTATTGCACCTTTAATTACCTTGTCTTGCACTTTAATTTTCAAGTAAGTTACTTTTATCTTTATTGCACCTTTACTTTACTTGTTTGATCTCTCATTCTACCTTTCTTTCTTACTTGATTTTGTTGATTTTATGCTTATTGTGTTACTTATTTGTTTAAAGATTTCATTTTTATGCCTTTGATTATTCTAAATCATTTATTTTCATAGCTTATTTGGTTTATTTTCAAGTTTATATAGTTTTTACAAAAGTTATTTTTATATAAAAAGTTGTTTTTCTTAAAGTTTATTCATTTCGTGTCTTAAAAGTTTTTAAATTTAAGTTTATTAACTTTTTCTTAATCGGTTTGCCTTAGAAATTTCGTCTAGTGCTTATTTGATTAGTAGCTTATTGTTTTAGCTTATTTTCATTTTGATTTACTGTATTCCGATTGGGGTGATCGGAAAAGGGGTTTATCATTCCGACCATAGCTCATTAGCTTGGTCGGAAAAGGGTTTACAGCATTCCGATCAAAGGCTCTGGTATTCCGATCAGAGTGGTTTTTGGATATTCCGATCAGGTAAGTGTGACAGCATTCCGATTGGGGGACCAGTACTTATTCCGATTGAGGTGTTATTTTGGATATTCCGATTGGGATAGGTGACAATATTCCAATCAAAGGTTCCAAACAGCATTCCGACCAAGTCTTCCCCGTATTCCGATCACAAGTAAGTTTATATTCCGATTGGAGTTTGTCAGGATATTCCGATCGTGGGTAAGTGACATATTCCGATTGGTTGTCTGATCAATATTCCGATTTGGGGTAAGCTAACATTCCGATCAAGGTGTGATCGGAATATATTCCGACGGTGGGTTTATTTTCTTTATACTTTGTCTTGTTTAATTTTTTATACTTTGTCTAATTTTAATTCTCGTCACGCTTTTATTTTTATTCGTTTAATTAATTTACTTTCCGTCATGTTTTTAAATATTGCACCATTTAATTTTAATTAGATTTAGATTTAACTTTCACGCTCTTTTATTATAACGCCATTTAATTTTAATTGTTTTGCACTTTAAATATACTACAACGACAACCTTTTTGTTTCACCAAAATAAAACTGAGTCACATAGAGAACCTAGATCAATTCGATTAGACCAACACAACGAACTTAATTTTCTTACGGGGTGTCAAAAGCCTTGTATTAGTTATCACAAAAGATTGGTACCTTTTCATATTCTATGTCATAATCAGCCAGTTGGCTTTTCATCCAAAGAACATTGGCACAACATCCAACAGCTGCCACATATTCAACTTCTGCTGAAGACATGGCAACTGTTTGTTGCTTTTTAGCACTCCAACACACAAGTTTGCCACCTAGAAATTGGCAAGCACCAGAAGTGCTTTTTTTGTCCAAATTGCATCCAGCATAGTCAGAATCTGAATACCCCTTTAGATCAAAACCTAAGGATTTGGGGTACCAAAGACCTAGACTTGGTGTATCTTTTAGGTATATGAAGATTCTCTTTACAGTAGTAAGGTGTGATTCCTTTGGATCTGCTTGGTATCTTGCACAAAGGCATGTAGAGAATTGAATGTCAGGTCTGCTTGTAGTTAAGTACATGAGTGACCCAATCATACCTCTATACTGAGTCTCATTGGCTGATTGTCTATTGAGATCAGGTCCTAAGTTGTTAGGGTGTACCATTGGAGTCTTCACTGAAGCACAATTGATATCATACTTCTTCAGCAGATCCTTGACATATTTTTCTTGATTGATGGAGATGCCTTGGTCAGATTGTTTAATCTGAAGACCAAGGAAGTATGTGAGTTCTCCCATCATACTCATCTCAAACTTGCTGGTCATAAGCTTGGCAAATTGTTTGCAAAGTTTCAAGCTTGTTGAACCAAAGATGATGTCATCCACATAAATTTGTACCAGAATGGTGTCAGTTTTAGATTTATAGATAAACAAGGTGCTCTATTTTTCCTCTGACAAACTTATGTTCAATGAGAACTGTTGAGAGAGTTTCATACCATGCTCTTGGAGCTTACTTCAGTCCATACAAATCTTTGTAAAGTTTGTAGACATGATTTAGGTATTTACTACTCTCAAAGCCAGGAGGTTGTGTAACATAAACTTCTTCTTTTAGGTCACCATTTAGGAATGCAATTTTGACATCCATTTGGTAGATGATGAAGTTCATGTAAGTGGCATAAGCAAGGAAGATTCGTATGGCTTCCATACGTGCAACTGGAGCAAAGGTTTGATCAAAATCAACACTAGGCTCTTGATTGAAACCTTGGGCCACAATCCTAGCTTTGTTTTTGGTTACGGCATTGGCTTCATCTCTTTTGAGCTTGTAAACCCATTTGGTGCCAGTGGTTGATTTACCATATGGAAGAGGAACTAATTTCCAGACTTTGTTTCTTTCAAATTGATTGAGTTCTTCTTGCATGGCATCCACCCATCCAGGGTGTGTGAGTGCTTCAGAAACCTTTGTAGGTTCAATTTATGAGATAAAGTTTGCATAGTGGCATTCTCTAGATGAAGCAGCACTCAGTTTCTTTGCCATAGATCTAGTAACTCTACCTTCACCAGGATTTCCTATTATGTTCACCAGTTGTATGTGACTATTTCTAGTCCAAGATTTTTGTGGAGCTGGAGAATAGGCACTGGTATCATGATTAGAGCTAGAACTTAGAAGTCCATGACATGGACTTGGACTTGGATTATCTCTAGTGTCTACTGAAGGATATTCAATGGACAAAGGTTCAATCAATGGAGGGCTTCCTTCTTGGTCAGAAACAACACATCCAAGACCTAATTCCCTAGAGATGATAGGAGAGCTTTGAGCAAGGGGCTCAGATTGTTCATCAGCAGCTTCATATGATTGACCATTTTGATCATGTGTGTCAGCATGCTGATTGTTTTGAAACTAACCATTTTGGTCATTTGTGTTGTCTTGCTGATCATTTTGAGACTGATCAATATTTGATTGACAACCATCAGTATGCGATACTGAAGGATTTCCTTTGGTAGGACTTGTCATATCTTCAAATGGATCAATATGAGGGACTGAGTTGCTTGTTTGATATCTTTGAGAAGGCTCATAATGTTGAAATTCATCAGATGGATAATTATGAGATTCATGAATATGAAGTTCATCATCTGATGGATTTGTAAATTTGAGAGCTTCAGAACTTTCATTGAATGTGATTCGATAGGTTTCTTTAATACATTGTCTTCTTGTGTTGAAGACTCTGTATGCTTTAGATACTAGAGAGTATCCAAGGAAGTAACCATCATCAGATTTTTCATCAAACTTTCCAAGGTGATCCTTGTGATTATGAATGAATACTGGACACCCAAACACATGTAAGAATGAGATGTTTGGAATTCTCCCCCTGAAGACTTCATAGAGAGTCTGCGTGTGTCTCTTCATAATGATGGATCTATTTTGAGTGTAGCAAGCAGTGGCTATAACATCAGTCCAAAAATGCTTAGAGAGAGCAGATCTAGCAAGCATTGTGCTTGCTGCTTCAATCAAAGTTCTGTTCCTTCTTTCAGCCATACCATTTTGTTCAGGTGTTTAAGGAGATGAGAAATTTTGGGAAATTCCTTTGTCATCACAGAATTTGATCAGTGAGTGATTTCTGAATTCAGTGCCATTGTCAGCTCTGAGTTGTTTGACATGAGTGTCATTTTGATTTTCAACTCTTTTGATGAAAGACATAATGGCATCTGGTGCATGGATTTTCTTTGTCAGAAAATATACCTAGGTGTACCTAGAGTACTCATCAACAATGACAAGTGTATATTTTTTATGACAAATGGCCCTAGGTGATACTGGGCCAAATAAGTCCATGTGAAGCAAATGAAGACTTTCTTTGATTAAGAAAGTTTGCTTTGTTTTGAAACTGGCCCTATGGTGCTTCCCTTTTTCACATGTTGAGCCTGGTTTGTCCTTGGAATCGACAAGTGAAGGAAGACCAATAACAAGATTTTGTTTTGCCAGCAGAGTTATTGTTTTGAAATTGAGATGTGAGAGCCTCTTATGCCAAAGCCAGTTGGTAATATTGGAAGCTTTAGCCAAGAAGCATGTCTCTTGAGTAGAGTTCATGTTCATGACATAAACATCTTTGACTCTGGGAGCAATCATCACAATTTCATGATTGAAGTTGAAGATTGTACCTTTTTTGTCATCAAACAGCACAAGATACTTTGCATCACAAAGTTGACTTACGCTGATGAGGTTGTGCTTCAATCCATTGACATATGCTACCTTTGAGAAAACTATACCATTGCATTTTATTGAACCAAATCCTTCAGTAGTAGCTGATGAGTTATCACCAAAAACACCTTTAGGACCTTGTTCCTCCTTATACTTGTAAAGATAACTTTTGGTTCCAGTCATATGCCTTGAGCAGCCACTATCTAGGTACCAAATAGGCTTCCTGAGATCACACTACACAAGTTAAGGAAATGGTCAATTTTGTTTTGAAACCCACTTTTGTTGGGTGGGGGTTTTAGATCTGGAAGGTGTTCTAGATCTGAAGGGTCCTCTTGAAGAGGGTGCGTGTGATTGCTTAGAAGAAGAAGAGGTCTGAACAGCTTTTGCTTTTAGCCTGGAGGGCTTCACCTCTTATGAACCACTCTATATGGTTATGATCAGATGTAGTGTGGACATTGCTTTCACAAGTTTCACAACATTTGGTAATAGAGTTTAAGTTTCTTGGTTTAATACCTCTTTTGAGTGAGATAATTCGATTATGTCCATGAGTGTCATGGTTATAACTTCCACAAATATTACAAACAGGGTAATAGTGGCAGTCATTTGAGTGATGATTTCCCATACCACAACGAATGCATGGTGGGAAAGGCATATTGCGCCTTGAATGAGATGCTTCAGTTTTGTGAGCATCAGCACTAGTTTTGGCCAGCATATACTGAGTATGTTCACAAGTGCGATGATCAGTCCTCTCACATTTAGTACAATAAATCACTCTTAGGTAAGTTTCAGTGAGATGGTTGTTTAGACCACATAAATCATAAGCCCTTTTAAATTGTATCTTGTACTTTAAATGGGGAGAGTCTGAAGGTTCATCTTTGAATCGAGTTGGTGTTTTCTGCTGTCTGAGTTGCATTTTGAGATCATTGATCTCTTGTATGACAAGAGACATTCTCTCATCATCCTCAGATCTAGCATTCTTCAGTTTATTTGTTGAAATTGAAGAGGTAGTTCCCATATGTGACCCTTCAACAGAAGCTGAATAGTTCTTTGAAGTGTCAATTTTGACATGTTTGAAAGAACTACCCTTGTGTGTTGTGTGAGACTTGATGATTGACTGGATTGATTTTGGACCAGTAGAGGGTTCAGCACCAGCCAACTTTTCCAAAGGAGGAAGTGGGGTACTTACTTCATTCTCCAAATCATCATATGAGTCATCCTTAGTGACTGAGGACTCAACAGGTGTTGAAGAGTCAGCATTTTCTTAAAACTCAGGAAGAAGGATTCGTCCAGTGTCGTGATTGGGTAAATTCTCTTCACCTGACCTTACAATGTCAGGGATCGAGCTACCATCCTCATTTTAGGCTTTGACAAAGACAATAGATTTCGTGCTAGAGGATCCTTCATCACCAAGCATTTTCCTCATTTGAGCAGGAATTTGTTCATTGATGCATTGATTTACCCTATCAGAGTTTCTAGCCAAGATTTTACAATATCTTTTGCTTCTTTTAGTTCAACTCTTAGGGAGTTATTTTCATCAAGAATCTCTTTGTTCAATTGTTGAAAAGTAAGAATATCAAGTTTAGCTTCTTTTAGCTCTATTTGCTTACTTTCAAAATCTTCAAGTTTTAGAACAAGTTTGTGAAATTTTTCAAGCAAATTGTTTCTTTGTTCTTCAACAAACTTTAGATCAATACACATGTAATCAAAGACAAATTTAATGTCATCTTTATCTTCTAATTCAAGAAGAGTTTGTACCTTTTTTATTGTGATATTGACTCATTCACCATTTCTGGCACTTTCTCTGGCCACAACATTGGAGTTAGCCCCTTCATCATCAGCAAGTGCCATCAACACTTTCACATTAACCAATTCATCATCATCTGAAGAAACATCTTCTTCATCCCATTCATAAGCTTCAGCAACAAGCCCTTTGTTCTTGTCTTGCTTGGGGGCCTTGGAAAAAGAACTTTCAGTACTCATGAGGGCCAGTCTAGCTTTAATTTCTCTGTATTTAGCCTCAAAGTCCTTTGTTGGTCGAAGTTCAACCCCGTTTTGATGAAATAAAGTAGAAGCAATTTGTTTTGGTTGAAATGATGATTGAACAGATGGTCTTGATTGAGCTAGTGATGAATAGGAAGGGAGGGATGTTTTGGAATAACAATCCCTAGCATAGTGACCAGTCTTCCCACATTTGTAGCATTCAATGTCAAGTGAAGCTTTTGTGGTTGTGACAACCGTGGTTTTGAGGTTCGTCACTTAGTTTTATTTTGTGCATATTTCGTGAAATTATGTGTTTATGTGTTAATTGGTGTGAATATAGTGTGGATTGGACATCGTTTACGGGTACGGGGTACACTGTAAGTAAAACGATGTGTGGTTATTTCATGTTCATGAGCTCACGTGGTAGTGACTATGAAATGAAACAGTGTTATTTTATGGTTTTGTATATACGTATATGTATTATAGTAAATCGTATATTTACGATGCGATGGTTTAGCGTTTAGAGGTCTCGGACTAAGGATTTAGTTTCGAGAGTAATTTACGTGTTAGATTTAGGTTATTTAAGACTTATTTATTAAGTCACTAACTTATTTTAAGAGTTTCCATAAAATTATGTATTTTACAGTAATCGCGTAAGAAGACGAAAATTTAACGTAAGGCTTTCGGGCTTTGGCCCGGAGGTAACCCGAGGGTACCACTAAGTTTAGTTACGAATAAATAATAGTAGGTGGAGTATAAAAGTCGTCCAAATAGGGGTTTTGGGCTTTGGGTTCGGCGGCTAAAAGAAAGAAGGAAGGAAAAGTCCAAAACAGGCTCAATGGACTTGTAATGAGATTAGGGGGCCATTAGGACTTAACCAAACCCAACCCATAACCAAAATAATCATATTTTTAACCTCCATAACAGCTCCTAGCCGAAATTCAACAATGGTGGCCAATTAGGGTTTCAAAAATAAAGATCTTCCATTGATTTCTAAGGTAAAACCTTCAAAACCCTTGTTCTAATAATGATTTTAATCAATTTAATCATGTAATTGATCTTATGATGGATTCGGGTTTGTTAGTTTTCTGAGATTAGTGAGATTAGGGTTCATATGAATTTATTACTTTGGTTATTATGAAGATTAGTGATCGTAATTAGGGTTTAATCATGTTTAAATTCGTTTTTAAAAACTGGGCAGAATATTTGGTCCATTGTTTTAATAATATCTAGAGTTCTACAAACTTTTAAATTTCGAATCTTATGTCCATGGAAAGGTAACTGAATTATATTTCAAATGAAAGAAACTAGAACTAAATTGGAGGTAGGGAAGTGGGTCAAAAATAGGTTACATTAGTCGGGTGTCAAAACAGTTTTTGGATCAGCCTGTTTTCATTTTATGTTTTGAATTGTTTGGGGTACTTAGGGTTATAATCGGAGCTTCAAATGAACATAAGATTTAGATTATATATTAAATAAAATATCTGGAGAAGGGCTAAGCAAATGAGATAGGGTAAGACCCTCTGGTCATAACAAACATTTCATATGTTCAAAATCGGTAAAATATAGATAGGCGAAAGTATAAGTTGTATATGGGGACTTAAGATTAGCTTTCATGTTGGGGCAAGGGCTGAGATTTTAGATAACACATATAAGTTTATGGGGTTTTAATTGCAAGGAATGTGATTTAGGTTTGGTGGACGTTTGGCTCATAATACGGAGTGTGAAAAACGGGACTATTTTGGGTTATATGTTAACGGGATGAATTATGAACTAAACTAAGTTAAGGGATTTATATAGGGGTGTAATGAGATTCATATGGCATATAAATGGGGTTAAGTTATAGGAGAAGGTTAGATATCCATCATAGATTGATGATCCATTTTGGTATGTGGTTCATGTCTTGATTGTATACGTTTGTGTGTTTAGATTTGTGCTAGAGCGCGAGTACTTGGAGAAGCTTGTTCAGGTGAGTTTCATAGTCCCATGTTTCTATGATTTATAAATGTTTTGAATTCCAGATAGGATGGAAGAGACACTGTATGGTTTTATAAAGAATATTGTGAATGTTTTTATGGTTTGTGATGGACTTGTGTGTACACTTAGGTGATTAACTACTATGTGATTCTTGATTGTGTTTATGATTTGGATCGGGGAACACGTATCATCTCAGTTATTGTGGTTTGACTTGGTACCAAGGGGATGTTGAGAAGGCGGGGCCTTGGGATTGGTTCATAGGTGTATGTGCGCCTATGGGACCATGGTTATTGGTAAGGCTTGGAGCCTTGGAATTGTGGTTATTGGTAAGGCTTGGAGCCTTGGATTTGTGGTGATTGGTTAATCTTGAATGCTAGTTGTTAATACATAATTGTAGCACATTTTCCATATGTTCTTTTGTTAATGGTTGTTATTCACAGCTTATAACTAATTTGGCGTTGGAGTCTAAACCTATGACTCTCACCAACTTTATGTTGACGTGTTTTAGTGTCTCTTTCAGGTGAGAATGTGGTTAAGCGTGAGAATAGGAGTGGCTAACTGGAAGGCTTAGGATTACATTTTGAGGAACCCCCTTTCCTCTTAGTCTTTATTTATGTTTGAATAAGTGATACTTTGTAGACACCTATATGTTTGTTATTTGTTAATTGTATGTCTTTGGTAAGAGGTAGACCTGTTACCTACTTACCTAGACGCCTGCATTGTTTGAGATATCTTCATGACATTGTGTCACCATTTATGATATTTCCATTTCATTTAGTTATCTCTATAGACACGTTATTGTTGTGATGATATCCATACGTCGCGCCCTATATTCCACCATGGTGGGGTGTGACAGAATGGTATCAGAGCTAATGGTTATAGAGAATTAGGTTGCCTAGCCTAGTCTATAGCTTAAGGATCCCTGCATATAGGTGTCATAGGATTTCGTGTGGTCTTGATTGTATTTTTCTAAATTTTATTTTTTGTGAATTTTGACTAGGATGAGTTGAACTGTAGTTGCCCATACTTAGTCACCTGTTAATTTCTGTTTTGATTTTGATATATAAATTACTTTCACCATAGTAAGTTATTTGGTGTACCTAATGTATAGTATTTTCTTTTGATGTTTAAGTCATGTTCCCTAAGAATCATGTGGTGATTCGAGTTACTAGGAGTAGGTGGATAGGAAGGATTTTAAGTTGTTTCCACTCTTATGAGCGACATGACTTATAACTGATTATGATGTTGTGTTGGAGTTTTTCTATGCTGTTTTAGCTAGACTATGGATTTATGTATTCCAAGAGTTTGACTATATTATTTTAATAGATGGAGTTTTAGACTTTATTGTTTATGTGGTTATGAGCTTATGTGAGTAGATGGATTTATATGTTATATGTTGTATTGATTCTTATAAGAGTCATCATAGGAGGGAGTGCATTGAGGAAAGGGTAATTGTATAATTATGGTGGCCAACATAGTTATACAAGTACCACAACTTTAATGGGTTCTTAAGTATGTTTGCATGAAAGAGGGTTAGTACATGATTGTATATGATGACATGTAGATTTTGGTATATATATAATATATGGGTTTATGTAACAGTTGCCTACTATATGGCTATTTTTTAGTGTGTTATATATTTTGGGTTATACTCATGTTATGTGATTATGTGGTCACACGATATGGACTGGTTTTAGTGGTGGGTTTAATCCCTTGTTGTAAGATGGTGATTACTCGTATGTAAAAAAACGAGTGTATGACGCGATTGATTGATCTGACATGTATGGTAACGAGTATGTTTTGGGTGATTTAATAGGTATATATATGCGGATGTATATATACTAGTATGTGTTAAGTTATGATATATGGTCGTTCAGTAGTTATTATAACTTGAACGTACCTTGTGTTTGCTCGTGTTTTATGGTGCTTGAGTTTGATGGAGTTCCAACGACGTTTTGAGTTTTTTTGATGTGTGTCTACATTTGGATATGTATTTTAATTAATGAGAACTACTAAATTTTGTTGCAAATAAGTCTGGCTAATTACAGGAAATCGATTTTAAAAATAATTTGTAAGTGTATGGTATGATACCGTGACTTACATATCTTTTTTAAGTTTGTGGTAGTAAGATAAAAAAAAAATCTTGAAAATGATTGGATTAGTTTTCTAGGTAACATGCGATAGTACATTTTAAAGGGGTAAAGAAATTTTACAAAAAAATTTCTTAAGTGGAGTTAAAATTTTAGAAGTATTTAACTAGAGGGAAAAAGTAAAAAGGGAGATTTTATTATAGTAATGATAATAATAACACCACACCTTGTAAACGTGTAGTAGTTTAGTTCTAATCAGCCTAAATGGATTTTATAAAATAATAATATTAATAATATAGAATAAAATGAAAAAAAACACACTATATTTTATAAACATGTATTGGTTTCATAATAACAAGTGAAATAAGTTTAATATGAGTAAACAAGATAATGGTTAGAATAAGATTGTAGTATATTAACTAATTGATATCTTTGATAAAATAATAAAGATTAAAGATGAGTTTATGGTTAAAAATGAGTATGATTGATTTTAGTAGTATTCAAGTTTGGTTCTTATGAGAAGTAACTAATTGGGGCGAAAGTTTAAAATTTTCTAAGGTATCGAAATTTGGTAATACTAATCGTGACGAGTCTAAATTTTTCGTTGTTGGCACACTCCATTGATCTTTCGAATTACATTGTTTTGTTTTCAGTTGTTTTCGCTAGGGTTCATTTTAACCTATATTTTATTTTAGGACACGGTTGTTTGGAATTCTTTTGGTACACGTCATGATTTAGTTATGCGGTTGTAGAAACGTTTGGATGAGAGGATAGAGTTGGGTATTATTACTTATGGTTAAATATTAGAATGGAGAGATGTGTTTTGGTTTAAAGGTTGTGTTGAAGGAATGATTAAGATTTATGGAGTTTTGAAACTTAGATTGGTTACGGGAATAAGGGAGTAAGTAAATTTAGTTGACTGGTCGTGGGAACGAGATGTCATGCTATGAGAAGTTGGTTGAAGTACCATTAGGAGATTGATGAAAGTACTAGCGGATGTGAGGGTAGAGTAGAAAGTTTCTACTAATGGAAAGATTGGGCAAATAACACGCAAGGAAATTGGTATAGTTATGGAGGCAAGGTAGTAGTAGAGACGTGAAGAAAAACATGGATGTGAAAGAATGATTGGTAAGAAGCTGATTAATGGTGAAGTACAACAAGTAAGGAAGAGTGAGCCATTGAGGGGTTAGAAATATTGTGGTAGATGAGTTGAAGTTAGAAGCTACTGCGTAGTGTGAAGTTCCAAGGTTACATCATGGAGACGAGAAGGAGTGCGTGAAGAGCTACATCGTGAAGCAAGGATATGAAAGGACTACGTGCCGGCTGCAAGAGATTTCGAAGGAGTCACAGAAGTTGAAAGGACTAGAAAGATGACAAGCGATATGATGGGAATCTCCGTATGGTTCGTAACGAAGAAGGACAGATCGAGTACCGGAGTGGAGTTACAAAGAGCTAAACCAATAGATCGTGATGGAGTGACTACATAACATGGGAGATTTAGAACTCGTGGAAGTAACAATGGGAGTCGAGTGACTACACAAAGATAGAATTTCATGGCAATCAACATCGAGGGATGGGTAGTGAAGTTGAGTTGAATAAGTTCGTGGAGAAGTGATTAGAGGGTCAGTTTAGTGAAGGTGTTTATGAAGGATCTTTGGAAGAGACAGTTATGCATTATCCAATGCACTAACGATTTCATAGAGTTGATGAATTGAGTGTGAAATTTTGATTTGACATGGTAGTGAAGGAATTAGGGAGAACCTTCGAAGGATAGAAACAAGTATCCCTAGAAGTTGATGATTGAAGTACCACATGATAGGTGCAATGTCAAAAAGTGAGTTACGAGACCTATGTAAGAATTTGTAATATAGTTTAGTTTAGACAATGAAAACTAATATGGGTTTTAGATGAGAGTGTGATCCGAGTGGAATCACGAGAAAATCTAATCTATCCCTATTAGGAGGGAGTAGGAGTGTTGGTCGTAAGGAAAACAAGTTAAGCTACTTAGGTAATTTCAGTGTGTAGACGACTTGATAGACGGGAAGCATCACATCGTGATGTATGGCATGAGTTTAGGAAGAAGAAGGAAGTGTGGATAGAAGCAAATCATGAATGGAATAGGTCAAGATAGGAACCGAAGGTAAAACGTTGGTAGAGCCTAATGAGTAGAATAAAGCACAAAGCAGGCTAATATTGTTGTAGTATGGAAAAGGGAATGACACTGACCTATACTGTGTGATTGGAAGGCTTAGTATCGATAATAGAAGGGATGAGGATCTATAGATGTGGTGTGTCATGAGAGACGAAGGGCATGGTCTAACTGAGAAGAGACGAGGAGCACTATGACTTTGAAGGTAAGACATCGTGTAGATATAAAGGAAGAAATGTAGCTAATTGTCTTAGAAAGAGTTGAATATGTTCAAGGGTAAGTTGAGTATAAAGGATCACTAAAAAAATCTTTCATTGAGGAAAGTGAGAAAAGAAGTGTATGGGTGCTACTAATGAGCTATCCAAATTTAATAGAAGTAGTTGTAGCATGGGTTTGGATGGCAGTTGACAGAACTAACTAATGAGTATGTGAAAGACCGTCATAGGTCACTTTTGTAAAGAAATTGGAATTTTTAAGTGGTTTGGGGTACGGACTAAAGGGATTGGATGAACATGATTGGATATGAGTATATCCGGCTAATTAGAGATGGATGGACAAAGTGAGAAATTGCTACAAGTATAGGAGTCGTGTTGAGAGCTTGGGTGAATAATTTAGAGGGAGGTGGAAAACTCGTTAGCGATGTCTGAATTTTCATATAAAGATAGTTATCATATTAGAAGTCGATGAATGCCCTTTGAGGCACTATATGGAAGGATAGGGTGAGTTGTCCTTATGGTAGACTAAAATTGGTGAAAGATACTACTAATGTAGTAATGGTGTTTGTGGAAAGAATGAGAGCAACAAGAGATGCAATGTTGAAAAGGAGGAAACCACTAGAGTTTAGTGATAAATTTATGTAGGAAGTTTCACCCATATTAACAGGTGGTGTGTTTTGGTAAGAAGGGAAAAGTTGATGTCAAGTTTTGTAGGTCCATTTATGATCTTTGGAAAGATCTGACCAGTAGCTTATGGGTATAGAATTACCTGGGGGAATTGAGTGGAATACATGATATATTTCATGTATTAAGATTGGTAAATGTTGTTAGAGAATGCATATTTTTCATGTTCGGTTATTCGGGATTTGTGTTAATAAGAGTCTTTGTTTTATCAAAGAGTCATTTGTGAGATTTATTGGTTGTGACGTCAAGAGTTTGGGAATGAATATAAATATTGTTGGTTAGTATATGTGGTATATTGAGTCATGAACTACGGTACACATGGAAATGAGAAGAGTTCATTTTGAACAAGTATCCTCATGTGATTTGTTGTTTGTGTGTTTGATCCTAAGGAGTAAATCTCGGGACGAGATTTCTATTAGAAGGGAGTGATGTGACAACCGTGGTTTTGAGGTTCGTCACTTAGTTTTATTTTGTGCATATTTCGTGAAATTATGTGTCTTTATGTGTTTATGTGTTAATTGGTGTGAATATAGTGTGGATTGGACATCATTTATGGGTACGGGGTACGCTGTAAGTAAAATGATATGAGCTCACGTGGTAGTGACTATGAAATGAAACAGTGTTATTTTATGGTTTTATATATACGTATATGTATTATAATAAATCGTATATTTACGATGCGATGGTTTAGCGTTTAGAGGTCTCGGACTAAGGATTTAGTTTCGAGAGTAATTTACGTGTTAGATTTAGGTTATTTTAGACTTATTTATTAAGTCACTAACTTATTTTAAGAGTTTCCATAAAATTATGTATTTTACGGTAATCGCGTAAGAAGACGAAAATTTAACGTAAGGCTTTCGGGCTTTGGCCCGGAGGTAACCCGAGGGTACCACTAAGTTTAGTTACGAATAAATAACAGTAGGTGGAGTATAAAAGTCGACCAAATAGGGGTTTTGGGCTTTGGGTTCGGCGGCTAAAAGAAAGAAGGAAGGAAAAGCCCAAAACAGGCTCAATGGACTTGTAATGAGATTAGGGGGCCTTTAGGACTTAACCAAACCCAACCCATAACCAAAATAATCAGATTTTTAACCTCCATAACAACTCCTAGCCGAAATTCAACAATGGTGGCCAATTAGGGTTTCAAAAATAAAGATCTTCCATTGATTTCTAAGGTAAAACCTTCAAAACCCTTGTTCTATTAATGATTTTAATCAATTTAATCATGTAATTGATCTTATGATGGATTAGAGTGTGACAATCCGTCAATTTACGATTGATATTTTATTCTCAGATATTAAATGAAAATATTATTTTTGTTACAATATGAACTCACTTATTTTTGGGAAGAAATTTGGATTTACGTCTTGAAGTAGCATCGACTATGTTTAAACCGGAGGATTCTACGTTACGTGCTTACGTTTACATACACCGTCTTTGGTGACAGTCCGACATTTCAGAAAATAAATTTATCCGTGAATATTATTTTGGAGTTTTAAATATGTGTTGGTTCATAAACTCACAAAGTTGGGATTGAAAGGCATATAAGCTGGATCTACCCTAGGACTTCGAGGAATGCGTGAATTTTGTTTCGTAAATCGAACTTGATGGAATATCTATCAAGCGAGAATCTGATTATTCTTAGTAGAGCTTAGATCGGCGAAAAGTTGCATTCATCAGAAACCCATGAACATCATGGATAGAGAAAGTAAGTCAACATTAAGCCTGATCTTATTCCCGTAGTTATGTTTGATGAAACTCGCGTATTATAATGGATTGCACTTGTGAGAAAAGACCGAATGTGGAGGAAATACCCACATGGTTTTAACTCTATAAGAAGCGAGTAGTAAGATGATCTTTGAGGACAAAGATCCTGTTTAGGGGTAAATGTTGTGACAATCCGTCAATTTACGATTGATATTTTATTCTCAGATATTATTTGAAAATATTATTTTTGTTACAATATGAACTCACTTATTTTTGGGAAGAAATTTGGATTTACGTCTTGAAGTAGCATCGACTACGTTTAAACCGGAGGATTCTACGTTACGTGCTTACGTTTACATACACCGTCTTTGGTGACAGTCCGACATTTCAGAAAATAAATTTATCCGTGAATATTATTTTGGAGTTTTAAATTTGTGTTGGTTCATAAACTCACAAATTTACGAGAAGAGATTAGGACTTACGATTTTATTTTAACGTCCTTTACGACTAAACCGGAAACCTTAGGATTACGTATTTACGTTTTTGAACTCCATTTTTGATGAGACAATTTTTATTGGATTCGTTTTGTGACGTTGATTCATAATTTATAAAAACGTTTTTCGTAAAACGACCCGAGGGCACGCAAATCGAGGAAACTAGAATCGAGGAGTACCCGTAAATAAATGGGGATGAGACAAGTGGGACACTTGTCCCACCCCCACTCAAAACCGGCCTAACTAGCCATAACAACACTTATGTGTCAAGTGTACACCATAAAGCTACACATGTAACTTGAGCTTACATTGTAAGCTAAGTTACCTCAAAACCATGTTAGCTAAACCACTTCCCACACACACACAACATGCAAACCACCATTTTCTCTCATCTCTCTCTCATTTTGGCCGTCCCATATTCATCTTCAAACACCCATTTCATACAAAATTTAACCACAAAACATATGTTATAATTAACATATGTTAATCTCCATTCAAAAAGATGAAGATTGGTGCAAGTTATAACATCCAAGGAGGAGTATTCATGGTGTCTTGGGGCTGATTTTCCACAAGGTTTCTATGAAGAATGGTGGTCATGAAGGTGGTCTTGGTGCATCATAAGTATCTCCATCAAAATCCATGTTTTGATCACAACCTACATCATCATGGTGGTATAAAGATTGTCCTCCTCATCTTCTTGTTATTTTGATTATGTAAACATGTATTTTATTTCCTATTGTATATATTTATGATGATTATATGATGATAAAAATGTTTTGTGGGGATTTGTTGTTGATAATCATGGATAAAAAGGTGAAAAACTATATGAAACAAGGTTAAAATCTTGGTTAAATTTGATGACTGTATAAAACAGTAAAGAACTATATGGTAATATGATAAAATGATGAAGTAGAATGGATTTACAGTAAGCTATGGGTCTTGTACACATGTGAGAGTTGGCCATGCAATGGAATCATTGTAATGAGTGAGATATGATCAAAACAAGTTTAGGGTATAAATCTGAGGTTACTGTTTTGGACGATTTTTAGAAAATATTTAGAAGATGATTCAACAGTAGATATAGAAGAGTTAAATGTAGCACATATCATGTAGTTTATGTGATAAAAATTTGAGCTTCTATCTCCATATAGAACTCAAGATATGGCAGTTTTGGTGAAAATGAAAATAAAAATCAGATTTTGGAAAAATAAAGTATAATACTATTATATAAGCACTCAAAATTATATTGTATAAAATGTAAAGTTAAAACCCACTAACTCTTGGATTTTATTTATATAAATATGTACAATGATAAATAAGTGGACATTTTATAAAAATGGAAACTTGTTAAGTTTTATAAGTTATAAAACTATAAACTTGATTTTTACGACTTTTTCGGCTATCGCCGTAAAATTAACGTTTTTGTTATATAAAACTTAGATGGTTGGACCCGTCTAATGTAAACTTTATAAAACTTATATACTGATATATAAACATGTATAACAAGTAAAAACCGATAAAACCCGAACTATAGGACATACGGACGTTAACGGACTAAATTAACGTTATTGGACTAACAATACAACAAAAATGGACTAAAACACTTATAAACTTATTATTGGGCTTAACCCATTTGGGCCCAACTTTTAAAGTTTAACTACTGATAATATAGGTATAAAAGGGATTAAAACAAGTTAAAATACTTATAATAGGCCTATTGGACCTAAAACACATAAATAGGTAAAACGAGAAAACTAGTATAAAAGTTATCGACACATAGCACAAAAATGAGTAAATGAGAATATGTAAACCCACTTGATCATCATATATATATAATCATCATATGTATACATAATTGTTATTTTTATAAAGTCATTGGACATGAGTCTAAGACGAGTATTATTTGTCTAGGTTTCCGTGATTGAAGCACGTACCGTACGTCCGAATTGTCGATAACCCGCCTTCCCACATCAACGTGAGTTCATAGCCTCGCACTCTTTTAAATGTTTTTATAAATGTTTTATAAACCCGCGAGGGAGATAACATGTTAGTTTTTATAAAATAGGACACCATTTGTCCCGATTGTTTGTTTATTGATTTTGGACCCGAATGATTGAATGACCCGATTGTATGACCCTATAAATGATTAAAGGACCCGATAGATGAAATCAAATGGATTATTAAAGTTAGGTTATGTCACTAAAAGTCCCATTAGCATGAATTGTGAACTACCGGGAGTTGGTAGACGCTTATGCATTTGATAGTACTATTTGGGGACGATCACCCCAGTTCGCGCCTTGACGGTTGATCCCCGTCGTGCCACATTGATTGGTAAGCGAATTTATGTATGAGAAGATTTCCATAGCGTGACCTTTGTGACGACACGCTACTTTAGATGGGCAAAATTGGTATCGGGTTAGCTACCCGTTGTTGGTTTAGTAAGGTAACAATGTCATGCGGCTTATAATAATCCAAAATTAACGAAATACTTATAGACGCTCCGAATTTCGATGTATTGCCTGACTAGCAATACAGGGTCATACTATTGATGTTATGTTTGTGTTTTGGTTTTCATAACCATATTCATATAACGGTTTTTATTTGATTTTATACAACGTCATAAGACGTATTGTATGATGTTTTTACGACATTGACTCGTATAATGATTTTTAAGGCAAATGCCTATATTATGATTTTCGATAAGGATTTATATAAAATGACTTTGGCTATTTTATGGCCTATTACAAAGATTTGTATAAAATTGTTTTTGGCTATTTTACGGCCTATTACAATGATTTGTACGAATTGATTTTTGGTACTAATTTTATACCAAAGTTATATTGATGGAATTTATTAAACTCTATGAATTCACTCGGCATTATCGCTGACCTTTTCTTTTAACATGTTTTATCTCAGGTACTTGAAGGTAATTCTAGGGAAGATGACAAGAATTCATGGCCCGCACTTAAACCATATTTTCCATTCAAATATTTTATAAAACTTTGTATGAAATGTAATGACTTGGGACCGATGTAACTTTGATAATTATGAATGGAAATGATTTATAAATAAACGACGCGATCTTTATGCGTTGTCTATGATGTGAGTAATGTGCTATCCCGTAACACCAACTAGTCTTCCGCTGTACTGTGTTGTATAAATTTGGGGGTGTTACAGTTTGGTATCAGAGCTCTCGTTATAGAGAACGAAAGATTTTTAAAACCAAGGTTTTGGATAAAACTTTTCAAAATCTTTTAACTATAAACTTTTTTCTAAAAATGTCTAAAAATCTTTTGACTATAACGGTGCCGAAGAATTCCCGAGTTACCGACAAGGCCAAGACTGAGAAGTGATATTTTAATATATATATAACTTGGATTATATATATATATATATATATATATATATATATATATATATATATATATATATATATATATATATATATATGATGTAATTTTACATGATTGTTTGATGATTATTTTGATTTTTATACGAGGTATTTATACGACGTAGATTGTCACAAGTAACCCTAAATTCCCCTAGTAAATTAATCGAAGCTATTCTCGTAGGAATTCTAGCTATCCTAGATCTAAATCAAGTTGCGGATATTTATGATCCCAACAAATGGTTTATATTCGTAGAAATGTAGATATTAGTTGATTGTGATATTGAAAAAAAATTGGCGATATTAAATCTGATATCGATGTCATGACGATCTTTTCTTATAGAGTGGAGTTTGACAAAACATTACCACCTGGAAGGATGTCATCTGATTTGTTATCACCCAATTCTTAAATTTAAATCGAAAGGGTGAATGTTGCACTTGAGGCTGTTATTGGAACCATTACCCAAAAGCCTCATGCCACTAATACCTTTCCGAGAAGTATAATTAAATGTGTGAGTCATCTCATGTTAGTGACTCATTTGATAATTGTTGTTGTAAGAGATATAGGATTGGAAATTAAGTGTTGATTTATATTGAGATTGTATTGCCTTTACAAGGCCGAAGAATAAGATTGAAAGTATTGGAGAATGAGGTAGGATATCGAATTGAGTATAAAATTGGTTGAAACTTGAATAAAGTAAAATTTAACCCATATGGAATATAAGATTTTTAAGAGGAAGTCGTTAAGTTTTGTGATTGAATTATAAGGTTTTAAATGATTGTTAGTTTGTGTTAAGGGCTGTTCCTAGGCCATTGTCCACTAACGAGGATGCCCAGTGTCCAAGAAATAAATTGAAGAAATCTTCTTCTGAATTGAGACCGATGGATCTTCCGGGACATATGGAACACCTAATGACTCTTGTAGATTAGTATTCATTGTAGTATCTTTTAAAAATCCCTAACTTAACTGAGATATCAGTTGGTAGGATGAGTTTTGAGAATTGTATGACATAGTGACATGTAATGTGTTACGGTACAATTTTGACTTGTTTGTGATTAGTGAAAAGACTACCTTTGATTGCTAAATTCTACATGTATCGATGTTATCTATCCTTTATTGCTTCATCCTAATGTTCGCATTAGTGATACGACCATTGAACAAGTACTCATCTCGAATTGAGTTACGTTGTGGATTATTCTCTTTGTATTCCTGAGTGCCATCAAAGTCATAAACCTCATGATTATTTGGCTAAGCTCATTTCCTATCATATTGTAGTTAAGTTCTTGGTGAACAAGCTTTCATCACTTTTCTGCAGATCACTCATTGTTTTTATAAGTTAAAACGGTATCCTTTGAAAAAATTTAATTTTCATCACTATAAGGATCATTCAAAGTAAGATTTATAAGTGATTGTTATCAAAATGAAGTTGTTTATAAAAACACCTTGGGAAACTTAATTATTTCCATAACAAAGAAAACCTTTGTAAATATATTTTTGAATTAAGCATGAAAATGTTTTATTATAAACATGAGGATAAAATTTTGACGAACTGAGTATTGCATCGTTAATCTTGAAATTGTATATAGTTGCGCGCCTACATACAATTTGGAATGGACTATGCAAGACTGATTAGTAGTCACCATAAAACTAATGAATAAACACTACATTTTCTTTGAAGATTGTGAAAGATTAAATTTTATGAGATCTGCAGGAAGTGAAAATAGGGACATAATGTTAGGGACACCTACATATGTGCCTGTAGCATCTATTCTTCTGAGTTGAATTTACTCATCTGTGGAATTTGTCTTATTTGACAATTGATATTCCGTTCTTGTCCAATTCTCCCGTAGTGAGATTCTTAGGAAAAGTATATGATTACCGAGTGTTGATACCCGACTGGACGTATTGACGGTCCTATCATTTCTTTTGATTTGATTTCATTTGAATCACCTGGGTAACGATCCGAGGAGCTTTCGAATGCGTACTCAAATTATGAAAACATGGGATATATTCATATTCGTTAAATGTTTTCGTCTGTATCTGATTTGAAATTCTCTCGCATAGATTATGCGTTGACCTTACTCTTTTAATAGTAGTTGTGTCTCCAGATATCCTTGAATTTGTAAAGGATTACGAGTTATTATTAGTCTTTTGAGAAGTTCACATCTTATCGACGACAATAAAACTGGAAAGTTGATAGTGCCAATAGAATGGATTGATTAATTATGACATGAGGACATTGTCTTAATTGATGGGAACTCGAATAGAATTCCCCTAAATGATAAGATGTTGGTTAACAAAAGTGATCTAAATAATTCTTGATGGATGACCATATCCCGCATTTAGACCTGAAATTATACCGCGAATGGTTGTGAATTAGTTATAGATATTATAATCTAGAATGAACTTAAAACGAATTTATTAAAAGATGTTTACGTTATCTGAAACTTTAAGAGGTATTTGTTGACGAATTAACTAGACTTTCGCCATTAAGGCAAGTTGAATTTGGTATTGATTATATTCCCGGTGTTGTACCTGTGGCATGTGCACTGTACGTCAGCACCATCTGAATTAAAGGAATTACCGTACAACTGAAAGAGTTGTCGGAGAAAGATTTTATTATACCAAGCCTGTCATCCTGAAGAGCTATGGTGTTATCATTCCTTATATTTATAGATTACTGTGACTGAGTAAATTGACAATCGAAAACAATATCCATAACTCGAAATGGAAGATTTATTCGATCATTTACAAGGTTCTGAGTGTATGTTTTAAAGATTTGATCCTTAGCATGGTTATCATCAACTTCGCATCTGCGAAAGAAATTATCTATTCCAATCACTACATCCGGTGCTTGTAATGAACGTTATGAGTTTCACGTGATGTCGTTTGGATTGACAATGCACATGTAGTATTCATAAAATTGGTGAATCACGTGTGTAGGCTGTAATTTGATAAATTCATGCTCGTGATCATTAAGGACCATTTATTTGTTTATAAGAATAAGAATGAGTTAATAAATATTTATAGATTGCCCTGAATTGGCCGAACGATAAAAACCTGTACCTTGAATATTTAACATAAGACTTGAACCTTTACATGATTTGACTATGTGATTAAAAGGATAATGGAATATAAATTGACTCTTCAAAAATTAAGAGCCCTTTTAAAGACTTTGAGTTATACTAAAAAGAAAGTGGAAATATGTTTTAACAAATGTTTTAACAAAGGATTTTAAGGGATTATTCCCTTATACACAAACCATTTAACTAAACTTTTGTTTAGGGGTAAATGTTTGTGTATACCTCAAGATAACTTAAGAAGGAATGAGTAAAACCATATATACCATAACCTGAAAACTTAAAACGACAATTTTTGCTTTTCAAACTAAGAAAACTTTGACCAAAGTATAAATAAAGGTTTTTCGAACATTTACGAATCTTATTAATTATTTTCGATAAATTAGCAAAAAATCTTGATAATTAAAATCAAATTTATTTTGAACATTTTATTATAATTGGTCGAACCAAGAAATTTAAAACGTTTACGTTTCATAAAAATTTAATAATTATTATTTAATTAATTATAATAATTATCGACGCTTTAAACGCCGGATTGAGAAAAACTGATAAAAATGATAGTAAAGACGAAACTAAAACATAGAAGATATGAAGAAAGAATTTTGAATAAATACGGTTATGATATTTATTTCATGAGGAAAGTGAACGTAATTACTGACGTATAATTAGAAAGAATATCTGAGTGAATTATGGACATGATAATTATATCATCAGGAAAAATGAATATAGATATTGACATATTATATAAAAAGGATAAAGAACCAATTAGGATGTGTTCCTTAATAATGAAAGTGCAAAATAAATTGCCGAACGATATAAAAATAAACAATGTTTGTAAAAAGGATAATATAAATAGTGAAAGAGTTCACGGCTAATGTGAACCATTAGAATTTGAGAAGCCGATAGCGCTAAAAGATTAAAAGTCCATTTGTGATTGTCTAAATATGGAGATTGTGAGATGTAGTTATGTTGGAATTTGTAAGTATAAGTATTCTATTTATGTCATTTATGACTAAAAGTATCTTTGTCTGAAGAAGTTGTACTAATGGTAAATTATGAGGGCAGACATCGCCTCATACATTAGTAAACGTCTAGCTATTGCAAAGGTCATCATCTGAATTTGATTCGATTTGGGTCATCGTCGACAGACTGACCAAATCTGCTAATATCATTCTCGTTAATGATAAATGCAAAAGAGTTGTGTAAACATGGTGTGTCGTATCGATCATCTCTATCAAGATCCTCGCTTCGCATTGAATTTCTAGAGATTTGCTCAGAAGTCATTGTGAACGAATCTTGATGAGAGTACTATGTACCACCCCAAATCGAAGGGACGAGGTAAAGTAACGATACAAAATACTATAAGTGTTGTTTTATGTTTGAATGATTGACCTTTGGTAATAGACCGTATAATCGTTTTCCTTTAGGAGAGATTATCATTGATAATCATCATGTTAGGATTGAGATCGAATCTTGTTAGGATCTAAATCTTAGAGCATTTGTAAGCAGGAGTTGAGATAAGGACACCCGACATATACCCATTGTGAGTTGGACATGTCTTTTAGGTTTAAGGTTTCCTATGATGGTGAACCTAACCTTACAAAATACCCGACCCGCGAGATCTGAAATGATTGTTGAAATTAGGATTTGATTATTAACTGCCGATAGTGGGCAGGAGGTTATGTGAATATGAAATGTGGATCTTGAAGTGCCAAATGGGTAGCGAAGTTATGCCACAATTTTTAACCTTGGAAAAATGAATTCATGATCTGACAAATCATGGGATATAAGTCCCCTTTGTTTGGGACCATTGAGATGATGTAAAAGTTGGGATTGAAAGGCATATAAGCTGGATCTACCCTAGGACTTCGAGGAATGCGTGAATTTTTTTTCGTAAATCGAACTTGATGGAATATCTATCAAGCGAGAATCTGATTATTCTTAGTAGAGCTTAGATCGGCGAAAAGTTGCATTCATCAGAAACCCGTGAACATCATGGATAGAGAAAGTAAGTCAACATTAAGCCTGATCTTATTCCCGTAGTTATGTTTGATGAAACTCGCGTATTATAATGGATTACACTTGTGAGAAAAGACCGAATGTGGAGGAAATACCCACATGGTTTTAACTCTATAAGAAGCGAGTAGTAAGATGATCTTTGAGGACAAAGATCCTGTTTAGGGGTAAATGCTGTGACAATCCGTCAATTTACGATTGATATTTTATTCTCAGATATTATTTGAAAATATTATTTTTGTTACAATATGAACTCACTTATTTTTGGGAAGAAATTTGGATTTACGTCTTGAAGTAGCATCGACTACGTTTAAACCGGAGGATTCTACGTTACGTGCTTACGTTTACATACACCGTCTTTGGTGACAGTCCGACATTTCAGAAAATAAATTTATCCGTGAATATTATTTTGGAGTTTTAAATTTGTGTTGGTTCATAAACTCACAAATTTACGAGAAGAGATTAGGACTTACGATTTTATTTTAACGTCCTTTACGACTAAACCGGAAACCTTAGGATTACGTATTTACGTTTTTGAACTCCATTTTTGATGAGACAATTTTTATTGGATTCGTTTTGTGACGTTGATTCATAATTTATAAAAACATTTTTCGTAAAACGACCCGAGGGCACGCAAATCGAGGAAACTAGAATCGAGGAGTACCCGTAAATAAATGGGGATGAGACAAGTGGGACACTTGTCCCACCCCCACTCAAAACCGGCCTAACTAGCCATAACAACACTTATGTGTCAAGTGTACACCATAAAGCTACACATGTAACTCGAGCTTACATTGTAAGCTAAGTTACCTCAAAACCATGTTAGCTAAACCACTTCCCACACACACACAACATGCAAACCACCATTTTCTCTCATCTCTCTCTCATTTTGGCCGTCCCATATTCATCTTCAAACACCCATTTCATACAAAATTTAACCACAAAACATATGTTATAATTAACATATGTTAATCTCCATTCAAAAAGATGAAGATTGGTGCAAGTTATAACATCCAAGGAGGAGTATTCATGGTGTCTTGGGGCTGATTTTCCACAAGGTTTCTATGAAGAATGGTGTTCATGAAGGTGGTCTTGGTGCATCATAAGTATCTCCATCAAAATCCATGTTTTGATCACAACCTACATCATCATGGTGGTATAAAGATTGTCCTCCTCATCTTCTTGTTATTTTGATTATGTAAACATGTATTTTATTTCCTATTGTATATATTTATGATGATTATATGATGATAAAAATGTTATGTGGGGATTTGTTGTTGATAATCATGGATAAAAAGGTGAAAAACTATAAGAAACAAGGTTAAAATCTTGGTTAAATTTGATGACTGTATAAAACAGTAAAGAACTATATGGTAATATGATAAAATGATGAAGTAGAATGGATTTACAGTAAGATATGGGTCTTGTACACATGTGAGAGTTGGCCATGCAATGGAATCATTGTAATGAGTGAGATATGATCAAAACAAGTTTAGGGTATAAATCTGAGGTTACTGTTTTGGACGATTTTTAGAAAATATTTAGAAGATGATTCAACAGTAGCTATAGAAGAGTTAAATGTAGCACATATCATGTAGTTTATGTGATAAAAATTTGAGCTTCTATCTCCATATAGAACTCAAGATATGGCAGTTTTGGTGAAAATGAAAATAAAAATCAGATTTTGGAAAAATAAAGTATAATACTATTATATAAGCACTCAAAATTATATTGTATAAAATGTAAAGTTAAAACCCAATAACTCTTGGATTTTATTTATATAAATATGTAAAATGATAAATAAGTGGACATTTTATAAAAATGGAAACTTGTTAAGTTTTATAAGTTATAAAACTATAAACTTGATTTTTACGACTTTTTCGGCTATCGCCGTAAAATTAACGTTTTTGTTATATAAAACTTAGATGGTTGGACCCGTCTAATGTAAACTTTATAAAACTTATATACTGATATATAAACATGTATAACAAGTAAAAACCGATAAAACCCGAACTATAGGACATACGGACGTTAACGGACTAAATTAACGTTATTGGACTAACAATACAACAAAAATGGACTAAAACACTTATAAACTTATTATTGGGCTTAACCCATTTGGGCCCAACTTGTAAAGTTTAAGTACTGATAATATAGGTATAAAAGGGATTAAAACAAGTTAAAATACTTATAATAGGCCTATTGGACCTAAAACACGTAAATAGGTAAAACGAGAAAACTAGTATAAAAGTTATCGACACATAGCACAAAAATGAGTAAATGAGAATATGTAAACCCACTTGATCATCATATATATATAATCATCATATGTATACATAATTGTTATTTTTATAAAGTCATTGGACATGAGTCTAAGACGAGTATTATTTGTCTAGGTTTCCGTGATTGAAGCACGTACCGTACGTCCGAATTGCCGATAACCCGCCTTCCCACATCAACGTGAGTTCATAGCCTCGCACTCTTTTAAATGTTTTTATAAATGTTTTATAAACCCGCGAGGGAGATAACATGTTAGTTTTTATAAAATAGGACACCATTTGTCCCGATTGTTTGTTTATTGATTTTGGACCCGAATGATTGAATGACCCGATTGTATGACCCTATAAATGATTAAAGGACCCGATAGATGAAATCAAATGGATTATTAAAGTTAGGTTATGTCACTAAAAGTCCCATTAGCATGAATTGTGAACTACCGGGAGTTGGTAGACGCTTATGCATTTGATAGTACTATTTGGGGACGATCACCCCAGTTCGCGCCTTGACGGTTGATCCCCGTCGTGCCACATTGATTGGTAAGCGAATTTATGTATGAGAAGATTTCCATAGCGTGACCTTTGTGACGACACGCTACTTTAGATGGGCAAAATTGGTATCGGGTTAGCTACCCGTTGTTGGTTTAGTAAGGTAACAATGTCATGCGGCTTATAATAATCCAAAATTAACGAAATACTTATAGACGCTCCGAATTTCGATGTATTGCCTGACTAGCAATACAGGGTCATACTATTGATGTTATGTTTGTGTTTTGGTTTTCATAACCATATTCATATAACGGTTTTTATTTGATTTTATACAACGTCATAAGACGTATTGTATGATGTTTTTACGACATTGACTCGTATAATGATTTTTAAGGCAAATGCCTATATTATGATTTTCGATAAGGATTTATATAAAATGACTTTGGCTATTTTATGGCCTATTACAAAGATTTGTATAAAATTGTTTTTGGCTATTTTACGGCCTATTACAATGATTTGTACGAATTGATTTTTGGTACTAATTTTATACCAAAGTTATATTGATGGAATTTATTAAACTCTATGAATTCACTCGGCGTTATCGCTGACCTTTTCTTTTAACATGTTTTATCTCAGGTACTTGAAGGTAATTCTCGGGAAGACGACAAGAATTCATGGCCCGCACTTAAACCAAATTTTCCATTCAAATATTTTATAAAACTTTGTATGAAATGTAATGACTTGGGACCGATGTAACTTTGATAATTATGAATGGAAATGATTTATAAATAAACGACGCGATTTTTATGCGTTGTCTATGATGTGAGTAATGTGCTATCCCGTAACACCAACTAGTCTTCCGCTGTACTGTGTTGTATAAATTTGGGGGTGTTACATAGGGTTTGTGAGTTTTCTGAGATTAGTGAGATTAGGGTTCATATGAATTTTTTACTTTGGTTATTATGAAGATTGGTGATCGTAATTAGGGTTTAATCATGTTTAAATTCGTTTTTAAAAACTGGGTAGAATATTTGGTCCATTGTTTTGATCATATCTAGAGTTCTACAAACTTTTAAATTTCGAATCTTATGTCCCTGGAAAGGTAATTGAATTATATTTCAAATGAAAGAAACTAGAACTAAATTGGAGGCAGGGAAGTGGGTTAAAAATAGGTTACATTAGTCGGGTGTCAAAACAGTTTTTGGATCAGCCTGTTTTCATTTTATGTTTTGAATTATTTGGGGTACTTAGGGTTATAATTGGAGCTTCAAATGAACATGAGATTTATATTATATATTAAATAAAAGATCTGGAGAAGGGCTAAGCAAATGGGATAGGGTAAGAGCCTCTGGTCATAACAAACATTTCATATGTTCAAAATCGGTAAAATATGGATAGGCGAAAGTATAAGTTGTATATCGGAGACTTAAGATTAGCTTTCTTGTTGGGGAAAGGGCTGAGATTTTAGATAACACATATTATTTCATTGGGTTTTCATAGCAAGGAATGTGATTTAGGTTTGGTGGACGTTTGGCTCATAATACGGAGTGTGAAAAACGGGACTGTTTTGGGTTATATGTTAACGGGATGAATTATGAACTAAACTAAGTTAAGGGATTTATATAGGGGTGTAATGAGATTCATATGGCATATAAATGGGGTTAAGTTGTAGGAGAAGGTTAGATATCCATCATAGATTGATGAGCCATTTTGGTATGTGGTTCATGTCTTGATTGTATACGTTTGTGTGTTTAGATTTGTGCTAGAGCGCGGGTACTTGGAGAAGCTTGTTCAGGTGAGTTTCATAGTCCCATGTTTCTATGATTTATAAATGTTTTTAATTCCATATGGGATGGAAGAGACACTGTATGGTTTTGTAAAGAATGTTGTGAATGTTTTTATGGTTTGTGATGGACTTGTGTGTACACTTATGTGATTAACTGCTATGTGATTCTTGATTGTGTTTATGATTTGGATCGGGGGACACGTATCGTCTCAGTTATTGTGGTTTGACTTGGTACCAAGGGGATGTTGACAAGGCGGGGCCTTGGGATTGGTTCATAAGTGTATGTGCACCTATGGGACCATGGTTATTGGTAAGGCTTGGAGCCTTAGAATTGTGGTTATTGGTAAGGCTTGGAGCCTTGGATTTGTGGTGATTGGTTAATCTTGAATGTTAGTTGTTAATACATAATTGTAGCACATTTTCCATATGTTCTTTTGTTAATGGTTGTTATTCACAACTTATAACTAATTTGGCGTTGGAGTCTAAACCTATGACTCTCACCAACTTTATGTTGACGTGTTTTAGTGTCTCTTTCAGGTGAGAATGTGGTTAAGCGTGAGAATAGGAGTGGCTAACTGGAAGGCTTAGGATTACATTTGGAGGAACCCCCTTTCTTCTTAGTCTTTATTTATGTTTGAATAAGTTATACTTTGTAGACACCTATATGTTTGTTATTTGTTAATTGTATGTCTTTGGTAAGAGTTAGACCTGTTACCTACTTACCTAGACGCATGCATTGTTTGAGATATCTTCATGACATTGTGTCACCATTTATGATATTTCCATTTCATTTAGTTATCTCTATAGACACGCTATTGTTGTGATGATATCCATACGTCGCGCCCCATATTTCGCCATGGTGGGGTGTGACAGTGGTGCTGGAGAACTTGACTCCTTTCTTAAAGAATCTTCTAGACTTGGCCAGAAGTGCTCTTTCATGAAATTCCTCTTTGAGGTCAATCAGATATTCCTCACTAGTTCTGGTGTCTTCTTCATCATCAGGACTATCTTGGTAGTCTTGAATGACAACCTCACTGAATAAGGCTGTGGACAAGGGTGTAGCAATGGTTAATGCTTTCCTCTTGCTTGAGCCTTCATAAATCCTATCAACTAAGTTTTCTTCATATTTAAGTTTCCCAAAAAGAGAGGCTAGATCACAATCTTTAATGTGATTAGCATTCTCAAGCTTTGACAGAAACTGAGTCACTTTTTTGGCAATGCATTAACAAAAACTGTGTTGATTTCTAGTTTTGAAAGCTCAACACCATCATTCACAAGTTCATTCATCAGTGCTTTGTATATGGTGAATGTCTGTGTGAGAGTTTCCCCTTCTTTGTGCTTGAAGGTGTTGTATTGAAGCTTTAAATCCATGATTCTTTTTTCCTTCACATCAGAGGGTCCCTCATGGTAAAGAATAAGGTCCTCCCATGTAGCTTTGGCTGTTTTGCAATTTACAACAGAATTCATTTGGTCATCTGGAAGCACATACATGACGAGACTTTTGAGATGCTGATCTAGGTTAGCAGCTTTTCTCTCATCAGCAGTCCATTGTGCTTCAGGGTTTCTATTGTCCCCAACCATGGGAACACAAGGACCATTTTCAATGATTCCAAGGAATTGCGGTTCAATCCCAACAGTGTGGACAAGAAACCTTTTCTTCCAATTTGTAAAATTTGCTATCTCTAGTACAGGAGCAGCATTGAGTTGGCCACCCCTATATTCTAGGGTTTGTGGTATAACTTAAGCCATTTTTGGATCTTGATTTGAAAACTTTTAAATGAGCAGTTTTATAAAATAAGAGTTTAGCTAATCAAAATGCTCTGATACCACTTGTTGGTCCCTTGTAAATCGTTATTACTTATCAGCCTTAAGTAATAACTCTTTACTACGGCTCAAGTGTGTTGTTTAACAATAGATAAGAACTATGAACACTTAAAACAACAATACCAATAACTTTTCAACGTATAGAATTTTATTAGAATCAAATAAAGAATCTATAACCTACTTTGTTTGCGGAATAACAAAGTGGTTGAATGACAATGGGTTGTGATCTCCTCTACTTAAACGTATAACCAAAGTTAAAGTCTAAGCTCCAATCTAAACGTTCATATGCATCTTGGCTATATGGTTTAGTTGTTATCGAGAGAGAAAGGTTTTCCAGAGTTTATACTCTTGTATTGGTTAACCCTTTCTCTCCCAATGTACACTCCTTTTATAGGCAGTGTAAACTAGGGTTTGCATTTGCATGTTTCAATGCATGGGTTTATCCAGTGGGTGGTTTATGCCCATGCTGGATAAACATTACAAAGTACATATTAAACTATTCTAGAAAAGATAAAGGTTTTACTTATATCTAAGTATACAAGCAACCTACTTTGACTTAAAGTTATCTTTTCATGCCTAATGAAAACCATCAGAATACTGAAGAGTCTTCAGTATCCTAGAGGAGATCGACATCATTTAGTTTGGTATTGTCAAGCCAAACTGAACTGAAAGCCCTTCTTCAGTCCTTGTTCTTCAGCAACTAGACCGCCTAGTATTTAAAGTGAAGACTCCTTTGTCTTCTAAGTTAACTGGAAGGGGAATGCTGAACTTTCTTCAGCTATAAAGTCTTTCGTAGGAACTTTGTTCCTCTGGTCATCATTCATCAGACTGGCCTTACTGCTGAGCATGAAACACTTAGGGGGATTTTATATTCAAATCCCAGAGTTGCTTCAGGGTCAGTAAATACTGACCCAACAGGGTGCCACGACAAGGAGAGAGAGAGACAAGAGGGTTTTAGGGTTTTTATTAATATTCTGAAAAGTGTTTTATGAAACCTCCTGGTTACATTGTTTAATAACTAGGATAGGTTAATGGGTATGAGCCAAAGCCCGTTCTGCCTTCCTTTCTTTCTAGCCGACGCCAAACACCCCCTATAGTGTTTTCATATTTGTTTTTCTTGCTTAATATTTACCGTGTGCTCGTGTTTAAATATCGTGTTATATTTCTTGAATGCTTTCTTAATATTATACGTACATACTTATCGTATATTAATATTCGTGTTTACGTACATAATACTTATGATAATTAACTAATATACATAATATTCGTATTAAATATTTGTGATGCATGTCGTATATTAATTAATTTCAAAGTTTAAATTTAACGGTAACTTCGTGCATTTAATGATCTTAGGATTATTAAAGCGAGTTTTACATTTCTTATTAAGAAATGTGGCTAATGGAATATGGTACACAAGGATTTGATTCAAAAATTATAAATTTTTAAATATGTTTTTGTATCTTATCAAGTTTATCGAGTCAACCAGATAACAAATTAATTTAGACCCTAACCCAACCCTATAAGGTTATCGAGTATATTGGGTTGACCCGATATACCCGATAATCTAAGTTGACTCGAATCAACCCGACCTTATAAGGCTTTATCGGGTTCAGGTCAGGTTCGGATCGACCCATTTGACACCTCTAGTCATGGGTGAGCTCGGTTCCGGAACCACACGGAAGTGAACCGGAACCGCAAGAACCGAGAACCAAAAAATGCATAATTTAGGAACCGAGAACCAAACCGAATAACATTGTAGAAACTAGAAGAGGGGGTTGAATAGTTTCTAGTTACCTTTTTAAAACATTTCACATAACTCACTTTGCGCAGTTCTTTAAACATGTCTGCGGTTCATTATCACTAAAGAACCGCGTGTCCCTTTAAGGAACTGCCGACAGTGAACTAGGCTATTTATTACATGTTGATCTTAAACACTCCTTGGTATCAAATTCTCGATCAAGCTTGACTAGATATGAGATGTGTTTGATTGAAAGATAAATACTACAAGTAAGAAAACACACAAGCACATCAAATCAAGAGTACATCAAGCAATAGTCTAAACACTAAGCACACACGTACTAAGCATATGCTTTTCCGCAACTAAGATGTTTAGACTAAGTGATGTAAACTTGACCATAATCTAAACATGAAGCACACACGTACTAAGCCATAGCTTTTCCGAAACTTAGATGTTTAGATTATGATATGCACACAACACACAACAACATATAAATGCGCCAATAAGAGTAAAGACATAAATGTAAAGGAAAGTACCGACACGGTGATTTATAGTGGTTTGGTCATGAAGATCCTCTTCGCCCTACTCCACTCCTCGAGTACACCTTACTCGAGAGTTACTTCACTAGTCAACAAACTCCTTAAGGTGGAGAAACCATACACAACGTCGCTTATCCAATTTCCGACTCTAAGCTAAAAGTCGAGTCCTAATCTTAGGCAGGACCAATCTACATAATAAGTGTGAAAACACTTATCCTTTTACCACTTATTTCCAATAATAACAAGACCAAAACGTGTATTTTATGTCGTAAAAGTCGGAATTATGCGTGGTTTGTGTTTTTATTGTGTTTTAGAACCAAAAGATGAAAAAGGAAGAAAACATGGGCTATCACGGGCTTTTATCGAAGAAAACGAGAAAAGACGAAGTCAAAAGATCAAGAGTGCAAAAAGAACGGAAGTCCAAGGCCTATTCTGAAGATTTATCGAAGAAAAAGTCTAAAGACGGAAGTTTAATGAAGTCGAAGAACTCAAGTCTAATAGAAGAAGAAAATTACAAGACAAGTTCAACTTACATCGACAAATCCCGAGACGACGTCGAAAAAGACAAAGAATTTAAATCGAGTCGAGAAGAAAGAAAGAAGGAAGGAAGCACATGCACCTCCTCATCTCCTATAAATACCCTCCTAATGACACATTAGGAGGGTGTTAGCTAGTTTATTTTTCTTTCTTTAGTATTATTTTTAGAGAGAGAAAGTGTTTAACTTTCTCTCACTATAATTTTATCTTTTTCTTCCTTTCATGTTTAAGCTTTAATTCAATCTTGTATCTTTGAATCTTTAATCTACAAGTTCAAGTTAAGCTTTTTATCTTTAATCTTCTTCTACCTTTCTTGATTTTATTTACTTTTGATTCGTTATCATTTTTGATTTAGTTTAATCTTGATGTTTATGTGAATACAAAGTTTATCTTTTTATTCATCTTTAAGTTTTTATACGGATTAAGCTTTGAGATTTTCATGCTTATTGGCTTAGTTTGTGTTTAACTTATTTACTTTTCATTTTTCTTAAAAGTTTCATCTTTTAATGGTTTGATTTAAAAGTTTTGCTTAATTAAAGTTTTGAAAAGTTCTTATTATATGCTTATTAGTTCGGTTAATTAGTAATTTGATTAAGTATTGGTTTGAGCTTTTAAAAATAGCTTATAACTTGGCTTATTTCGAATCACAAAGTCATCGGAATAGGGTAAACCCCTTTCCGATTGAACATTCCGATCAAGGCCTTACATTCCGATTTGTGCACTATTATTCCGATCATCTTGATCGGAAAAGGGTTTCTGGGATTCCGACGTTGTGTTTTTGACATTCCGATGAGCTTTGTTTTTAACATTCTGATTTGTGCCTTTTTCTTGTATTCCGATAAGCATTGATTCCGAGCAGGATTCCTTTTGTCATTCCGATAGGACTAGTTTACTCACACTCTGATAACCTTGCCATTATTCCAACTGCATTCATTTTTCCTCATTCCGATCACTTTCCGATTGGGTGCATTTCGATCATATTCCGTCAAGGCATTCCGACCAGACATTCTGATAGGATTAAATTCTTGTTTTTACAAAGTTTTCAAGTTTTAAATTCATTACGTTTTAATTTCCAAAAATTGCACGCTTCCCGAAATCTATGTTTTTACCAAGTGTTTTTCTAGTTTTGTCTTTAAGTTTTCAATCATTTATTTTTAACTCGTCATTTTACTTTAATTTTTAAAGCTTTTATTTTACTCAACGACATTTTCATATTTGCTTTTAGTTTAAAAATAGATAACCAAACCATTTAATTTTCCACCAAGAACGACTGAGTCGCACTAATTAACGGTAATCAATTCGAAAAGATCGGATTAACGAACTTTCATAACTAAGTTAAAATCTAGTTATTACTACACAACGTCGCCTACTTCACCATTTTCCGACACAAGGCTATATGTCGAGTCCTAATCTTAGGTAGGACCAATCTACACCCATCTACACCGATCTTCACACTAGTTATGTTTTATGACCCAACATAACAAACCTTGTGTTTTATGGCCTAAACACATAAACCATATAGATCTAAGTACACAACACTTAGATCTATGACTCTAACACTATATCCAAGTATTAACAAATTTGGATCTACACAACTAACACCTAATCCAAGGATACCCATCACTTGGATCTTCTACCCTTATAAACACATCCAAGTGAACCTAACACTTGGATCTTCTACATATACATAGTAGGAAAACAATGACTTGATCTAGAAGGAGAGATTTTCATCATGTTATGAACCCAACACTTCATGGTAATTAAAGTGTTCTTCTCTTTACACTTGAGAGGATGAGAGGATTAAGGATAGAATCACATCTTAAACAAGATTAATCAAAACTAACTAATCAAGGAGTTTAAAGATGTTTTTGAAGAAACTGTGCAAAAAGGGTTGAAAGAAAAGCTGGAAATGATCCACTATTTATAGGAGAACAATGCAACGGCTATAAAGACCCGCGGTTCCTTAAATGCCCCCGCGGTTCCTTATCAATAAGGAACCGTAGGTTCCTTTAAGGAACCTCCAGCTTGGAGACCGTGCATTTTTGTCCTTTAGTGGGGAAATACCATTTATACCCTCAAAGGATATTCCTTTGGCATTTAGAATATGCCAAATTCAAATTAAAGAATATTCTTTGGAATATACCTTAGAAAATATTATTTGGAATATTCAAATTCAAATTTCCATTTTCTTTTTAATAAAACATTTTCTTAAAAATAAAGTTTATTAAAATCTTTTGTCACATTTGATTAAATGTGAGTTTTAAGAAAATATTAATCCTTGATTACTTAGTTAGGTTAATGACATGTTTATTCATACCTTGAGTGATTCATGCCAAATACGATCTTGGAGGTGTCGAGAGAAGTATATAAATGTATTCTTGAGTGATTACGAGTACCTTAACATTTTACATAATGTGTTGCGATTTATTCATTTGTCATCAACAAAACACGAAGAGATTATATCGACAAAACATCGTAATGTTTGTACTAAAAATCTCCCCCTTTTTGATGATGACAAACAAGTAAACCATAAAACATATTAAAATGTATAAGTTACTCGTTTACACTTACTTCTCCCCCTTTTGTCGAATCAAAAAGGTAGTCAACGTCTTTGAAAAAGAGAAGAATCAACATCGAGAGAGCACACATCCAAAGTGGTAATCATCGATAACACGTCATTTGAAGAAGAGAAGAATTGACGTCACGAGAGCTTGCATCCGAAAGGTAGTCTTCATTTGTATAAGAGGAGGATCGACTTCGAGAGAACATGCATCCAAAAAGCTAATCATCCATTGTGGTTGTCGGTTGAGAAGCGGGAATCCAAACCGTAGACCCATCATCTAAAGATATTAAGCTTGCGTCATCCTAGTGAAGTCTTCAATCAACATAGGTTAACCAACTCCATGCATAATAAAATGCTTATCTTGGAGATTCCAAAATTCATTACTTGCAAGAGGTTCGATGAATGCAATTTAAGTGAGTCAACGAACGCAAATGTAATGACTAGAAATCTTGCAAATGCTCCCCCTTGATATGAGTTCCCCTTGCTTGAGGCACCAATGAAGCAAGGATAGTGACAAGCTACAAAGAAGGGTTAGAAAAGTCCTACAAAACAAAGTTAGTGGACAAGAGCATATATGTATAACAATGTCACCCAATCGGAATTAGCTTTAAACATCTTAAGTACAAAGAGAGGGACTCAAGAGAAAGCTAAAACAATCTTAACTTTTAGAAGTGTAAAAAATATGACAAGTTAAGAAAAATAAGATGGCTATTAGATAGAAAAGAGAACCTAACTTATTTTGGTGACACAAAAAAATATATAATAAGGACTATAGAGAGAAAAGAAATGTCCAATTTATAAAAAGAGAAAATATTGTCGAGAGGACATACTTCACTTTAATATCATGGCAAAAATACCAAACTAAAGAGAGTATGACATGGACAAAACAATTTCACATAGTCAAAAAGAGAGAAAGAAGGACTATGATGAAAAGAAAAATGAGGATGACAAACAAGTAGTTTGCACAAACAATGACAAGCATTGGAGAAAGAAGTGTGCACACGAAGCTATCAATCTAAAGACAAGTCGAATGAGAGGATCTTGACAAGATCAATTCACAATTGTTGGAATAGAGGTAGAGAAGAAACATCCATACCAATTGTAATGATAATATGTCAAAGGGTAAAAAGCTTAGAATTTTTGGAATCACCCAAGAAAATTCAAGATTTAACCAAAATCCTCTCAAAGGTTAAAAACTTAGAATTGTTGGAATCACCCAATCCAACTGTAAATTTTAACCACAATCAACTCTCAACAATGAGAAAGAAAAAAAATCTCAACTCGAAGACATTTTTGACCTTAAAAATAATTCCTTTAGAAAGCTCCAAAAGCTTTAAGTCGGGAATCAAGGTACAAAAATAAAGAAAAACCAAAAGCGAGGATAAATCGACGCTTAAGAAAAATACTAGATATAAGACATTATTGGCAAGGATGCTTATGAATGTCGACACCAAAAAGATGACTCAATGATATAGAGAAAGGGATCAAATAATTCAAAGAATAGAAAAACCAAGATGGATGGTGTTTAGTATACGATAAACTACATGCTCAAAGTTTCGTAGCTCTTCTCAATCATTGTGGATGTTCAAAGAAAAATTAAATGATGAGGAAAGGGCGAGGCTCGACTTGACTTAGTTTAGAAAGGATAAAAGAGAGAGACTCAACTTAGAGAGGCATGATTAAAATAAATCGAAAGATACTCAACAAAGAAGTTAAGGATAACTTTACAAAATAATTCAAGGATACTATACCTTATTAGGTGATAGTGAAGTCTTAATAAAAACGAGAGAAGAAACCCAAAATAAAAAAAAGGAATCTTCAAGAAAACTCATCAAAGATAGAGATAGACCAAAAATGAACAAAGGGACTCACTGGCCGCGGTTCGTTAAATAGGTCCGCGATTCATTATCAATAATGAGCCGCTAGGTTATTTGAGGAACCGTGGACAGTGGGTGTCCAAAAATGATTATCATCTTAAAAGAAAATCACTTGGTCAAACAATTTAACATAAGATGCTAAATGGCTTGAAAGTTAATGCTTCGAATATGAGTTTTAACAATTGCACTTGCAAGTTAAAATTACTTGAATATTTCAAAAGAAATATTTAAGTTGTCAATCTTACTAGGAGAGGAATTAGATTTAAATCTAACATTCCTTGACAACCGAGTGAGAAAATAAAGAAGAAAAAAAATCACAAGGACAACGAGATCTAAGACCCAAAGACAAATCATGTTGAAAAACATGAAAAGGAATACAAGAGAATAAAGATCATACAAATATGTATGAAACACAAGCCTAAAACTTAAGCATAATTTTAATCTTAGTTACACTAGAATTCTAAGATTTGCTTAAATTGGATGTGTAACACCCCATTTGATAATGGAATGCCACGCGTAATTATGGCGTGTCATCAAAGCATACAAGGATAAATGTCTAAAACATTACATGACCAAAGGGATAACCGGAATCAAACATCGGTTCCCAAACATAAGCCCAAAACATAATAAAGCAAAAGAAATGAATGAAAGACTAAACAAGCATAAGTATATGAAGGAAAAAAGGAAAAGAAGTCTCTAACAGCTTCCATCCTATGCACGTCCTCCAAATGCTCGAGTCTTTCCTAGGGTACCTGCCGTTTGGGACATGGAAAGGAAAGTAACGGCTGAGCAAAACGCTCAGTGTACGGATATAGACATAGTATAACTGACTAAACATAATAAAGACTTAATAGCAGCGGAAATGTATAAGTCCTAGAAAACCTGGAACATGTTCATAAAACTGGTTTTATAGTTTGAAAAGCCTTATGTTTATCTTATGAAAACTGTTTAACATATTTTACCATTAGCCAATATAGGTCATGAAAATCAACCGTGCATGAATACTTGGAGGGGTGACCTCATCATGCAAATTAGAGGGGCTACCTCTAATTTAATATACTGGTTTTGGGTAGGAGGGATCAGCTCCTTGTGAAGAATGCAAGGCACACACCACATTCACACTGAGTAATCTGCTGAAAAACATGTAACTAGGATGCACCCATACGCCCCACATGATAAATATAATAATATGGCCAAAAGCTGAAGGGACGCCAGGATCAATCACTCCGCCGTGGTGAAGTCATAACACCAGTGCCTCTAGTGTTATGGTTATGGTACCTCCATAACTAGGTGAAACTGGTCATGCATGTGTATGGCTATAGGTATCTTAATATAAACATAAGCAATCAAACATATAAACTTATACTACGGGAAAACAGTTGGCTGCATACGGGAAATCCTAATAAGGAAAGAATGTCCATACTGAAAGGACGGGAATCCGTACCTTATGTCAAGTGAACGAAGAAGACGAACGGAAGGAGGTCCTACTTCGGTATCACTAATGCTACATAAATACATACGTGTATAAGTATCTGATTACTGAATACGTAACTGGTTTTATATCATGTCTTAGCTTGTTTTATATGTTTATGTCATGTTTCACTGATTTAAGCTTTATACTGTGTTTATCATATATTCTGTCTATTCTGATTAAGTAATACTTGTATTTCATGTATTATTATACTTGCTGTGTAATAATAAGTAACTTCCTAAAAATAGCAGGTTTCCTAAAATAGAAAGTTTCCAAAAATAGAAAGTTACCAAAAATAGAAAGTTTCCAAAAATAGAATTACTGCTTAAAATAGATAAGTTTCTAAAAAAATAGAAAGTTTCCATAAATAGATTAGTTGCCTTAATTAAATAAGTTTCTAAAAATAGAAAGTTTCCATAATTAGATATAAGCTGGTTAAATAAGCTAATTATATAAGCTTAAGTGTTTTCTGATTATTATTCTAAGTCATGTATTTATAAAGTATAGTTTATTAATACTTACATGTAAATTTAAATAAACTATAGGTTGAAAGTATTTAAATATATCATGTTTTTAATTAAATAAGGTAAAATACTTAGGTTAAAACATGTATTATTAATTATTAATAATATAACCTAAGTCTTGTTAATTAATTAATTATAGTCATAGTTTTGATAATTAATTAATTATAAGATCTAATGGAATATAGATACATAGGTTAAAATATCCATGTATTAATAATAATAATTAATAATAATAACCTAAGTCATGATGTAATTAAATTAATTAGTAATAAGTCAAATTAATTTAATTAAACTTGCAAATAATAATCTTGTAATTATAAGTCATGTTTTATTAATATAATAACCTTCTAAATTAATATACATGTAAAGCTAATTAACTTGTAAAAATAATAACACATACTCTTGTATTATTTTATTAAAATGCGTCGAAAACCGAATCCGTGTCTTATTAATTTAAAAGTGAAACTCGTATTGTGTTTTACAAATCAGCCGAACCAAACAGCCCCTTAATTCGTCTATTAAACTGCCAACCAAACGCTCCCTTAACCCTGTTCAAAAACCCAAAACCAAACAGCCCCCTTCACTGCCAGTTTCCACTGGCAGTGGTGATGGTGCCACCGGAAACAGCCGGTTCCCCCTGCCTGTGTCAATTATCCCACCGAGAGCATAAGCTCTCGGTTCTCACTGTTAGGCTAAGCGTACCACTGGCCGCAGCCAGTGGTTTCCCCCTGCTTGCTTGCTGGATACCACCGTTAGCACAAAACCAAGCCAACACCCTCATTAGGGTTGCGGCTGGTGGGAATAAAGTACCACCGAGACCTTAAAGGTCTCGGTTTGTGTGCCAAACGAACACAGCAACATACAAAACGCACCCACCTTATTATAACTCGTTTAACATGTTTATAATTCTTAAAATACGGATTATTAATCAATTAACCAAAGAGGAAGATAATAACACGAGATCTAGGGTTTACCTTGTTTTGTTTATGATTTAGGAAGACAAGCTAATAATCAAACTCGATCCTTATCCCATGTTCCTGTTTCTTGTGGTGGGAGGCGGCGACCAAGGGGAACAAAAAAAAACATACGGCTGTTATTTGTATTTTAGGGTTTTGGAAATGTTTAAGTGTTGTCAAAAAAAGAAACTACTCCCTCCCGTCTTTTTGATATACACGGCACAAACACACTTGGGCCTTGAGCCCAAGTCCTTCCTTTTTCTTCTTTGTCTAAAACAGCCCTTAACTTTTCCCTATCGTTGGAATTAATTATTTAATAAAACATACGCGTGTTCGTATATTTAAAATGTCGTGAATTTCACAGTTATTCTCATGCGTGTTTAACGTAATATTAATTACGTAATTACTTGTCGTGCTATTTTAAATATACGTAATAATAATACTCGTTTAATTGTTCGTGATTACGTGTTACGTAGTTTACATAATTTAATTAGTTATCGATCGTGACTCAATATATTTATTCGTGTTCGTAATAAATATATAAATACGTAATTAATATTAGCTCGTGATTAAATTACGTTCATGATTTCATGGTCGCATCTTCGTGATTATAATTATTATTTGAATAATACTTAATATTCTTATTCGCGGACGTAAACATGCTATAAAAGGAAAGTTTTGATCTAGTACGTACGATCTAATGAGTACTATTCATGGTAAAAGCATGCGGGTTTTACAACTCTTCCCCCTAAAAAGAATAATTCGTCCCCAAATTATAGATAACGTAAACTGAAAGAGAAACATACCCGAATCAAACTGAGAGGGTATGTAAGATAAATGAACGTGCGGGTTTCCTGGCAGAAGGAACGCAGAACGTGACATGTCTTGAAAGGATATGGAACGTGACGTGACTGAAAGGACATATCTAGTTGATAAGAGAAAAACGGATAAAAGTCTGGATGAACTTGTCCGTTTCCAAGTGGCCTCCCTCTTGGAATGGTTCCTTCAGAAGATCTTGACACTAATGATAAATCTTGGTCCTCCTGACCTTGACTTGGAATACGAAGAAATTCTTGGTTATCAACAGAAGGTAGATCCCCTAAATTCGATCGAGGAAAAATAAGAGTTAACGTGCAAGGGTAACTGAAACGTTACGATGCAAGACAATCTGACTTAACTGATAATTAGAAATGATGCGCGAGACATAAAGAAACGTAATACGTGAAAAATTTTGAACGTGATACGTGAAAATTTTTGAACGTGCTACGTGGAGATATGGCGAGTGTAGTATGAGTAAACGTATCGTGATCCATGATACGTGTAACATATCTTGATCATGATATGAGGAACGTGGAATGAACATGACATGTGAAACATATCGTGAACATAGAATATAATGGCGGTAACGCCAAACACTACAAGGTGAGACGTGGAATATGACGTGAAACGTCTATCTGATGATGGAGAGTTATACTAAACTTGGGTCTGGTCTCTCAAGTTCTTGCAAAACTCCCCAGAATGAGAAAAATGAACGTAAGATCGTAAGCCGAGATACCATCATGAACGTGAATAGTGTCATGAACGCGAGCGCGAAAGCAAGTCGTTGAATTAGAATGAAGACGTGAAGTAAATAAGGAGCACAATTGTGAATCTTTGTCTAACCCGATACTTGAGGGATTGCCAAGTGATCGGATGAGCCTTTGCTGGAACATGTCCGATCAATCTGTTGGTTCTGAAATCCTTGCTGATGTAAGGATTCTGCAGACTTGATCAAACTGTTTGCAATAACCCAGATAACATCATGTTTCTTCTAAGTTTGCGTTAAACTGGTAACCAAAATCCGTGGAGATCTTGTCCCATTTTAGTTCACAATTTCAGATGATGAAAACATCCCAGTCTGTTGGTGTCCTATCTTAGCCTGTTTGTATGACATGTATGAAGATATGAACATAACTGTATCTTGCTTCATCGAACTTGATACATAGGAGTTTGCGAAACTCTGAGTCTATGAATCCAAACTTCTCTTAGCGTAGGATTTTCTAGAACACCTAATGTAATGTAGGGTTCTCTCCTTTACGCATAAGTTGAGTCATGGTAATATTAACCATGCAAATCCATGTGATCCAGCGTGTCACTGTAATCAACCAGAACTGATATTGGAAATTTCCAGGGTGGAATTTCTCTTGTCATAGAATTTGCAACATAGTGTAGATATGGTCTTCCTGTTATTCTTCTAGGCTTAAAGGAAATCAGGTTATCCTCAATGAAAACACTGTTGAATTTGCTATGAGTTCATGGAAACTCATTCTTATAATGCTGTTTGAGCATTGATGAGACTAATTCAAAATCATAAATCTGGCATGACCGAGTCGTGTACGAATAGCAGTCATGGACATGTCCTGCTCTTTCACTCGTCACTGTTGGCAGCATGATCATGAGTTCGATCTTGAAAAAGTTATTAACACTATAAGGTCGACTGGATATGTTGTCAATCGTGGAGGAGAATAACGGTTATGAATGGTGATTTGTTTAAGTCTATTTAGTCGACACATAATCTCATGGTACCGTCCTTCTCTTAGTAGGTTCTCTTGGAATGTATGGAAGATTTTGGAATAATCAACTGGCTATGCGTAAAAGACTTAAGTGGTCGTGTCTTACTGACAGCTAGAAAATTTTAGCGACCATGGCTAACAACGCACATGCTTGTAAGCATAGATAATTTGTACAGATTTTCTCGATGGAAAATCAAGCTGGATGTATTCAGGAGCCTGAACATTACTGTACATAATTATGAATCGTAGCAGGGTGTGCTGTTCATAGTCCATAATTAGGATAAGATTCAACTTGTGTCTGTCCGAGGAAATGCGTTAGCAGCTTGGATCTCATCATTAACCTGAAGGAAAACCTTCGTATACATGGGAATACGAAAGGCGTCCTTCATGGTCATGAATCCATGAGCTATGGTTACAAGAAATGAAAGTGTCATCGGGAAACGTGACAGTTCTCACTGATGCGCCGGTAATGGTATTGAAATTCTTGTGGCCTGATTCATACATGGCACAACAAAATGGATATACCCTTGGAGGGTACCCTGAATTTCTTATAGATGTTCCATGGTTGGACGTGAGTCATGTGTCTTGACTCATGTCTTGGAACTATTAGCATGACATATGTCTTGAATTGTGTCTTGACATGTGTCTTTAGAAAGTATACGTGAGACATGTGTCTTGACTGATGTCTTGACATGTGTCTCGAGACGGAAAACAATAGAACTACAATATTAGGTTATTATGCCAGACTTGGCGGATCGCTTGGACTACTGATCCTTTGTATGTCTGATCACGTCCGCGGCTAGAGCCTCGGTTGCGATTTCTAGGATAGTTTCTGTCATAGTAGTGGTTACTATTGTCCTGTCTGTCAGTTCCATGACGGTCATTCTCATGACCGTGATTCATGTAACTTTTCAGCTGAGTGGCCGGCTGGTACCGGTTTGCACTCATATGGCTGAAATGACAGCCGAAAGACGTGTGACATGTAACTAAGAATTAGGGACAATGATTGATGGAAATCGTCTGATGGTGAAGCAACATCTCGTCCGATCGCTTTGATCTAACGCCTTTGTCTTCGTCTTGTATGAGCTCCAGGTTGTGAACAGCATCAGCATCTCGTAGCGTCTCCCAACATCAGCAACATCAACCTTTAGTAACATCTCCAAGATATGAGCGGCATCGGCAATCTGGTAGAATATCAGCAAGTGGAGTACACCTGAGATGATTTAGAATCAACTAGCGAATACTCGTGAAGTATTTCAAGTGAAATACATGTGGATTTAGGTACGTGTAATACACATGTAACACGATACATGGAGTACACGTTGAATGCACATGAAATGATCGGTATAGGGTCGATCATTTGTCATGATTTAAGAAAGTATACCGGTTAAACGGTTAGGAAAACCATCATGATAACCTGGCAATGCCAGTATATACCTCATTCTGGTTGCATAGAGAAACGTTAGAGTGTTGTTACACCAAATTCAAGATGATTTGCCTGAAAGCATGATCAATGAATACCAACCATGACTATCATGAAAACATAGTTTACATGAATTCCAACAGTGTCTTGCATGGAAGCAAAGACAACAAAAGAGACGTAAGACATAATCACGTGAAGACCAAGTCATTATGAAGAAACATGGAACAACTCAATGTGAAGGAGTGTATAACATAATCAGCATGAAACCGAAGTTAACCATGACAGTATGATAGCATACTTGACATAAAAACATAATAACTTATGAGGGGACATGAAAAAATTTTATGCCAATAAATCATAAGAAAAATTTTATGCATGAAAAACAGTGCAAGAATGTATAATGTAGTTTATAAAAACCTTTATATGTGCGAGGGGACGCCTATGGGTCGGTCCCAAAACAAAAGACATAGCGAGGGGACGCCTATGGGTCGGTCCCAAAGTTAAAAGTTTCGATAAAAGCACATGCGACTAAATAGGGCCAGTCCTGTACCAACCATTATTTAGTCATAATCCCTGCAACAATGATACATGAAACATAAATAAATGAAACTCATATGTCAAAACTTATCAGAAAATTTTTTATGTGACTAATTATGAACTATTGGGGTTTAGTCCACATAGCCACAGTTCACGAGGAACATTATGCATGAAACAATGACACATAACTACATATGAATGACTGTTGTCCATCCATATTAGTAAAACAATATTGATGAAAACATCAAGGTTAAAACCTCAAGGTGTTGAAAACATCATGGTTAAAACAACAATGCGCTGAAAACATCAATACGTAGAATAACAAACGTTGGCTTAGGAAGCTCCTGGTGACTACCCACTAGTCACAGGTCGAGTTTTAGATCCTACAGGTCGAAGCCTTGGGCTCTGATACCATAATTGTAACACCCCATTTGATAATGGAATGTCACGCGTAATTATGGCGTGTCATCAAAGCATACAAGGATAAATGTCTAAAACATTACATGACCAAAGGGATAACCGGAATCAAACATCGGTTCCTAAACATAAGCCCAAAACATAATAAAGCAAAATAAATGAATGAAAGACTAAACAAGCATAAGTATATGAAGGCAAAAAGGAAAAGAAGTCTCTAGCAGCTTCCATCCTATGCACGTCCTCCAAATGCTTGAGTCTTTCCTAGGGTACCTGCCGTTTGGGACATGGAAAGGAAAGTAACGGCTGAGCAAAACGCTCAGTGCACAGATATAGACATAGTATAATTGACTAAACATAATAAAGAATTAATAGCAGCGGAAATGTATAAGTCCTGGAAAACCTGGAACATGTTCATAAAACTGGTTTTATAGTTTGAAAAGCCTTATGTTTATCCTATGAAAACTGTTTAACATATTTTACCATTAGCCAATATAGGTCATGAAAATCCACCGTGCATGAATACTTGGAGGGGTGACCTCATCATGAAAATTAGAGGGGCTGACTCTAATTTAATATACTGGTTTTGGGTAGGAGGGATCAGCTCCTTGTGAAGGATGCAAGGCACACACCACATTCACACTGAGTAATCTGCTGAAAAACATGTAACTAGGATGCACCCATACGACCCACATGATAAATATAATAATATGGTCAAAAGCTGAAGGAACGCCACGAGCAATCACTTCGCCGTGGTGAAGTCATAACACCAGTGCCTCTAGTGTTATGGTTATGGTACGTCCATAACTAGGTGAAACTGGTCATGCATGTATATGAATATAGGTATCTTAAATTAAACATAAGCAATCAAACATATAAACTTATACTATGGGAAAACAGTTGGCTGCATACGGGAAATCCTAATAAGGAAAGAATGTCCATACTGAAAGGACGGGAATCCGTACCTTATGTCCAGTGAACGAAGAAGACGAACGGAAGGAGGTCCTACTTCGGTATCACTAATGCTACATAAATACATACGTGTATAAGTATCTGATTACTGAATACGTAACTGGTTTTATATCATGTCTTAACTTGTTTTATATGTTTATGTCATGTTTCACTGATTTAAGCTTTATACTGTGTTTATCATATATTCTGTCTATTCTGATTAAGTATTACTTGTATTTCATGTATTATTATACTTGTTGTGTAATAATAAGTAAGTTCCTAAAAATAGCAGGTTTCCTAAAATAGAAAGTTTCCAAAAATAGAAATTTACCAAAAATAGAAAGTTTCCAAAAATAGAATTACTGCTTAAAATAGATAAGTTTCTAAGAAAATTGAAAGTTTCCATAAATAGATTAGATGCCTTAATTAAATAAGTTTCTAAAAATAGAAAGTTTCCATAATTATATATAAGCTGGTTAAATAAGCTAATTATATAAGCTTAAGTGTTTTCTGATTATTATTCTAAGTCATGTATTTATAAATTATAGTTTATTAATTATTACATGTAAATTTAAATAAACTATAGGTTGAAAGTATTTAATTAAATATATCATGTTTTTAATTAAATAAGGTAAAATACTTAGGTTAAAACATGTATTATTAATTATTAATAATATAACCTAAGTCATGTTAATTAATTATTTATATTCATAGTTTTAATAATTAATTAATTATAAGATCTAATGGAATATAAATACTTAGGTTAAAATATCCATGTATTAATAATAATACTTAATAATAATAACCTAAGTCATGATGTAATTAAATTAATTAGTAACAAGTCAAATTAATTTAATTAAACTTGCAAATAATAATCTTGTAATTATAAGTCATGTTTTATTAATTTAATAACCTTCTAAATTAATATACATGTAAAGCTAATTAACTTGTAAAAATAGTAACACGTACTCTTGTATTATTTTATTAAAATGCGTCGAAAACCGAATCCGTGTCTTATTAATTTAAACGTGAAACTCGTATTGTGTTTTACAAACAGCCGAACCAAACAGCCCCTTAATTCTTCTATTAAACTGCCAACCAAACGCTCCCTTAACCCTGTTCATAAATCCAAAACCAAACAGCCCCCTTCACTGCCAGTTTCCACTGGCAGTGGTGATGGTGCCACCGGCAACAGTCGGTTCCCCCTGCCTGTGTCTATTATCCCACCGAGAGCATAAGCTCTCGGTTCCCACTGTTAGGCTAAGCGTACCACTGGCCGCATAAAGTGGTTTCCCCCTGCTTGCTTGCTGGATACCACCGTTAGCACAAAACCAAGCCAACACCCTCATTAGGGTTGCGACTGGTGGGAATAAAGTACCACCGAGACCTTAAAGGTCTCGGTTTGTGTGCCAAACGAACACAACAACATACAAAACGCACCCCACCTTATTATAACTCGTTTAACATGTTTATAATTCTTAAAATACGGATTCTTAATCAATTAACCAAAGAGGAAGATAATAACACGAGATCTAGGGTTTACCTTGTTTTGTTTATGATTTAGAAAGACAAGCTAATAATCAAACTCGATCCTTATCCCATGTTCCTGTTTCTTATGGTGGGAGGCGGCGGCCAAGGGGAACAAAAAAAAACATACGGTTGTTATTTGTATTTTAGGGTTTTGGAAATGTTTAAGTGTTGTAAAAAAAAAAGAAACTACTCCCTCCCGTCTTTTTGATATACACGGCACAAACACACTTGGGCCTTGAGCCCAAGTCCTTCCTTTTTCTTCTTTGTCTAAAACAGCCCTTAACTTTTCCCTATCGTTGGTATTAATTATTTAATAAAACGTACGCGTGTTCGTATATTTAAAATGTCGTGAATTTCACAGTTATTCTCATGCGTGTTTAACGTAATATTAATTACGTAATTACTTGTCGTGTTATTTTAAATATACGTAATAATAATAATCGTTTAAATGTTCGTGATTACGTGTTACGTAGTTTACGTAATTTAATTAGTTATCGATCGTGACTCAATATATTTATTCGTGTTCGTAATAAATATATAAATACGTAATTAATATTAGCTCGTGATTAAATTACGTTCATGATTTCATGATCGCATGTTCGTGATTATAATTAATATTTGAATAATTATCGTGTGTTCATACGTAATAAATACTTATCGTGTTCTAACACGTACGTAATACTTAATATTCTTATTCGCGAACGTAAACATGCTATAAAAGGAAAGTTTTGATCTAGTACGTACGATCTAATGGGTACTATTCATGGTAAAAGCATGCGGGTTTTACAGGATGTCTTAGCAATAAGCAATCCACATGCTTAAATGAAAGACAAGGTGGTGGCGGAATTTGGTGGAAACGGCTTAGTGATAATCTTGTAGTTCAACTCATCATAGATATAAGACATGACAAGATGTTGATATTGACAACAATGACAATATGTTCCATGATGCATGACATAATCATGTGATGGAGTAAGAACGCAAAAGGGAAGTGGTGGAAAAAGAGAGTTTCCAAAATCAATATCCTTAGAAGGAGAAAAGATTTAATTTGGTGTGTTCTTTGGTGAATTTGGATTGAAAGACATCTTATAAAATATTGGATAATCAAGGCTTTCATTTGTGAGAAATACATTTTGCTTTGGCATGGAAGAGATGCCAAAATGCTTTGGGTTAAAAAGAGAAAGCACAAGATATTTTGGGAGTGATTAAAGATTTTAAACAAAGATTCCAAAGGGTGTTGGAACAATTTCAAAGTTTTAGAAAACCCATTTTTAAAGGTGTCTGTCCACGGTTCCTTTTCTCCACCGGTGGTTCCATATCGATATAGAGCCGCGGTCTCTATAAAGAACCGCCCACAAAGGGTGTGTTTTGGAGGATAAGGGGATTTTTCCAATTCGGCAAATCCTAATTTTCTAGTCTAACTTATCATAAAGTTATGCTAAAGAGCAATAAAAACTAGAACACACACAAAGGAAAAACACATAGGTTCAATTAGCACCTAGGAGGAAAGCTAAGAAAAACCTAATGGCTACAAATGAAAAAGACTCCTAATGACATACAAAGTTCATCAAAGTAAACTATCATTAGTCATATTTAGGAAGAGCCATTTAGCCAATTTAAAGAATGAGTATGAGACTATCACTAGAGGTGTTCAATTAAGGCTAAGCACGGCCGTTTTTACGAGTTATAAAATAACCCATCTTCCCACATGGAAGTAATTCAACCGTTAGGTAAAATTAAGATTCTAGTGCATAAATTCTCTAGTAGTCGTTCTCAAGTTAGACAAAATATAATTTCTACATTTATCTAATAAAGTGTAGCAAGGATGAAAGTGTATGACAACACGATGCACAACCTAATGAGGGTAAAGAATGCACAATTGCATATGTTATCAAACAAGTCTAGTTAAGGTTATTTACCTTAGTAGAACTTGAGGCCAAACACTTTAAAGTGTATAAACAACGTTTACACAAAACAAAGGAACACTCTTGATTGGTATTTCGGAGATGACACATTTACAAGTTGCATTACAATGTAAATTACTTGAGTATTTCGGATGAAACATCCAAGTTGTCAAACCGACTCCATTGTGCATTATAAGCAATTATTAAATAAAATATGTCTAATAATTTGAACAAGTAGATTCAATATACCATCATCAACACAAGTGTGAGTAATGATCCGATGTATATTATTAATAAACCACATTTATGTCTACACTAAAAAACATGTCATTAGATTCGATAATGATACCGATCATAGTTTGAATAGTGAATTGATATTTAATCAAATCTTTCTTGATTCCCACAAACACTCCTTTAAGAGAAAATAGCTAATATTTCAAAGGGTGTTTCATGTTTTATAGTGAGACATTAATATACTTGAACTAATAACACAATGATTGAGTAAGACGACCCACATCAATAGATTTGACAAGCTCCCAAAGCTTTCAAACCTAAAAGTGTTAAAGAACATGCCAAGGTGTACCAAATGTTTATGTAACAATTATAAACCAAGAGATGTTAATCCTATATGCAATGCACACATAAGTAGACAACTAAGTAACACTACTACCAATAGTAATGATCACTTAAGAATGTCCAAAGACAAAAGATAAACACAAAAGCATTCGTCTTTGTTTTGAGTGTTAGATACACCAAAGTATACATAGCTTGATTTTATTTGAAAATAGTTTTCGACCCATTTCAAAATTTAATTAAGTTCAACACTTCATAAATATATCAATTTTCAAAGATATATCAACAAGAGATGTCCAACTTAATAGAAACGAGTAAAACACAAGCTTTACGACAAACCGACGCTCAATACTTTGGACAAAGTATGGAACTTAGAAAAAATCCAAAATTTAAAGTTTGAATAAAGGTTTGGAAGCATTTTTAATAGAAAGGAAATTCAATTACGTTCGAAATGACGGGTGGCACGACTTCTACGGACTTACGGTTGATTTTATATGATTTTTCAAAGTTTGCAAAAATCTGTGTCGGACTGACTGCGGTTCCTTATTGATAAGGAACCTCGGGGAACAGATAAAGAACCGCGGTCAGTAGGAAAAAATTGAGTTTTTGGCCAAAATCATTTGGTAACATTTTGGAAGGACTTAGGACTCTAAAAAATCATTTTAGACACATAAAACTCGTATTTTAGAGTTAATTATGACACAAAAGATTTTTATACTTCCAAACATGAAAAGATTTGTTATCAAGCTATTATAAGAAGTTTATTTAACATCAAAACTTGTACGAATGAAACAACAAAACACATTTCATAAGTAATCACTCTTCATGAACAATTTGATACAAAGATCGTCTCTATTTTTTTTAAAACCGTTTTCATTTTTTCTAAAAACCATTTGTTTTGAAAAAGAGAGCAAAGATCGATCCAAGCTTTAAAGTACAATATACTTCAAAGATCTCGAATAACCACGCTCTGATACCAATTGTAGAAACTAGAAGGGGGGTTGAATAGTTTCTAGTTACTTTTTCAAAACATTTCGCATAACTCATTGTACGCGGTTCTTTAAACATGTCCGCGGTTCGTTATCACTAAAGAACCGCGTGTCCCTTTAAGGAACCGTCAACAGTGAACTAGGCTATTTATTACATGTTGCTCTTAAACACTCCTTGGTATCAAATTCTCGATCAAGCTTGACTAGATATGAGATGTGTTTGATTGAAATATAAATACTACAAGTAAGAAAACACACAAGCACATCAAATCAAGAGTACATCAAGCAATAGTCTAAACACTAAGCACATACGTACTAAGCATAGGTTTTTCCGCAACTAGGATGTTTAGACTAAGTGATGTACACTTGACCATAATCTAAACATGAAGCACACACGTACTAAGCCATAGCTTTTCCACAACTTAGATGTTTAGATTATGATATGCACACAACACACAACAACATATAAATGCGTCAATAAGAGTGAAGACATAAATGTAAAGGAAAGTACTGACACGATGATTTATAGTGGTTTGGTCACGAAGCTCCTCTTCGGCCTACTCCACTTCTCAAGTACACCTTACTTGAGAGTTACTTCACTAGTTAACAAACTCCTTAAGGTGGAGAAACCATACACAACGTCGATTATCCAATTTCCGACTCTAAGCTAAAAGTCGAGTCCTAATCTTAGGTAGTACCAATCTACACAACGTCGCCTACTTCACCATTTTCCGACACAAGGCTATATGTCGAGTCCTAATCTTAGGTAGGACCAATCTACACCCATCTACACCGATTTTCACACTAGTTATGTTTTATGGCCCAACATAACAAACCTTGTGTTTTATGGCCTAAACACATAAACCATATAGATCTAAGTACACAACACTTAGATCTATGACTCTAACACTATATCCAAGTATTAACAAATTTGGATCTACACAACTAACACCTAATCCAAGGATACCCATCACCTGGATCTTCTACCCTTATAAACACATCCAAGTGAACCTAACACTTGGATCTTCTACATATACATAGTAGGAAAACAATGACTTGATCTAGAAGGAGAGATTTTCATCATGTTATGAACCCAACACTTCATGGTAATGAAAGTGTTCTTCTCTTTTCACTTGAGAGGATGAGAGGATTGAGGATAGAATCACATCTTAAACAAGATTAATCAAAACTAACTAATCAAGGAGTTTAAAGATGTTTTTGAAGAAACTATGCAAAAAGGGTTGAAAGAAAAGCTGGAAATAATCCACTATTTATAGGACAACAATGCAACGACTATAAAGACCCACGGTTCCTTAAATGCCCCCGCGGTTCCTTATCAATAAGGAACCACGGGTTCCTTTAAGGAACCTCCGGCTTAGAGACCGTGCATTTTTGTCCTTTAGTGGGGAAATACCATTATACCCTCAAAGGATATTCCTTTGGCATTTGGAATATGCCAAATTCAAATTAAAGAATATTATTTGGAATATACCTTAGAGAATATTCTTTAGAATATTCGAAATTCAAATTTCCATTTTCTTTTTAATAAAACATTTTCTTAAAAATAAAGTTTATTAAAATCTTTTGTCACATTTGATTAAATGTGAGTTTTAAGAAAATATTAATCCTTGATTACTTAGTTAGGTTAATGACATGTTTATTCATACCTTGAGTGATTCATGCCGAATGCGATCTTGGAGGTGTCGAGGGAAGTATACAAATGCATTCTTGAGTGATTACGAGTACCTTAACATTTTACATAATGTGTTGCGATTTATTCGTTTGTCATCAACAAAACACGAAAAGATTATATCGACAAAACATCGAAATGTTTGCACTAACAAACATGTTTCGGTTACACTCGGTTCGGGTAGTTCGGTTCTTTTCCTGACTAGAACCGCAATTTTTTTTTAAAAATCTAAAAACTTAATATTTTTATAGAATTAACGCATCTACGTTTAATCATGTGATTGTATTTCAAAATCATGTAGAAGGAAAACAATAACCAACATGTTAGAACATCAATATCAATAATTTGTAATTAAAGCATTCACGAGATTATGGTTTTTTCATAATTAAAGAGCTTCGTTGTATTTATTTTCAAAATCGTCCGTTTTAACGTTAATTAAACGACCTTTGTACCCCTCAAGCTCTTTGTCTCTTTGAAGAAGCTGAGCCCTATAACTATCGATGGTTTCACTAGATTTTATAAGAGCGGCTTTGCTTTCTTCAAAGTTTTGAGTGAGCGCTGCGTTTGCCTTCTTTAATTGCTTTTGACTCTTTCTTGTTTCATTTACATCTTTTTGTAAACTAGCAATTAAATTAGCAAGCGCGACACGCTCCTCATCATCATACTCATTTGCATGTTGATCATCCTCAAACTCATTATTGCACATGTCTGATGAATCAGGTGTGGTATTGCTATCAACCGTTTCCATCATACATGTGTCAGTAATTGTTGTTGGTAGATCACTATGCTCGTGTATATCACCAAACACATTATATTCATCATCATGTTGTACCTTATCAATTGGCTCGGTATCAAAGATAGGACCATTGTCATCTTCAGTGACGTTGAGGACCTCATGAATCTTTTCCATGTATGAATAATGTGCTTCAAGTTCTTGGTCAGAGAGTTCATCATCTGTGTCGTCAAGAATTTCTCCTTCCTCAGCTGATAACTTGATCCCAGCTTCCATCTTCTTGCATAGCAACATCTTTTCCTTATGATAACATATAATTCAGAATAAGCCTTAGAATACTAATTTAGAATACTTCCCATGTATACAATTCGGAATATTAGTTAAATGGTAATTCGGAATTAGTGAATCCTAACCTTATTCAGAATAGCCATGTTTATAACTAATTCGGAATGACAAATTTTGCAAGTAATTCGGAAAATGGAGAAACATATAATTCGCAATACTAAAATCAAAACACAAGTCGGAATAATGAAAATTTAGATACAGTTCGCAATAAGAGGGTTTAGGAAATCCGGATTACTAAAAAATAAGCTAAAACCAAATAAGCACTTAACCAAAACTTAAGCTAAACAAATTTTAGAAAAAACTAAATAAGCCACAAATTAAAAACTCTAAAAACACCAAATAATCAAACTATATAAAGTCAACTTTTAAGAGATTAAACTATCAAATCCACTTAATTTAAAATAAGCTAAACACACAATAAGCAATAAGCACAATAAGCTAAAACATCAAACACATTAAATCAATAAGAACAATCAAATAAGCAAATCAATCAAACAATCAACAAGATCAAACAAACTACATGATTAACCAAATCAACCACACGATTAAGATTAAGAAAGGAAGAATGAGAAATACTAAATAAGCTTGAATTAATGATGAAGATTAAGATTCAAATACTACAAGATTAAGATGAAAGATTAACAAAAATTGAAAGAAAATTAGAGAGAGAAAGTAAAACACCTACTCCTAATTACCTTAAGGAAAAACTAAAAATAAACTACTACAAAATGAAGGATTAATAGTCTATTTATAGTGGAAGGGATGTGGTGTTGTTGCTTCTTTCTTTCTCTTTGTCTTCTCGTCTTTTTAAATAACTCGTCTTTCTCGACTTTGTCTTGGGATTTGTCGATAGATAATATGAACTCGTCTTCTAATTTTCTTCTTTTATTAGAATTGGTTCTTCGACTTCGTTAAACTTCCGTCTTTAGACCTTTTCTTCGATAAATCTTCAGAATAGGCCTTTGACTTCCGTTATTTTTGCACTTTTGATCTTTTGACTTCGTCTTTTGTCTTTTTATTCGATAAAAGCCCGTGAAAGTCCGTGTTTTCTTCCTTTTTCATATTTTTGTCCTAAAACACAATAAAAACACAAACCACGCATAATTCCGACTTTTACGACATTAAATACACGTTTTGGTCTCGTTTATATTTGTTTTAAGTGGTGAAAGGATAAGTGTTTTCACACTCATTAATAACCATAATCTTTAACCCCCTTTGGCTGCCGACATTCCCTAGCCAAATGTTCAAAACCTTTGTAGTTAAAACACTGAATCCCACTTTGTTGCACAACTTGAGTACCAACAGTTTCCCTATTTCCAACAACAGTAGCAACCCTATGATTATCATACTTAGCGGGTTGTCGTGTTGGGAATAAATTATAGCCAATCTACTTGAGCGCTGACAAGAGTAAAACAAGCGTTGACAGGAGCAAAACAAACGCTGACAGCTCAAGCGTTGACAAGATAAAGTCAAGCGTTGACAAGATAAAGTCAAGCGTTGATACATTGAAGACAAGCACTGATGGGAAGATATACTCTACGCGTTTATTGTATTCTAGATTACTTCTAGTAAAGATAGGAACAACAATGTATTTTCTATATTTATCTTTACCTAGAATAGCTGATACGTAGATTATTGTACAAGGCTTCTTATGTCTATAAAAGAAGACCTTTAGGTTAATGTTTCATATAAGTTTTCATTCGTAAACTAATTTCATTGTAAGCAAGTTTGATATCATTAATCAAAGTGAAAGTTTGTTTATATCTTGTGTGTTCTTGTTTAAGTGTTAATTCCGCATAACACTTAGATTATCATAAACATATACAAAGGTTTCTCTAAGTGTATTACTTGATCTAATCTCGTATACATAAAGCTAAATCGATCTAAGTTTGGGATCAACAAGTGGTATCAGAGCTTGTTGAGGAACTTTTGATCTTAAAGAACACAAGAACCCTAAAAATCACCAAAACCCTAATTTTCTCAAAAACCCTAACAACATCATGTCAGAAATAACCTCCTCCTCCTCACCTTTACCAAACATCAAGATTCCCATGCTTGATGCAACCAATTTTGAATTGTGGAAATTCAACTTTGAGTAATATCTAGGGATCTATGACTACACACTCTGGGAGATCAATGAATATGGAAACCCATTCGATAAAGCCAAAAAGATTGCTGATGCTATTTCTCAAAGATCAGCTGTTGCTGGATGTTCTAAAGAAGATAAGAAAGAAAAACCTGAAGATGGTAGAGCTGTGTCTGCTGAAGACATAGCAAAGAAAAGGGTTGACATGAAAACCCTAAATATTCTGAAAGTCTCTTTGGGACAAGAGAATCAGCATAAATACAGAGGTTATGATTCTGCTAAAGACCTTTGGGCAGCTCTTGAAGTTGCATATGGTGGCAATGTAGATACCATGGAAGAAAAGAAGAAACAACTCATGCATGATTATGCTGTTTTCAAAGCTCAACCCAATGAGAAGTTGAGTAGTGTGAGAAGCAGATTGCTTGACATTACAAGCAAGTCGTCCTTCATGGGGACACAACTTGGTGATGTTGACATTAATGCTACCTTTCTTAAAAGTCTTGGTGAGGCGTGGAAGATTAAGGCAAGATCTATTCTTGCCAATAATGCTTACAAAAGTTCCACGTTTGATGACATTTACAACAAACTGAGGCTGTTGGAAGATGAAACTCTTTTAGAGCATGGAAGCAAGTCTACCAACAGTAACATGGCCTTCTTCTCTCATAGTGAAGGTCAATTTAATCAGAAGGACTCCTACATGCATCCAGTTACTGGATCATCATGTGTCAGCGCTGGAACATGTCTTGTCAACGTCTCCTTTTCAAACACTGACACATTCAAAAGTGACTCACCAAGAGTTAAACCTGCTGGTTTGGATTTGGATACTGTATGTGCTTATATTGCTTCTTTGCCCAATGGTTCAGTGATTACATATGAGGACCTTGAGCAGATAAGTGATGAGCATTTGGAAGAGATGGACATTAAGTGGAACATGGCTCTTGCTAGTATAAGAGCAAACAGGTGGAACATAAGGTTTAAGAAGAAGATGACCTTCAATGCAAAAGACACAGCTGGATTGGATAAATCCAAAGTTGAATGCTACAACTGTCATCGTATGGGGCACTTCATGAGGGAATGCAGATCTCCTAGAAGATCTGATGCTGGTAAACCATCAAGTCAAATTGTTAAAGCTCAGGATCCTAAAGCCATGGTGGCAGTTCAAGGAATTGATGGTATGGGATGGGATTGGAGCTATCTAGCTAAGGATGTGGAAGAGGATAAAGCTTTGGTTGCTGAAATTGAAGAAGAAGAGCATGTTGAATATGCTCTCATGGCACACTCCTACTCTTCATCTGAGAATGAGGTATACAATGATGCTTTTTGTAGTAAAGGTTGTAGGTTAAACACTGAGAAACTTAACAAAGAGGTGTTAAGATTATTAAGTGATGTGAGTACTGAAAAGTGCAAACTGTCTAATTACCAACTAGCTCTCACTCAAACTGAGAAAACAGTTTATGAATACAAGAAAATGGAATTTGACTTAAAAGATAAAATAAATATCTTAAAACATGAGTTAAATGCTAGTATGGATATTAGAAACATTATGGAAAGGGTTAATGGTGAGTTACAGGCTAAATTAGATGAAGCCATTAAAAACAAAGATAATGTTGGCCTTAAAATCCAGAGATTTGATAAGGCAACACAAACCCTAGGAGAATGTGTGGGAAAACAAAGGGATCCTAAGGACATGACTGGGATTGGGATGAAAGACTACTCTGTGGTTCCACCACCAGCTGGTGACTTCTATGGTGTCCAACAAAAGGACCTATCTTGGACTGGTTTGCCAGAACTCCAAGAGGAGGAATTCATTCCCCCACCAAGAGTTGTCACCCCAGTTGAAGAGTATCATCAAAAGTTGACTGACCTGAATGAATGGAAGAAAGCTAACCCTACATTATTTGTTAAGGGGGCTTGCTATGTGAAAGTCCTAATGAGTCAACTCCTATTAAAGTTACAAACCCAATCATTGGTAAAGCTGTTGACCTAGGCTCAAACACTGTTAGAAAACCTAGAATTAAGTATGCAGAGATGTATAGGAATACTAGGTCACCCAAGAGCCAAGTTAGCAATAATGGAACAAGCTTCTTCTCTTCTAGACCTAGGGTTGTGTCTAGAAAAGCTTGTTACACTTGTGGTAGCTTTTCACACTTGGCATATAAGTGTGTCAACACTCCCAAAGTCAGCGTTGACAGGAACAAATTCAGCGCTGACAGGAACAAAGTCAACGTTGTTAGGAAGTCAAACGTTGTCAGACCCAAACCTTGTGTGGAGCAAATTCCACAAGTTCTTAGACCTGCCCCATTCTTCACTAGAGGGTCTAACACTCATGGACAAAGACCATTTCAAAATACAAACACCTGGTCGAATAGGAAATGGGTTTCTGTAGCAAACCCTAGGTTCAACGCTGACACGGGTAATTTCAGCGTTGACAAGACCAATTCCAACGCTGACAGAAACGTGACCAGACCTAAATACTTGCAACCACAAGGAAAGGGGTCTAAAGCTTCTTCAAGCTTGACATGGAGACCCAAGAAAGATCAAAACCCTAATGATAATGGGATTTCAATGACCTGCAACAGATTTAATTACATTTCAAAGGTCATTACAAAACCTATTGGGGTTAACTGGGTATTTCATCCTCAGAAGGATGAAAATGGGGTTGTTATGAGAACTAAGTCTGTTCTTATTGAACAACCAGATGAATCCAAGTCTTCTAAGGCTTGGGTTCCCAAAGAAAACTAATTTATTTTCCCTATGTGCAGGGCATTCAAAAACAGGTCAATGATTATGGATATTGGGACAGTGGATGCTCAAGGCACATGACAGGGAAGGAAGATTATCTTACAAACTTCACTCCCATTAAGGATGGTGATAAGGTCTACTTTGGAGGCGGATATGGTACTATCACAGGCAAAGGAACCCTTCTCACCAAGAATTTGCGTTTTGAAAACGTATTTTTGGTAAAGGAACTTGATTACAATCTTTTTAGTGTATCACAAGTCTGTGATAACAAAAATAAAGTTCTGTTTACTGATACTGAATGTTTGGTGTTAAGCAAGGATTATAAGATCCCTGATGAGAAATATACAAAGTATAGAACACCTAGGCATAAGGACATATACAATGTGAATCTGAATGGGATTAGAATGAATAACAATATGTCTTGTTTTTATGCTAAAGCTTCAGTAGATGAGAGTAATTTGTGGCACAGGAGACTAGGGCACACAAATTTTAGAAATATAAATAGGCTTGTGAGACTTGGCTTGGTTGATGGTTTGCCTGAGAAGGCCTTCCACAATGACCGCTGTGACAATCCGTCAATTTATGGTTGATATTTTATTCTCGAATATTATTTAAAAACATTATTTTAATGTTACAATATGAACTCACATATTTTAGGGAAGAAATTTGGATTTACGTCTTGGAGTAGCATCGACTACGTCTAAACCGGAGGATTCAACGTTACGTGCTTACGTTTACATACACCGTCTTTGGTGACAGTCCGACATTTCAGAAAATAAATTTGTCTGTGAATATTATTTTGGAACTTTAAAATTTGTGTTGGTTCATAAACTCACAAGTTTACGAGAAGAGACTAGGACTTACGATTTTATTTTAACGTCCTTTGCGACTAAACCGGAAACCTTAGGATTACGTATTTACGTTTTCGAACTCCGTTTTTGATGAGACAATTTTTATTGGATTCGTTTTGTGACGTCGATTCATAATTTATAAAAACATTTTTCGTAAAACGACCCGAGGGCACGCAAATCGGGGAAACTAGAATCGAGAAGTACCCGTAAATAAATGGGATGAGACAAGTGGGACACTTGTCCCACCCCATTCAAACCGGCCTAAAGAAGCCACCAAGCCAACTTATGTGGCAAGTTTATAACATGTAACTCAACACTTGTCTAAGCTTACTTTGTAAGCTAACCAAACCTCAAAACTAGCTACCAAAACAACTCATCTCATTTACACACATGCAAAACAACTCTCCTCTCTCTCACACTCATTTTTGGGCCGTCCCTCATCTCCATCAAACACCACCTTTCATACAAACTTTAACCATAAACATATGTTATAATTAACATATGTTAATCTCCATTCAAAAAGATGAAGATTGGTGCAATTTATAACATCCATGGAGGAGTTTTCATGGTGTCATGGGGCTGATTTTCCACAAGGAGTTGATGAAGATTGGAGTTCTTGAAGATGGTGTTGGCTAAGCACAAGTTTCTCCATCAAAAATCCATGTTTTGATCAACCTACATCATCATGGTGGTATAAAGATTGTCCTCCTCAACTTCTTGTTATTTTGATTATGTAAATATGTATTTTATTTCCTATTGTATATATTTATGATGATTATATGATGATAAAAATGTTATGTGGGGATTTGTTGTTGATAAACATGATTAAAAAGGTGAAAAACCATATGAAACAAGGTTAAAATCTTGATTAATTTACATGGCTGTATAAAACAGTAAGTAAACAGGTCATGAACTGATAAAATGATGAAGTAGGATGGATTTACAGTAAGCTATGGGTCTTGTACACATGTGAGAGTTGGCCATGCAATGGAATCAAACTAATGAGTGAGATATGATCAAAACAAGTTTAGGGTATAAATCTGAAGTTACTGTTTTGGACGATTTTGAGAAAATACTTAAAGGATGATTCAACAGTAGCTATAGAAGAGTTAAATGTAGCACATATCATGTAGTTTATGTGATAAAAATTTGAGCTTCTATCTCCATGTAGAACTCAAGATATGGCAGTTTTGGTAAAGATGAAGTTAAAAATCAGATTTTTGGAAATTAAAGAATAATACTATTATATAAGCACTCACATTTTAATATATAAAATGTAAAATAAAAACCCACTAACTTATAAAACTTATTTATATAAATATATATAAGGTTAATCAAATGGATAAATTATATAAATGGTGGTTGATAGGTGTGTAAACACCCATCCTTTTACCACTTAATTCGGGCTAAAACGAGACCAAAACACGTATTTAATATCATTTGTTTGGAATTATGCGTGGTTTTTGTGTTTATTGTGTTTTCAGAGACAACCGGATGAATACTGAAGAAAACATGGGATTGCACGGGTTTTACTGAAGAAAAAGACTCAAGATAAAGTCTATTGTCCAAGAGATGCAAAAGATTTGAAGTCACTGGGCCTATTCGAAGATTTATCGAAGGAAAGGACCAAAGATGGAAGATTTATATAAGTCGAAGAAACTCAAGTCTATTAAACGAAGAAATTAAAAGACGAGTTGAATTTAATCGACAACAAATCCCGAATCAGAATCGAAAACGGAAACTTTTCTGAAAAGACGAAAAGACAAGAAGAACGGGAGAAAGCCCACTCACCAACCAAAAGACAAGGCTATAAATAGCCTTCCCCTCACACATTTTTAGAGCTAGCTTAGTTTTTTTCTTCTCCCCCACTCTTTCTCTCTGTTTCGTTTCATCACCATCACCACTAGGGTGATTGGTGATTTTAATCTTTGTTTTCCAAATCTTGTTATTTTAATTCTTGTTTGATCTTGTTAAAACAATAATCATTCAATACAAAGTTTTGTTTAATCTTTCCATTTAATCTTGTTCATCTTCATCTTTATCTTCAAGTTCTTAAGTTTTTATTTTTCTTGATTTGATCTTCAAAAGTTGATGGGATTTGTGTTTTTGTTGATGGGATTTGTAGCTTATGGTTAATAGATGCTTTTTGATTGAGTTATTTTAGTCTTTGGTGAAAAACTTAGTGATTTTTGGATTAAAAACAGGTTTCCTTGTTCTTCGTTAACTGTTACTGTATCTGGGTTTCCAGAAGTTCCGAGTCAAGCAAAACTTCCGAATCAAGCATAACTTCCGAGTCAAGCAAAACTTCCGAATCAAGCATAAGTTCCGAATCTAACACCTTCATTCGGAAAGTTCCGAACCAACCCTTAAGTTCCGCATCAGTGAACAGTGACTTCCGAATCATTAAGTTCCGAATCAAGGACTTCATTCGGAAGTCCAAAACTTCCGAATCAGCAAGTTCCGGATGAGTGTAAAAGTTCCGAATCACAAACTTCCGAATGAAGGATAAGTTCCGGATGAATCCAAAAGTTCCGGACCAAGCACAAGTTCCGAATGAAGAATGAACAGTAACTTCCGAATCAGTTATCTTTGGGTATTCTAAAGTTTTACTATTTCTTAACTATTTCTTTACTGTTTCCTTATTTAATTTTAATTTTCTTTTAAGCTTAATTCTAATTTAAATTCAAGTTTGAATTCTAGTTTTTATTACTCATCATTAAATTAATTATCTTTGATTTAAATTTTCATTTCCACTTTTAGTTAGATTAGAAAACCAAACCCTTTTATTTAGTAACCAAGAACAATTATTCCACTTAAGACCAAGATCAATTCGAGAGGATATCGAGAGTAAAATTGAACCATACAAAATCAAAATATCAAATGGCGCCGCTGCCGGCTCTTCTCGTTAAGAGCAAAAGTTTTTTGTGAGAACTTGGATTTTGGGATCCGTTCCCCGTGAACGTTACTTTTTCATAAAATTTTTTCAAAAACACTAAAAAATATAAAATTTTCAAAAATCCTAAAAAGTAAAAAAAAAAAAAAAAAAAAACATAAAAACCAAAAATATTTTTGCTTTGTTTTTCTTTGTTCGTTCTTTTGCAGGTGTATGCGCACTCGATCCACGTCGTATCAAGAGCCCGAGCCTCTCGATAACTTAGACATGGCTGGTGTACAAAACAACAATAACATACCACCTCCAATCAATAATAATAACAACAACAACCCACCTTTCAACAACATGAATAACAACAACAATGAGCCCCTTCCGGATAACCGCCCCATGATTGAATTGCTGCAAGCTCATGTCGATGGCAACACGGATCCAATTGTTATACCACCAATTGCCGCCAACAACTTTGAGCTTAAATCAGGCTTTATCCAGATGGTCTCAGCTCAACCATTCTTGGGACGAACCATTGATGACCCACACGACCATATCAAGAGATTTCTACAACTTACCAACACGGTCAAGTTCAATGGCGTTCCACAAGAGGTTATAAGGTTACAACTTTTTCCCTTTTCTTTAGAGGGACAAGCCCGGCATTGGCTTGCTAAGGAACCGCCACAGAGTATTCTCTCGTGGACGGATTTGGAAACAAAGTTTATCAACTACTTTTTTCCACCCTCTCGTACTACCGCTTTTGCGGAATGAGATCATAAATTTTGAACAAAAGTACGATGAGTCATTCAGTGAATCTTGGGATCGCTTTAAAGATCTTTTAAGAAAATGCCCACAACATGGTTTTACCAAAGTACATCAAATCAATACTTTTTACAATGGTTTAAGCATGAGTGACCAAGATTCACTGAACAGTGCTTCGGGGGGTAATCTATTGGCTAAGACTTCCAATGCTGCTTGGGACATCATTGAGAACAAGTCTCGTGTGCAAACCAAGAGTGTTAGGACCAATGTCGCTAGTGCTAGCACTAATGACAGTGACAAGCGATTAGACAAAATCACTACGCTTCTTGAATCGCTTGTCACCCACACCGTCAGCAACAACAACAGCAACAACACCAAAATCGCACAAGTGAACGCTGTCAGCCAACCTTGTGAGATATGCGGTGGTCCCCACTCTTACACAACTTGTACCGCCACCCAAGATTACCCTGCTGAGAATGTGAATGCGGCATATGGCACCTATCCTCAACCTGCTTATCAAGCTAGACCTCAAGGTGACCGTAATTTGCTTAGCTATCGATCCAACAACTATCTTTCACCACCTGGTTTCCCTCCTACCAACCAAAACCAACAACAAAACCCTAACCGCCCTCCTCAACAACAACAACAACCTCGACAACCATACATCCCACCTCACAAGCAACAACAACCACCTCCACGTAACAATCAAGTCTACCAACAACCTGCTTACCAACCACCTGCATACAATGCTCCTCCCAACCAAGCCACCACTGCATTACACCAAGAGGTTGCAACCTATATGAGGACCAATGATGTGATAGTGGGAAATCTCCAAGAGGAAGTGCGCAATTTGAAGGCAGACTTGGTCAAGCAAGGAAATGATTTGAGAGCCGACATGAGAAATACGTTGGATACCCAAACTAATGACCTGAGGAACATGATGGCTAGTTTCTTCCAAGGTAGTCAACCCTCTTCTTCGGGTACTCTTCCGAGTAACACCGTTGCGAACCCAAGAGGGGAGATGAAAGCAATCACTACTCGAAGTGGTAAAGGTACCAAGGAACCCGAGCTTCCTATACCTCCACCGGTGGTTGTCACTAAGGAGAACGAGTCGCCTGCTCCTATTCCTCATCCTTCTCCTTCCCCAATCTCTCCACCTCTTCATTATACCCCTCCTCCACCCGTGGTTGTGAGTGATCCTACTCCCCTAAAGCCTTCCTCTTCTTCCAATATACCTTATCCTTCAAGGTTGAGGAAAGAGAAGCAAAAGAGCAAGGATGATATTCAGGTTTCGAATTTCCTTAAAATGTTCAAACAACTGAATTTCAATATCTCCTTCGCTGAGGCTCTCGCTCACATGCCCAAATATGCCAAAATGTTTAAAGATCTTCTGAGCGACAAGGAAAAGCTCCTCGATCTCGCCAACACCCAACTTAATGAGAACTGCTCTGCAGTGCTCTTAAGGAAATTGCCAATCAAGCTTGGTGATCCGGGTCGTTTTCTTATCCCTTGCAATTTCCCGGGAGTAGAGAATTGCATGGCCCTAGCCGATCTAGGTGCCAGTATTAATCTCATGCCTCTAAGTGTTTGGAAGCAATTATCTCTCCCAGAGCTAGTCCCCACTAAAATGACTTTGGAATTGGCCAACCGTACGGTTGCTTATCCAGTGGGGATAGCCGAAGACGTCATTGTAGGAGTCGACAAATTCACCTTCCCTGCTGATTTTGTTGTCGTCGACTACGAGATGGACCCCCGTGTGCCACTGATTGTTGGTCGTCCATTCCTTAGGACCGGTCGCACTCTCATTGATGTTGAAGCCGGTGAGCTTATCATGAGAGTGGGTGACGATAAAATAGTCTTCAACATGGGAAAGTTGTCTAAACAACCATATTCATATGAGAGCGTTAATTGTATTGACGTTCTTGATGAGGCTTGTGAAGAACACTTTAATGATGCTTGCAAAAGTATTCCTACCTCTCTTCCCACTGTTGAGACCGTGTCCTCTATTGATTCATCGTTGTCTTTATTTGGAGATAGTGATTTATTCTGGAACAATCTTGAAGATACCATGGGAGATGCGGATTTAGCTACTAATGATTCTCCTATCGATGGGGATGAAGACATGAATTTCTTTGACAATCTTCTCACCGAAGACAATCCTTCGCCTCCATCTCCCACGGTCATTGCTATCGATACTCCGACTTTGAAAACGCCTCCCGTCGAAAATCCTCCGGATTTGGAACTTAAGGAGTTGCCGCCACATCTCGAGTACGTGTTCCTTGACGACAACAAGAAGTCGCCCGTCATTATTGCGAAGGATTTGAAAGATGCAGAGAAGACCCGCCTCGTTGCCGTGCTGAAAGCTCATAAGAAGGCTATTGCTTGGAAGATTTCGGATATTCGTGGAATTGATCCTCACTTCTGCACACACAAAATTCTCATGGAGGACGACTTTAAACCCACAATTCAAAGCCAACGAAGGGTGAATCCAAAAATCCATGATGTCATCAAAATAGAGGTTATCAAACTTCTTGATGCGGGTATGATTTACCCTATTTCAGATTCACCGTGGGTTAGTCCAATCCATTGTGTGCCCAAGAAGGGCGGAATAACCGTTGTTCCCAATGAACACAACGAGTTGATTCCCACTCGTCTCGTTACTGGGTGGAGAGTTTGTATAGACTACCGCAAACTCAATGATGCCACGAGAAAGGATCATTTCCCTCTACCTTTCATGGACCAAATGCTTGAACGATTAGCCGGTAATGAATATTACTGCTTTCTTGATGGTTTCTCGGGTTATTTTCAAATACCCATCGATCCCCAAGATCAAGAGAAGACTACATTCACTTGTCCCTATGGCACTTTCGCTTACAAAAGAATGCCTTTTGGCTTATGTAATGCGCCCGGGACTTTCCAAAGGTGCATGTTAGCTATCTTCCATGACATGGTTGAACAAACCATGGAAGTCTTCATGGATGATTTCTCGATCTTCGGGGATTCCTTCTCCTCTTGCCTTGCCAATTTAGAACGTATGCTAAAGCGGTGCGAAGACACTCGCCTAGTTCTAAATTGGGAAAAATGCCATTTTATGGTAAAAGAAGGCGTCATGCTTGGACATAAGATCTCGAAAGCCGGTCTTGAAGTTGACCGTGCTAAAGTCGATGTTATCGCCAAGTTGCCTCCACCTTCAACTGTGAAGGGTGTGAGAAGTTTCTTGGGTCATGCGGGCTTCTACCGTCGATTTATCAAAGTTTTTTCTCAAATCGCTCGCCCGATGACCCACCTCTTGGAAAAAGATACTCCTTTTATCTTCTCCAAAGAGTGTCTTGAAGCCTTCAACTCGCTTAAGGATAAGCTAACTAAGGCACCCGTCTTGGTTACCCCTAATTGGGAGCTCCCCTTTGAGTTGATGTGCGATGCTAGCGATTTTGCTATTGGAGCGGTTCTTGGTCAAAGAGTGAACAAACACTTCCAACCGATCCACTACGCTAGCAAGACAATGACGGGGGCACAATTGCATTATACAACAACAGAAAAAGAGCTTTTAGCTGTTGTCTATGCTTTTGAAAAATTCCGCCCCTATCTTGTCCTTTCTACCACCATTGTGTATACCGATCATTCCGCGCTGAAGTACTTGTTAACAAAGCAAGATTCCAAACCAAGACTTCTTCGCTGGGTTTTGCTGCTCCAAGAATTTAAAATCGAAATTCGCGATAAAAAAGGAGCAGAAAACCTAGCCGCGGACCATCTTAGCAGACTTGAGGATCCTTACCAAGGGGATCATCCGACCAAAGAAATCAATGATTCTTTTCCCTTGGAGACCTTAATGTCTATAAACTCGAAGCCGAATGAAACCCCGTGGTTTGCGGACTTTGCAAACTACTTGGCGGGTGGAATTCTCAAGGAAGGGTTGACGTCCCAACAAAAGAAGAAGTTCTTCACCGACATCAAGACTTACTTTTGGGACGACCCTTACCTATTCAAACAATGTGCTGACCTGATTATTCGCCGATGTGTTGATGGACCGGCAGCGTCTGAAATCCTTAAGGCTTGCCACAAAGGACCCACCGGTGGTCACTTTGGTCCCAACTACACCGCTAAAAAAGTGTTTGATTCCGGATTTTATTGGCCCTCCATATACCGTGACGCTCATGATATGGTCAAACGATGTGATGTTTGCCAAAATCAAGGCAAAATCACACATAAAGACGAGATGCCTCAGAATTTCATTCAAGAGTGTGAACTTTTTGATGTTTGGGGTATCGACTTTATGGGGCCATTCCCTTCTTCTAAAGGAAACAAATACATCCTTGTAGCCGTTGACTACGTTTCAAAGTGGGTTGAAGCCAAAGCTTTACCTACTAATGACGCAAGGGTGGTTTGTAACTTTTTGAAAGCTCTTTTCGCTAGATTCGGTGTGCCTCGTGCCATTATTAGTGATCGTGGGACTCATTTCTGCAATGACCAATTTGCTCGAGTCATGGCTAAGTATGGTGTAAATCATCGACTTTCCACAGCCTACCACCCACAAACTAATGGCCAGGCTGAAATATCCAACCGAGGACTTATGTGAATTCTTGAAAGGACCGTGGGAGAGCATCGTGCCTCATGGGCTGATAAACTTGATGATGCTTTGTGGGCTTTCCGTACTGCTTACAAGACCCCGATCGGCTGTACGCCTTATCGTCTTGTGTACGGGAAAGCGTGCCACCTCCCCATTGAGTTGGAGCACAAGGCTTATTGGGCCTTGAAGTGGGCTAATTTTGATATAAACAAAGCCGGTGACCTACGCAAGATCCAACTCAATGAGCTGAATGAACTTCGGAATGAGGCTTATGAAAATTCTTTGATCTATAAGGAAAGAACTAAGCTCATTCACGACTCTAAGATCAAAAACCGAGAGTTCCATGTTGGAGACAAAGTCTTACTTTTTAACTCTCGGTTGAAAATCTTCTCGGGAAAGCTCAAATCTCGTTGGTCCGGCGCATTCACCATTGCCCAAATTTTTCCATATGGTACTCTCGAGCTCGCTCAACCTAATGGACCAAATTTTAAGGTGAATGGCCAACGAGTGAAGTTGTACTTTGGTGAGGACACCTCTCAGGAGGTGATTCCGTCCCTCACAACGTTCCCCATGAACTAATTTTGGGTCGAGTCAGGCTCGTGACTCGGTTATAAAAAACAAGCGCTCCTCAGGAGGCAGCCCGAGTATCTATCCTTTTATGTTTTAATCCCCTAAGTGTAGGGGGGGACTTCTATATGTGTTTGTCTTTTGTATGGTGTGATTACAGGGATAAGTGCACTCTTGGAATTTTTGAAGAACCGTGCTCCCGTGTTATCCAAAATCCGGTTCTATCTCTCAACTATCGTGATTCAATTTTCTTCATACTCACATTTGAAATTGATCACTTTAGTCGTCTCTTCCTTAACTTGAGTTAACCAACGTGCACAATGTCATAAGTGTAGGGGAAACTTTTCCCACATGCTTAAACATTGAGGACAATGTTTATCTTAAGTGTAGGGGGGACTTCTATCGAAGTTTTAAGTGGACTTGTCCATGAAAATGCCTTCATTTAACCAGAAAATCCTATTTTTCAACATTTTTCAAATTTTTTATTAATTTTGGCCATTTAGTTGTATTTTTCAAATTTTTATCGTTGCTTTCATATGTATATATTCCGCAATAAAGTCAAAAATATTAATAAAGTGGTGTAGCTAGTTTAGAAGTCTTTGACATATTAGGCCCGTTGCGTTTATTTTGACTCAACCCGAATAGACTTATCCAAGTTTATTCTAGCTAGTATCCTTAACCGTGTAGACCTTAATTGGTTTATTAGGCTAAGTGTCCACGAATCTCATTACTTGATATTTTAAATTGTGGAGGACGAGAAATGATAGGGTCAATTATAAGTCGGTATTCTTGCGCAAGCTCACTTGGTGTAATTATTTGCCTATTCTCCCATCACTTGCTAATAATTTATCTGCAATAAGTAAGGTCGTACGATTTGAAAAGTTACTTAGCTTCTAGCCCAAGATCGTTTAAAAGTTGCTCGGTAATGATAAGAGTTCATAGCCAAGGCATAACTTATGAAGCGGGGCGCGAAGATTGGCGAGTCCGAAAAGGCCCTAACAAGGCATGAGGATTCAATTTTATTGCTGAAGATCCAAAGTGATGTGAAAAGCATTATTCCTAAAGTCAATATGAAGGATCAAGACTCACGACGAAAAGCAATCAACTCCCATAAAGATCATGGAGAAGTCTATCCAAAAAGACCCTAACAAGGTATGAGGATAAATAGATCCAAGTCCGAAAAGGAGGCGGATCGTTGTATCTCAAAATCCCAATTAGAGATTGAAGAAATAATCATGAAGTCGTGGTCAACAAAGTTGGAGTACCCCTCAAAAGTCTCCAAGTGAAGAAACTCTATTATGATGAGAAGACCATTATCTCAAGAACGTCTCTCGAAGATATGAAGTATGAAGTACATGCCAAATATCGGCCCGAGAAAGGTCTCAAATCGTGAACCAAGTTATGCCAAGATATGAACTTTTTGATATCCCGAGAAGCAGTTTTGAGAGATTTTGTCCTTTAGCTAACTATTGACCAAATCGTCCTACTTTGCTTTCAGCCCTAATAAACTATCGAAATAAGTCCAAAAAATGCATCTTCATGATCATTCTAATGTTGATCCCAAACTTAGATCGATTAAGCTTTGTGTATACGAGATTAGATCAAGTACTGCACGTAGAGAAACCTTTGTTTATGAATAAAGTAACAAAGTGTTATGCGGAATTAACACTTGATCTAAAACACAATGATGTTAAACAAACTTTCACTTGTATTAGAATAATCTTGTTGATTACAATGAAAGGTTTAACTTGCGAATACTTATGAAAACTGATATTAAACATTAACCTAAAAGATCTTCTTTTATAGAACAAGAAGTCTTGTACAATAAGCTACGAATCAACTATTCTAGGTAAAGATAAACATAGAAAATACATTGTCGTCTCTATCCTTACTAGAAGTAATCTAGAATATAATAAACGTGTAGCTCACATCTTCCATCAGTGCTTGTCTTCAATCTGTCAACGCTTGACTTTATCTTGTCAACGCTTATGCTGTCAGCGCTCACTTTGCTCTTGTCAACGCTTAAGTTGTTCTTGTCAGCGTTCAAGTGTTCTGGCCTAAATTTATTCCCAACAATCCTCCCCTAAACTTGATATCCACTCTTATGATCAAGTTTCTGAATAAACATTAAGAACTTGGAGGAGTCTGACAAACCTTATCATATTGGTAATAAATAAATCTGATCAAATTCTTTGCCACGTCACTTGTATAGTCTATCTCCAACTGGGTGTCCTTCATCTTCTCCAAAACAGCCTTGGATATGAAATACTGAGCATCTACAAGTAAATACTCAGCAAACTTTGTAGAACTCAAATGGTATACACCAGCAGCTGAATATAACCTCCATTGAAGACCACTGAGGTCATTTTCAAGATCCTTCCATATTTCAGGATCTTCTTCTTTTGTCCCACACATTCTTTTGAATGTGGTCCAAAGTTTTATTCCATTGGCTGAAGTTGGTGCTTCAGCCTCATACTTGGTCTCTAGTAACCTCCAAAGGTCCACCAAGTCTTCTCTGTCACAACTTGCAAATAAAGATATGAGAGTGGTAAAAGTGTGTACCTCCTTGCCAAATCTTCCAATTTTCCAAAATCCACATTCATCTTCCTCATAACTTACAATTGGATTCCTGGAATCTAGTGGTAACACATGCACCATATCTGAAGCTTCTAATGGGGAGAGCTTGAGGCTCTTTCTAATGATTGCTTCACTTGGATATAGTTGATTCATATCTTTTGGAAACTCAAGAATAAATCCCTTCTTTACTGGTCTAGGAACTATCATAGCTTTCTTGATTGCCATCTCTTCTGCAAGTTGCTCCTTTCTTTCATCTGAAAGAAGTTTGAAAGTGTTTTCTTCTTGCACTTTCACCCAAATAGGATAAGCCCTATGTTCCAACTCATCAAATGTCAAAGCCTTCAGCTTCTGATGTGTCCATCCAACTCCATGACATTTGAGCAACATAAAATAGAGCTTCCTTCTATCCCTTTTCAATTCAGAGAGAATGTTGCTTGCCTTGTACTTCAACATCACCTTACAATCCTTCTGAACTCTAAGAAGAATTTCCAAACCCCATATCTGGTCTGAAATGGTCAAGTCTGGATTATCCATACAGCTTTCTTCCCAAGAATTGTACATCTGAACTACCTCTGGCATATCAAAATCAATTTGCAACTTCAAATCTCTCAGCTTTTCCCTAGCAAGCTCATCACCATACTCAAGTCTTTCTGGTTCAACAATCATCACACTTGAATCTGAGCTAGCTCCATCACTTTCTTCTTCAGAAGTCACAACAAATGGTGACTTTTCCTTCTCACCTTGTTCCATCATTTGCTTAGCCAATCTTCTATCAAATTCAACCTGAGCTGCATTCTTTGGAACAATTTCTTCTACCAACTTACCCTTACCCTTATCTGTTGGTTCAATTGTTGGTAGGGTAGATGATAATACCTGAGTGGGAACATCTTTGATGATAGATGATGACTGGAATACATCACCTCCATATGCAGATCTGTCAACGCCCAAATTTCCTCTATCAGCGCCCAAAATACTTCTGTCAGCGTCCAAACTTGTCTTGTCAACGCTCAAATATTTTCCCTCAGCGCCTTGTGTAACCTCCCTCAACATATCTGTAAATGATAAATTTAAATTGGTTGGAGAGATTAAGGACATATCAAAACCTTTTTGTTCCTTCAAAGTAGTAAGAGCTTCAGCAATATCCAATGATTGACCATCTTGACTGCTCTTATCACTCAGATTTCTTTGATCTTCCTCCCCTTTGGAAGACTCCTCCATACCTCCCCTTGAATGAGCACTCTCCAAAACAACAATCCTCTCCCTCAATTCTTTGAGTTCAAGGCCTTGGTTACTGACAATGTGTACCAAGTCTGCATTTTTCTTTTGCAAGCTAATGCAGACAGCCGTCAATTCTAAAAGCGTCATTGGTTCCAGTCTGCCCTTTTCCAAAATGGGAATTTGACCTCCCAAGTCAGGTTCATTGGGCATGGATGAGGACTTAATTATGGTGGGACTGCCTTGGCCAGCTTCTAAGCCAGAACCAATAGTCTCAGCCTCATCCAGGTCACCAGCCACACTTGTGGTGGTGGTTCTCTCTGCTTCATGGCTAGGACCACCAGAGGAGAACACTCCAGCAGTCCTTTGGCGTTTAATCAACCTATATTCAGGTGGTGTGGAAGATGGTGTAGAAGAAGGTGTAGATGTAGGTTGGTTAAGGGGTGTTTGGGATTGTGATGGTTGGGTGTCAGCGGTGGAAATAGGCATATCAACGCCCACATTAGATGTGTCAGCGTCGAAGGGATTTTGGTCTATTTGCATTTGGTCAGGTGAGGGTAAAGGTTCAGGGATAGGTTCAAGTTGTGGGTGAGGGTCAATATGAGGTTGGGGGTCTGGTTGGGGTTGTGCTGCTGCCATAACAGCAAGCATGGCTGGGGTTAATGGTAGGTCTCTATGAGGTGGTGAATTCATCTTGGTAAAAATAGCCTTCTTTTGTTCAGGGATCTTATAAAAATCATTGTGATCCCTTGAACAATATCTTTGAGCATCAAAAACCATTTGCAGAAAACGGGGATAAGCTAAAGTCATTTTTGTCCCCTTGTTTTTACACATTCCTTCAAAAATCATTTTAGACCAGTTATAATTTTGCCCTGTTGCAATACACACAATAGCAGTTGCAATGGATCTATTGATCTCATTGTGTGCAGTACATTTGGGACTCAAACATTGAAGGAGAATGTGAATTAGGTACTTCCAGGCTGGGGGAAATTCCTGCTTATGGTACTTATTAAGAGTACCTTCATCAGGAATAGGGTATCCCAAAGCCCTAAGCCCTTGTTCTATTTCAGATATGGGAAGCATGGTTATACCATCAGCATCATTAAGATGCAAGGCCTGGCGTACCAAGGCCTCAGTAACCACCCAAGGTCTCCCATGTACAATAGAATTCAATGTTGTCACTCCATTAACTGTTGAGGAACTGACAGTGTTCCAAAACTGTTTAATGTGTGTGACTGGAATGAGTGGTGCATGAGAAAGAGCATACCTTAATGGGGATGCATTCAAATACTCCACCATCTGAGTGTATTGAGGGAACAAAGTATTATCAGCAACAAGATAAGCAATCATGTTGTGTTGAGACTTGAACCCCAAATCCAATTCTGCTGAGTTAAATCTTGGTGCCATTGATGAAAGCTGTTAATTTGATGTATAAAAGATGAAGGTTGATAAGAGAAAAGTGTTAGACAAGAATTATAGATACCCTGTTTAAAATAGGAGCCAAATTTATAGGAGTGGATGAATGCACGTGATTGGCCCAAAAATAGGCAAAGATTTTCAAAAATCAATCATGAAAATATTGAAAAAGTTTATAAGTTATCTCATGCATTTAATGAAAGTAACAACTCCTAAAATTACGGCTTGAAAATATGTCAAAAAGTTACAACTGGGTAGGTCCCATTGTTTGTCAACGGTCAAATATAACCCATCAACGCCCAACGGCTATAATCCTGTCAACGTTCGCCTAAAGCCATGTCAGCGTCCATTTTGGTCACAACAACGCTTGGAAAAATCTTGTCAGCGTCCAAAAATAAAATTGTTTTAAAAAGTGAAAAATGACCTTAACAAGTAATTTATCCTAGAGAAGATAACCAAAAGCTGATAATTATCATAGGGCGGCAAGCACTGTCCAGTTATGCACACTTGCATAAGCAAGATAGACATAACAGTCCTCTAGTGTCCCTTGCTAACCAAAATTCTTAACAACCAAGTTACCTCATAAAATCCTTGTTACTCCCAGGTAAAACCCATATCAAAAGGATTCCCAAGCCTCCCAACAGACCACAACCAATTCTAGGCCAAAAATGTCTTGGCAGCATGCAAAGTTGATATACTATGCATGCTACAGTGCCTCATGGTTTAGTAAAACTAACCCATACTCACCTGTGGACACAATCTAGAATTGTGATGAGAGTATTCTAAGAATACCCAAGAGTCCTAAAGGTTCCTTAAACCTCCCCTTAAACTATGATACATGAGTTCTTAAAATATATATATGAACATTAAAAATTTATGTCAAGATAGGAATATAAATATTCCAACCATCATCCATAAACAAAACATGTCCAAATAGCTCTTCAAAAATCCATAAGCAACTCTGTATCCAATGGCATAAAGCTACCATTATCTGCACATTTAGATGAAAACCACAAAACTAACATTTGTTGCTGACAGCGTCCCGACAACACTTATCAGTGTTGAAGAAACTCTTGTCAGCGTTAGACAATAATATCTCTCACAACGGCAAAATAACACTTGACAGCGTTACATTTACCTTTGTCAGTGTTAGAAAAATAATGTGGAAAATCTAAATCATCACAAAGACTAATAACAATGCATTATCCTGTACATACTTTTACAAAAAGTTTTCCAAAACACATATTAAGTGAGATTAACCATTCCAATATTTGTTACCAAATATTGAAATCTTCCAGCATCAAAAGGTTTAGTTAATAAATCAGCCACATTATCTTCTGTATCAACCCTATCTGGTTGTATTAAACCTTTCTCAAAGCAATCTCTTATAAAATGATGTCTAATTTCTATGTGTTTGGTTTTAGAATGATGTACAGGATTTTTAATAATGCATAAAGTACTGTTATTGTCTACAAAAATCTTGGTATGCATAAAATTATACCCATAATCCAACAGCTGGTTCTGAATCCATAAGACTTGTCCACAACAAGCAGCTGCAGCCACATATTCTGCTTCAGTTGTAGAGTTTGCCACCACTGTTTGTTTCTTGCATTGCCAAGATATTAATCTGCTCCCAAGAAATTGGCATCCACCAGTTGTGGATTTCCTATCAAACTTGTCACCACCATAGTCACTGTCTGAATATGCAATAAGGTCCAATGGAGAATCTTTTGGATACCATAATCCAAGATCTGGATAACACCTTAGGTACCTAAAAATCCTCTTAACAGCAAAAAGGTGACATTCTTTGGGAGTCACTTGATGGCGTGCACATGCACACACAGCAAACATGATGTCAGGTCTTGAGGCTGTAAGATACATCAATGATCCAATCATTGATCTATAGTGCCTAACATCCACTTCCTTTCCAGCTCCAATCTTTCCCCAGGGGTGTTGCCTATCCATAGGAGTGGAAGCCTCCTTTTCATGTGGAGAAAAACCATATTTCTTCAAGATTTCAGCTACATACTTGTCTTGGGAGATGAAGATACCATCTTCTTTCTGCTGAACTTGTAAACCTAGAAAGAAGTTCATCTCACCCATTGCACTCATCTTGAATTTATCTGTCATGAGCTTGGAAAATTCCTCACTCATTTTTGGATCAGTAGACCCAAAAATGATGTCATCAACATAGACCTGCACAAGCAACACATGTTTTCCTTTCTTCTTTGTAAATAGTGTCTGATCTATGGTGCCCCTTTTGAAACCATTTTCCACCAAGTAGGTGGACAATGTACCATACCATGCTCTTGGGGCTTGATGAAGTCCATACATTGCTTTCTTCACTCTATAAACCTTGTCTGGATTCTCAGGATCTTCAAAACCAGGAGGTTGCATGACATATACTTCCTCAACAATTGTCCCATAGAGGAAAGCACTCTTCACATCCATTTGGTAAACAGTAAAATTCATACAAGAGGCATAAGCTAGAAAAATTCTTATAGCTTCAATTCTTGCAACTGGTGCAAAAACTTCTTCATAATCAATTCCTTCCTCTTGTGTATATCCCTGAGCTACCAAACGTGCCTTGTTTCTGACCACAATGCCTCTTTCATCTTTCTTGTTCCTTAGAACCCATCTTGTCCCAATTGGTCTCACATATCTAGGACAATCAACCAGCTCCCAAACATCCTGTATAGCAAATTGGTGAAGCTCATCCTGCATTGCTTCCACCCAACTTGGTTCCTTGAGAGCATCAAAAATCTTCTTGGGTTCTTCCTGTGACAGAAAACAGGCAAACAAACATGCTTGTACAAGAGGGGTATCAACCTTCTTGTGTATATTGGCAATAAATCCACCAAGACCTTGATGGGATCTTCTTGTCTGAACTGGAGCCATAACATCACCAATGATCTGAGATGTGGGGTGATCCTTTGCTGTGGAAGTGAGAACTCCTCCTTCAAAAAGTCTGGTGTCCTCAATTTCACGCTCCATGTTGCCAATATCTTCTTCAGATTCTTCTTGATCAACAGAAATCTCTTCATGGACATTAGAAGGTCCACCCTGTTCAAAATGGGAAGAGAAAAGATGTGCAAAGGTGTCATCAAACTCTGAACCTTGCTTGTCAGCGTTTGGGCTAACAACGCTTGAACTGTTGTTGTCAGCGTTGGAGCCATCAGCGTCTGAACTGGTCGTGTCAGCGCTTGATTTCCCTTTGTCAGCGCCTGAAGAATCATGCATGTTTGTATTTGGTGGTATTTGAACACCACCATTATCTTTCCTTGCAGCAGTAGCAGCAGCATAATACTCATCTGTCCATATAGGAAGTGTAACATATTCTTGTGTGGGAGATGATTCAACTGCTGGTGGTCCATCCTCCTTAGCAACCTGTATACCTGAAACATTACCAATTCTCTTTTCCAAAACACTTGAAGTTACCTTCACAATGTCTGGATCAGTAACAGGCATATAATTTAAAGCTCTAGATAAAGGTTCTAAGTCAAACAACCAATTTGGACCACTCTCAGGATCACTAGGTTTACTTTCTAAAAACCTAACATGTACTTTTTCAAGTATACGTTTTTCCTTTTTAATGTAAACCCTATATCCTTTACTCTGCACTGAATAACCCATGAAGTAGCCTTCATCACCTTTAGAATCAAATTTACCTAGGGCCTCACTAGTTTCTAAAACAACTACATGACAGCCAAATGGCTTGAGAAAGCCAATATTGGGCTTCCTTCCCCAAAGTAATTCATAAGGTGTCTTATTATGTATCTTGTTGACCAATGCCCTATTTTGAACATAACAAGCTGTGTTAACAGCTTCAGCCCAAAAGGCTATAGGAAAGTGGGCATCAGCCAACATGGTTCTGGCTGCTTCAATAAGGGTCCTATTCTTCCTTTCAGCAACCCCATTTTGCTGTGGGGTTCTAGCTATGCTAAACTGCCTAGTAATCCCTTTCTTGGCACAAAAATCATCTAACAACTGATTTCTAAACTCACCCCCATTGTCACTTCTAATAATTTTGACCTCATTACCATTCTTCTTTTCTATTTGGGTAATGAAATTAATCAGACTCAGGGCAGTTTCACTTTTCTTGGCTAAAAAGAAAGTCCATGTAAACCTGGAATAATCATCAGTAATAACAAAATAGTATGATTTTCCCTTCAAACTTTCTATATTAGTTGGACCAAAGAGGTCCATATGCAATAAGTGAAGTGGTTTAGAACTAGAGTGCACCTGTTTAGACCTGAATGAGACCTTATGCTGCTTGCCCTTAAGACATGCAACACAAGAGTGGTCATTGTGGAAAGCCTTTTCAGGCAAACCATCAACTAAACCAAGCCTCACAAGTCTATTGATATTCTTAAAGTTTATGTGCCCTAATCTCCTGTGCCAAAGATTACTTTCATCTACTGAGGCTTTAGCATACAGACATGACAATTTATTATTTACCTTAATTCCATTAAGATTCACATTATATATGTCTTTATGCCTTGGTGTTCTAAAATCTATGTATTTCTCCTCAGGGAGCTTATAATCTTTGCTTAACGCCAAGCACTCAGTATCTGTGAAAAGAACCTTATTTTTGTTATCACACACTTGTGATACACTAAACAAATTATAATCCAGTTCTTTTACCAGGAAGACATTCTCAAATCTTAGATTGTTGGTGACAAGGGTTCCTTTTCCTGTGATGGTGCCATAGCCCCCTCCAAAGTATACCTTATCACCATCTTGAATAGGAGAGAAATTGGTCAGATAGTCTTCCTTTCCTGTCATGTGCCTTGAGCATCCACTATCCCAGTATCCATAATCATTGATCTTCTTCTGAATGCCCTGCATATAAAGAAAACACATTAGTCTTCTTTGGTAACCCAAGCCTTGAAAGACTTGGATTCATTTGGTTGTTCAACAAGAACATACTTGGTTCTCATAACAATCCCATTTTCATCCCTGTTTGAATGAAATTCCCAGTTAACCCCAATTGGTGTTGACAATGCCTTTGAAATATAATGAAACCTGTTGCATGTCATAGAAATACCAGTAGAATTAGGGTTCTAGTCTTGTTTTGGTCTCCATGTTAAGCTAGTAGAAGCTTTAGACCTATTTCCCTGTGGTTGCAAATACCTAGGTTTAGCAGTGTTTTTATCAGCGCTGAAGTTTCTCTTGTCAGCGCCCCGATTACTCTTATCAGCGTTGAACCTAGGGTTTGCTACGGGAACCCATTGCCTATTTGACCAAGTGTTTGACTTTTGAAAAGGTCTTAGGCCTTGTGTGTTAGACCCTCTAGAAAAGAATGGGGCTGGTCTAACAACTTGTGAACTCTTGTTCACCAAGGTATTGGGTCTGACAGTGTTTGACCTATGTTGACTTTTGTCAGCGCTGAAATGGTTCCTATCAGCGTTGACATTGGAAGCGTTGACACATTTGTAGGCCAAATGTGAGAAGCTACCACATGTGTAACAAGCTGTCCTAGACATAGTCTTAGGTCTAGAAGCAAAGAAGCCTGTTCCACGGTTACTAACTTGGCTTTTTGGTGACCTAGTATTTCTATACATCTCAGCATACTTAACACTAGGTTTTCTAACAGATTGTGGGCCAAGGTCAACAGCTTTGCCAGTGGTAGGGTGTGTGATCTTAATGGGTTTACGATCAATAGACTCATCAATTGGTATCATGTTTGGTGTGGGCTCATTTGGACTTTCACACAACAACCCTCCCTTAACAAACAAAGTGTGGTTAGCTTTCTTCCACTCTTCTAGGTCAGTCAGCTTTTGCTGATATTCCTCAACTGGGGAAGTCACTCTAGGTGGAGGAATAAACTCCTCCTCTTGGCATTCTGGCAAGCCAGTCCAAGATAAGTCCTTTGATTGGACACCATAGAAATCCCCAGCTGGTGGTGGAACAACAGTATAATTATTCATCCCAATCCCACTCATATCCTTAGAGTCTCTTTGTTTGCTAACACACTCTCCTAGGGATTGTGTGGCCTTATCAAATCTCTGGATTTTAAGACTCACATTATCTTTATTTTTGTTAGCCTCTTCTAACTGAGCTATCAAATCAAGATTAACCCTATTTACTATATCTTGAACATCTTTACTCTGAAATAACTCATGTTTTAAGATGTTTATTTGATCCTTTAAATCAAACTCCATTTTCTTATACTCAGCAACTGTCTTTTCTGTTTGGGTAAGAGCAATTTGATAATTAGATACTTTGCATCTTTCAGTACTTGCCTCATCTAATAATTTAACTATCTCTTGTTTTAATTTTTCAGTATTTAAGCGACAACCCTTAGAACAGAAAGCATCATCATATACCTCATTATCTGATGAAGAGGAGGAGTGTGCCATGAGAGCATATTCAGCATGCTCTTCTTTAACTTCAGCAACCAAAGCTCTGTCCTCTTCCTCATTCTTAGCCATCCAGCTCCAATCCCATTCTCCAACTCCATCAATTTGTTGAACAGCAACCATGGCCTTGGGATCTGGGCTCTTAATCATTTGGCTTGAAGGCTTCCCAGCATCAGATCTTCTTGGAGATCTACATTCCCTCATAAAGTGCCCCATCCTATGACAGTTGTAGCACTCAACCTTGGACTTGTCAAATCCAGCAACATCCTTAGCATTAAAGGTCATCTTCTTCTTGAACCTTTTATTAAACCTGTTTGCTCTTAAACTCACAAGAGACATAGTCCACTTGATGTCCATTTCTTCCAATTGTTCATCACTTATCTGCTCAAGATCTTCATATGTAATCCTTGAATCACTGGGCAAAGAAGCAATGAATGCACACACAGTATCTAGATCAAAACCAGCAGGCTTAATTCTATCAGCGCCATGATTGTGTATGTCAGCGCTTGAGTACAAAGCGTTGACAGGATATGATCCAGTGCTGACAGATTGACATCCAGCGCTGACACCTTGAGATCCAGTTGCTGAATGTCCATAGAAGTTCATGGAATCAAATTGGCCTTCACTTTGTGAGAAGAAGGCCATGTTGCTGCTGGAAGATTTATTATCACTTTCTAATTGCCATTCATTCTCCAACAGTCTTAGTTTGTTGAAGATGTCATCAAACCTGGAAGTCTTGTGGGTGTTATTGACAAGAATAGATCTTGTCTCAATCTTCCATACATCACCAAGGCTTTTGAGAAAAGTAGCATTCAATTCAGGGTCATCAATCTGTTTTCCCATGAAGGAAAGTTGACTTGTGATGTCAAGAAGTCTACTTCTCACACTGCTGAGATTCTCATTAGGTTGAGCTTTAAAGACATCATACTCATGCAATAGTTGCTTCTTCTTTTCTTCTTTTGTATCAGCATTGCCACCATGTGCTACTTCAAGAGCTTCCCAAAGCTCTTTTGCAGACTCAAAGCGTTTGTACTTGTGCTGATTCTCATGACCTAGGGCATGTTTCAAGATGTTCAAGATTTTCATGTCCACCCTCTTCTTGGCTATGCCTTCAACAGCTACAGCTCTCCCATCTTCAGGCTTTTCCACCTTATCAGATTCAGGACAATTAGGAACAGCTGTCCTTGTGGCAATTGCAGCAGTAATCTTTGCTGCTTTATCGAATGTGTTCCCATATTCGATAATCTCCCAAAGAGTGTAGTCATGAATAGCTATGTATTGCTCAAAATTGGACTTCCAAAGCTCAAAGTTCCTGGCATCAAACATGGGAATTTTGATACTAGGGTTTGAGAAGTTGTTTTGTAGCAAAGCAGGAGGTTGATTTGTGCCAGACATGATGTTTTTAGGGTTTTGAGAATTTTAGGGTTTTTAGGGTTTTTGGTGTTTTAGGGTTCTTGCGTTACTTAAAGATCAAAAGTTTCTCAACAAGCTCTGATACCACTTGTTGATCCCAAACTTAGATCGATTAAGCTTTGTGTATACGAGATTAGATCAAGTACTACACGTAGAGAAACCTTTGTTTATGAATAAAGTAACAAAGTGTTATGCGGAATTAACACTTGATCTAAAACACAATGATGTTAAACAAACTTTCACTTGTATTAGAATAATCTTGTTGATTACAATGAAAGGTTTAACTTGCGAATACTTATGAAAACTGATATTAAACATTAACCTAAAAGATCTTCTTTTATAGAACAAGAAGTCTTGTACAATAAGCTACGAATCAACTATTCTAGGTAAAGATAAACATAGAAAATACATTGTCGTCTCTATCCTTACTAGAAGTAATCTAGAATATAATAAACGTGTAGCTCACATCTTCCATCAGTGCTTGTCTTCAATCTGTCAACGCTTGACTTTATCTTGTCAACGCTTATGCTGTCAGCGCTCACTTTGCTCTTGTCAACGCTTAAGTTGTTCTTGTCAGCGTTCAAGTGTTCTGGCCTAAATTTATTCCCAACAATCCTCCCCTAAACTTGATATCCACTCTTATGATCAAGTTTCTGAATAAACATTAAGAACTTGGAGGAGTCTGACAAACCTTATCATATTGGTAATAAATAAATCTGATCAAATTCTTTGCCACGTCACTTGTATAGTCTATCTC